>CM055958.1:92444069-93044069 GCA_029490685.1 Schizonepeta tenuifolia
AAATTAGGCTACAACAAAACGGATAAAATATTGGAGCCTTTAAATTCTTTTTATAGTATTGGACATATAAAATATCGGCTACAATCAGGTACGATAACCTTTTAGCCCAAGTTTTGGTAGAGCCTTATTCGGGTACCAAAATTAAAAGTTAGGTTAAGTTAAGGTTAGTGGCCCAAAACAATTGGGCTAAAAGCCCGTCCAGCTAGTCACCTGGGTCGGCCTGACTTCGGGCCCAAAATTCCGTCAGAAAATATTATGCTCCAATTTAGGGATGGCAATCGGTTACGACATGTACGAATAGTGGATATCCATGCCCATACCCGCGAGAGCCGCTCTTACCCGCCACCCAACCCGTCACCTGTGATGGATTCGTTTCTCCACCCATACCCGCCACCCGCAGAAACCCGTCACCCGTCGAGTATCCGCTAACCCCACCCGCGGATACCCATCACTCGCAGGTATCCGCCACCCGCCGATGGAGAATGCAATGTTCCAAAACAAAAATCAACAACAGCGTAATGCATTAGTAGAATCGAGTTGCAAAGTGAGGGTAGGAGTGATGAAAATGAAAAAACAAAAACAAAATAGCAATACCTTAACAGAGAAGCAGAGTGGAAATTTTTTAGAATGATCATAAAAAGCCCTTTGGAATGTGTTGAGGTTTCCAACACAAATTAGGCGTTTTCAAAGTGGCAATTAACAAAATAAAGTTTTGGAGAGAGAGAGAGGGGGGGGAGGGGAAACTGGGCACCTGCAGCAGTTTAGAGTGCTGAATTACAGACAACACTGCGAGATGAATGAAGAGGGAGGAGGTGCAACATTAGCAGACATAAGGTTAGGTAGTGGGTTGGGCTTTTGAGTTATAATTTTTTAGGGGTATGGGGTTGGGCTTGGAAGTTGGGCAACATATATATTACATTACAGGAGTATTTGGGCTTAGAAAGAAAAATAAATAGTCAGGTAGTAGTCGGTATTTCGCGGATATTTTTCGTGGATATTTTTGCTGTTAAACAGGTTTTGCGGGTACAGATAGTAACTATCCATGTCCGTACCCTCGAACTAAATGGATAGTGAATATTAACCACGAAGCTATCCATATATATCAATGCCCCTTAAATCTGCACCTATTAGGGTCGGGTAGCCGCGAGTACCCGATACCCGCGGGTAAATTGCCATCCTTACTCTAATTGCGATTTAAACTAACATGTTACATGGCAGAGTTTGTGGTTCAATGGGTTATTTACCTAAGTTGTTTACCTAGTTTAGGGATGGTTGTTACGCCGAAATGAAATTTAGTAGGGATAAAATGACTTTTTAATGGGATGAAGATGGAAAAAGAATGGATTAAAATTTACTGTTTCTATGGTTGGTATGCACAAATAATGAAATAGTCAATTTTTTAATAATTATTTTAATTTTAATTAGTTTAATAATAATTGTTATTATAATAAAATTAAATAATATCTTATTATTTTTTCTGTAAATTATTATAATTACAAAAATAATTAAAATAATATAATTTACTATTATTTTTATATTATACTTTTTATAATAATTATTCAATGTAATTATAATAATATTAATACTATTAATATTTATTATTACAATTAAATAATAATAATAATAATAAATAAATATATTCCTTAATATGAGGATTAACTAATAGCCTAATATCGGGCGAGAGGAGGGATTAGCTAACTCATATTTATGGGGGCATGAATTTGGTGGTTCCATCAAGAATGATCCACACCATTTATGGATACGTTAGGGTGCTAGCAGCCCCTAACCTTTCATTGAGGGTATATCTGCACTTTGGATTTTACGTTGAGGGGGCATTTGTACCACAATCCTAGAATAAATTGAGTGTGTTTGTTCAATACCTTTGAGGAAACAACGCCCATGGGAGCTATTTGGGGCCTAACTTTAAGCAACCCGACAAACTATTGGACTGAGCCGAGCTAATCTGAGTTTAATTTAATCACGGTCAGATATTTTGCCAACTCTATATATTACCATCAAACTAAATTAATATTGGACTGCAAAAACATATTCTCTTCTCGCTGAAGAATGCCCATTTCTTATAGATTCATAAAAGGATTGCGTGGTAAAAAGTGAGCGCCTGAGACTGAGAGGTCTCAGGTTCGAACCTCATGAAACGCCTCTATAAGTCGAGCCTGTTACACTTGTACTTGGAAAGTGTGGTTTACATGCTCTGTGTGATTTGCAGGCTACTGTATAAGGAACGGGGATTTACCCAGTGCGCACCGAAAATAACGGCTGCGGGTTCCCACGACATTAAAAAAAAAGGGATTGCGTGGAAGATCGACAAACTTCTCAAAATTTATTATTATTACTCTTATTTTTAATAATCATATACAAGTTTTTTTTTGTGAACATTCTAAGGGAATGTTTTCACTTTTCCATGCCAAAAAGAAAGACAATGTTTTCTTTTTATTTGATTAAATCTAAACACTAATAAATGGGAAATATGCCCATAAAAACGTAAAAGCATCATATACACATTGCGTAAATAAAACACATTGCATGGATGTATATTATTCGAACTAAATATAATAATGCTCATATATGACAGGCGTAAAAAAAAATTCGGATTTGCGTCTTTGAAATACGAATTCAAATAGCAATACTAAAAAATCTTTTTTTTTTTAATTATTTCACACTCTTATATTTAAGCCGATACCGTTGGCCCAAAGCGTACAAGGCTAATAGATTAGAGCCCATCTAAATCTCATGGGTAATACTAAACATAATCCTCATTTTACTCTATCTTCTATCTTCTATTTTAACAAGTAATTAAAATTATACTAATATCAAATATTCTATAACCCCAAAAATACACGATGTACGTTCAAAAAACATAACCCTAAAAAACACAAATGACTTGCCGTCAATCCATGCCAATGTTACCACCACCTTTGCCGCCACCATATTACGTCTCTGTATCGTATTGTAATGTTTAATGTAAGCATATTATTTTGCTTTAATTACTACTTTTAGATGGAGCTTCACATTTCGCATGGATGGCGGAATCTTGATTAGAAACTTGTCCTTTTTCTTCAATCTCAGTATGATTAGGAATTTGGGAAAATATCATCAATCATTTTCTCCTCTCAATCCAACAACCAAAATCAGAAAATTGAATTTTATAAATATTTTTTCTCTCTAATTTGGCAATCGAACATTGCCATCTAGATGTTGTTGTACTTCCCCCATCTCTCCCTCTCTCTGAACTTGGCCGATAACAACTGTCGCTTCTCGTTGATGGCAAACAACTCCACAGTTCAATTTCTTCAAGAAGTGGGGTAGGGGGCAATACGTTTCAGTTTTGGCATTTGTGTGCTTTAGATTATTTGAGATTATATTCATTAATTAATTAGAATTAGGGGGTATATATAGGGACGGACAAAATGGTACATTTCATATAATTTTAATTATTTAATAAAATATGAGACTATAAAGAGTAAAATAAGTGTGACGTTTAGAATTACTCCTTCTTTTTACTACTACAACCAAAATTACTCTAGAATATGGCTGTAAGACTGTTTGGCACAAGAATTATGGTTTTTTTTTCTTCTAATAATTTCTATCCATTTTTCGATCTTTTTAATAGTTATCGCCATATATTTACGTTGTATAAAAACGCATTTCAATTTGGAGGTGTGATTTGTATAGACATACTCTTAGTGTCAATGATAGATATAAAATTTATTTTTTATCGACGATTTTGCTTTGTTTTTTTCATGTATGCATCACATATTCGTGTATGTATTCATGTATATTTATGTATGAATTCGTGTATGTCGTGTATGTATTTGTGTATGTGTTATGTATTCGTGTATGAGTTCGTGTATATTCATGTATGAATTTACATATGTCATGTATGAATTCATGTATGTCATGTATTCCATGTATGAATTCATGTATGTCATGTATGTATTCACATAAATAAAGAAGGGAATTTTAGTAATATTGGTTATTATTTATCTTTTAAATATTAATGGTTAAAATTTAGAGGGAATGTGGTGAAATATCCCTTTTTTTTAAACAAAAGTTGCAAAATACCACTTTGAGTTGTAAAAAGTCTAATATACCCTTAATGAGTATACAAGAAGGTTAACTTTCATTTGAATCATACAAGAAGACTAATTTCATGTATGAACTTCCGGCGAAAAATTCCGACGAATTTCTCCGGCGAAAAATTTATGACGAATTTTTCTGGCAAACATTTGAATCATACATGAAGCCTAACTTCATGTATGCATCATATACGAAGACTAACATTCATGTATGGATCATACAAGAAGCCTAATTAGTGTATGCATCATACACGAAAATTTTTGCCTCCAAAAAGTTCAAATTTGTAACATACATGAAGATAAGTTTTCATGTATGATACATACACGAAGACTGACTTTCATGTATGCATCATACACGAAAATTTTGCCTCCAAAAAAATCAAATTTGTATCATACATGAAGATAATTTTTTTGTATGCATCATACAAGAAGCCTAATTAGTGTATGCATCATACACGAAAATTTTTGCCTCCAAAAAGTTCAAATTTGTAACATACATGAAGATAAGTTTTCATGTATGATACATACACGAAGACTGACTTTCATGTATGCATCATACACGAAAATTTTGCCTCCAAAAAAATCAAATTTGTATCATACATGAAGATAATTTTTCATGTATGATACATACACGAAGATAATTTCATGTATGCATCATACATGAAGTTAGACTTCGTGTATGATTCAAATTTTTGCCGGAAAAATTAGCCGGAAATTTTTCGCCGGAAATATTTCACCGGAATTTTTTTAGCGGGATAATGTCGCCGGAAAATTTCGCCGGAAATTCATACAAGAAATTAATCTTCGTGTATGATACAAATTAAATGCAATCTTCTTGTATACATGAAGGGCATAAAAGTCCTAAACAAACTCAAAAGGGTATTTTGAGTTTTTTTTTTTAAAAATGGCTATAATTTATCTTTTGTGTTTGGGAAAGGGTATTTTGAGTTTTTGCTCTAAAATTTATCTGTCTTTTGAAAATGGTTATTTTAACTTTTCGCCCTATTTAATACATGTTAGTCCTTTTATGAGTGGATATCCACAATTCTATTTTTGTTTTGATATTGGAAGAATGTACAATGTACTGCTTCAGCTCTATAAGACTATATGCATCCCTAGTGTCTCTAATTTTGTAGATCTCACATAAAGACATTATACTGCAATTCAAATGTCTCTATCTCTGTCTCTAACTATTTAAAACAAAGGCAAAATATTCTGTGAGACAAATCATCAAACACCAATCTTCATCATCATCATCATTCTCATTTTCATATATGTTTCCCATCTCACAAACTCTCTCCCAGATCCCCTTCTCCACCGGCAAAACCGACAACTGGGGTTGCCTGAACAATGAGAAATCAACCCCTTTCAACTCCTCATTCATCTCCACCAACCCCACTACCGGCTTCATCTCCCCCACTGCCTTGGCATCCACCGCACTGCCACCCTCCTCCTCCTCGTACCACTCGGGCACCACCTCCACCACGCCCATTATGTGGCGAGATTCGGCGCCAGAGTGAAAGAAGAAACAAAAAAATCCCCAATTTTCACCCTTCATGTATTTCTGCGCCTCCTTGTTCTTCACCCCATCCCATTTCGACAACCCTCCGTCCGGTGCATGCACTTTACGCGCATCTCGAGACCGGCTCGAGACGCTAGCTGCTGCAACACTTCATCTCGTTCGAGTGGCCATCTCGAATGCGTCTCGAGCTGGTGCGATGTGGGCAACCTAATGTTTGATTTTTGTTTACTTCCTTTTTATCTACAAAATTAAAATGTATGCTATCCACGTTATTTGCAATATTGTTTTTTGAGGTGATAAGGATAATAGCACTTTTGATATTATAATTTTAAATTATAACACTTTTTTTAGTTTCTTAAAATTTAGCACTTTGTGACTTTTATGACTCACAAAAAAAAATGGGACTCATCAAAAGAATAAATACTGCGACGCCGCCACCGCCGGTGAGTCATCACAAAAAACAAAATATGACTCACCATGAAAAAAAAACCGCCGTGCCGCCGCCGCCGGCGGCTAGTCACAAAACAAAACAAAAATGTGAGTCACCAAACAAATTAAAAAAAAAAACAGCCGCGCCGCGGCAGCCGGTTTTGTGACACCATTCATTGATAATACCAACCAATTGAACTAAGGGGGGTGTATTGGATTGGGAGTTTGTTGAAATTTTAAGGAGTTTAAAAAGTCAGTGGAGTTTTAAAGTTCACTGACTCCGCGTGGAGTCGGGAGGAATTTGTGATGGAGTTCGCGTGGATTTGGACGACTTCGTTGGAGTTGAATTCCATGAAAGCCAGCGCCGGCTAGACCTCAGCGATCGCTGAACTTTAAGCCAGCGCTCTCTGAAACTCAGCCGCGGCTGAAATTAAAGCCAACGAGGTTGAATCTCTGTGATGGAGTGATGTCGGATTGGTTTGTGAGATGAGTTTGGAATCTGTGATTTGGGATTTTTCAATTAGGAAGTACTAGATTTCTTTTGTTGTTCTTCGTAGTTATTTGGATTTTTGAAGCTGAAGACATATTGAGAATTAGGATTTGAAATTGGCATGGGGGTAGTTGGCAATTATCGAGCTCAATTTTTGCTAAATGCTCATTAATGGCGATTGGGAATGAGATTTGCACAATAAGCTTGCAGATCTTGTTGAGAAGAATTACGAATTTGGATTGGATAAAGTAAAGGATACTGAGTTCCCACCCCTGCTGGAACCCAGCGGGAGTTGAGTTTTCACTATCTATATCTTATTTTATCTTATTTCTATATCCAGCAATCGCTGGGCATCAGCCAAGGGCCGAATGGACCCCAGCGGTTTCTAGGTATACGCCGGCGCTGGTATTTGATGGAATCTCAAAATCTCATGGTCGAAGGTCGAATTTCGTCTAGTACAAATTTTGGGTAGAATTTGATTAAATTCCACCGGAATCAATGGAGATAGAAATTCCATGTAGTTTTGAATACCCCTAGATTTTAAAAGAGTTTCTAAAGTCGTGATTGAATACCACTAAATTTTAAAGGAGTTTAAAAAGTCTGAATTGAATACACCCAAACTTTCAAACTCCTTAAAAATCCCACATACTCCTAATTGAATACACCCCCCTAAGACTCCATAACCATTCTATTTCAAGAGCTTATTTGCACTGCATTGTATCAGTAGCGTAACCTAAAAAACGAAGAAGACCTTGTGCGAGCTGATCAATTCCATTAAACCTAATATTAATCAGAAATTGATCGGAAGCATTAAACTACAGGAAAGGAATAGCAACAAAACAATCACCACTACCCACCACCGCTCATCTAACTTAGAAATCGCAGCCATTCAAACATATACACCAGAAGCTAAAACGAATTCGAAGCATAACTAACGGAATGCAAAATGAATAAAACTTAATTTAGAAAATGAGTGGATGAAATTCTTACACCCAGGCGAAAATTGAGCACTTGATTAGAAAAATAGCGTGGACAGTAAGAGAGTTGGGGCAAGTGATAGAGAATTTTGAAGAGGCGAAGACGAGAATAAGATTGCTTGCAAATGCTAGTGGTTCATAATCGTATTACTTGAGCAAATTAAACTAACAATTGAAGCTTGAAGGCTAAATTGGGGAAAAGCTGAGCTCATGCGCCAAGGGCTCTCGACGGCTCGTGGTGGAAAAGCTGGTCCGCTGCCGGAGCTTCCACGGCAGATTGTGGTCGCGGCGGTGGAACTGCAGATTCTGGTTGCGCTGGAATCCTTTGTTGCAGATCTCGCAAACAAATCTGCTCGAGAAGGGCGGCGAGATTGGGGATGGGAGAGAGAGAGAGAGAGGCGCCGCTGGTGATCGAAAATGAACACAGAAAAAAAAGATGTTAAAATATGGAAGGGTAAAAAAATAAACAAGTGCTGTAATTTTAAAAGATTAAAAAAAATGTTATAATTTAAATTTATAATATAAGAAGTGCTATAATAGCTAAATCTTTTTTTTTTTTTGGATGTCGTGGGACAACGTAACTGCTATTTTTAGTGCGCACTGGGTAAATTCCCGTCTCTTGTGCAATAGTCTGCAAATCACACAGGACAAGTAAACCATACTTTTCAAGTACAAGTATGACAGGCTCGACCTATAGAGACATTTCATGAGGTTCGAACCTGAGACCTCTCAATCTCAGACACTCACTTTTTACTACTAGACCATCCCTAAAAGGACAAAAAATGAGTCAAAATAGCTCTCTTATTTTTTTTTTCGCCACTGTTTGTATTTTTCCATACAAATATCATGTATCTCATCATTACAAAAACAATATGTCAAGATTCAGAATAGAAGATACTCTTTCCGTTCAAAAATTAAATACCTACTTATCACTAGTTTTTTGTCCAAAAATTAAATGTTTATTTATCTTTTCGTACCATTATACCTTCCTATTTTTTCTTTATTTACTATTCTTGTTATTGGTAGCCCCACCTTACAACAACTTTATTCTTATTTTTTGGTCAATACCATCTTCTGTTTGTTATTATTACTGTTTTTTTGTCATTATCTCACTACCATTACATTTTAACGTTTATCCACTCAAAATAACTTTATCAGCTTTTCTTAATCTGCATGGCAGAACTTAAATGGGCATTTTATTTTTGGACGGAGGGAGTACATGTCTAATCCCTACCAGAATATATAGTATTTCTTTTTGGGTAATATGTGTAATCATTATATATATATATATATATATATATATATATTACTAAAAGCAAAATGATTCTTACTTTAAAAAAATCCTACATAACACCCCTCTTAATCCTCCATTTATATTTATTTAAATTCTCAAATTTTTGAAATTTTGAAATTTTAAATATAGAATAATAGATTTTAAATATCTACTAAAATCTTGTGTCTCACATCGGTTTTTCAATGAAATTTCACACATTGAAAAATTTATAAATACCTGAAATCAATATGCATTTTCTCATTTTTTGCTCCACCAATTTTATTTGGTCAATTTAGTTATTAGTCTGCCGAACAAATAACTATATATATTTTTATAATTTATTTTAATTTAATTTAGCTAATTTATAAAAAAATATTTTTTGTAGGAAAATTAATTTATTAGTTGGCCAAATAAATTGTACCAAAATTATTTTTGGCTAATTTATTGGTTCACCGAATTAAAATTTGAAATAGTCTAATAATTTTTTAATTTGATAAAAAATAATTAATTTTTAATTTGCCAATCAATTAGGTAGACGGGGAAATTTTCAACTGATGGGTACCTCAACTCGGGATCTCACGTGGCACATCTCTATTCGTTGTTCTTATTTATTTAAAATTTTTCATTTTGTTCATGTATTTTCGAAAATCCAGAATCGTCATCTATGAATTGATTTTTACGTTATTTTTTGTTGGGTTTCCAACTTTGCATAATTTATAATTGTAATTAGTGAATATTATTATACAGTTAATACAATAACGAATAGTACAATCAGTTATTTTTTATTAAGTTTTGAATTTATATAATAAACGAGTTTTATTAATTACGAACTTATAAATTAGAACCATGGTCAACGGGCCGATTTTGATCCGGAACCGCGACGGTAGACGGATCAATTCCCAACCAACGGTTACCTCAACTTGGTAAATTTTCATTTTATGCATTTTTTAATGTATTTACTTAAATCTATAATCGTCATCTATGAATTAATGTTTACGTTATTTGTAGTTGAGTTTCCAACTTTATATAATTTATAATTGTAATATTAACGAATATTACTATACGGTTATGGATGAAAATGAATAGTACAATTAATTCTCTTTTTATTAAATTTTGGGTCGAGTTTCATAATTATGCATACTTTACGCTTTTATAAATCAGAGTCATGGTCAATGGGCCAGTTCTAACGCGGAACCGTGGCGAGACACAGATCGTTAAGCCTTTCTTGCGGGTCGGAACTTACCCGTTAATGAATTTCTAATTACGTAGTTGGTCAAATAAATAATTATATTTTTATTTGAGAAATTTAATCTCTTTTTACTTATCTCACGTTTTATTTTTAGTTGGTTGTATCGAGCCTACTCATTAATTAGGGATACCATGTAGCTCATCCTGTATTATTTATTCCATTTATGTGACGACCTGCGACCCAGCCTATGCGGATCCGTCCGAGCCGCCACGCAGGGGGTGGGGTGAAACCATATAATCATGATTCATAAATGATAACAGATAGTTATTTATTGAAAAGTCGAAATGACAAGTGTTTGAGATAATAAAGGAAAGGTAGGTAATTGTTAAAAATCGATGCCCTAACATAACATAACTGGGGTCGATGTATGAGGACATCGGCCCCGCACTGCGGAAGCGTTTCAAAAGATAACCATCTACAAATAGATGATTAGAACATAAGAGGTACATGAGTTTGGTGACATAAGCCTTATTGAAGACACAACAATGGTCGTAAAGACCGACACGACAAGTACTTGAAAACGAACAAACGGACAATAGCGACATCGACATCCCCTTCCTTCGCCTCCACATTGATCAACCTACATTAGGGAAAACAATGCAGGGGGCTGAGTACAAAAGCACTCAGTGAATTCCGTGCCCCATTTTGATGACAATTTTTCAAAAGATATAGCATGCTTCATTCTTATGGAAATGGGTTACTTTGGTAAAAATATCCTTCACATAAGTTTTTAAAACAGTTAACGGCTCGAACCATAGAGCATCTCACATTCTTGGGTTATCATCCGGTTCAATTAGAGGGGAGTCACTCCCTCCAACCGAACCGTCATAACTTCATGTGTACACTACCTTGGCTTGTACGGAGCACAAGGCCGATCGTATTATAAAACTTTCAACATAGGTAAACCACAAGCAATTGAGCATACAACATTTAGCATGCATATCACACTTTGAAAGCATTGAGTTTAATAACCCTAAAGTTACCCCAGTGGGAGTTTGTATTCCCACAGTTTGAAAATAGAAACCCACCTTGGTTCAAGTTCGTTTGACTAGTCCTCGAATTAGGGATTGCTCGGTCCTACAAGAGTTGTCTTGAACACTTAGGTTCACAAGCATAAAAGTGTTTAAAGTCTTAGCATCCTAGGTCAAGCTTATTCCCGAGTTATAACATGTATGTCATGCATGTTATGTAACGTGAGTCACATAGATGTCTTATGCATACTATGTACTTTACATCACATCATATTAATTCATTACACTTGATTAATCGTATTTCTCATATCATATGATCACACTTTAAAACATGTAAGACATTCATACTTGACTATTGAATACATAACAATTATTCAATTGAATTAGATCATTTTAATCGATTAATTAAGAATTAATTAATTATTAAAGGTATATAATTAATTATTAAAAATATATAATTAATTAATAGAGAATTAATTAATTAATAAAGAGATATAATTGATTAATAAATAATTAATTATTAAAGGTAGATAATTAATTAATTAATTATTAATTATTAAAGACATATGATTAATTAATTAATTAAGGCATTAATTACTTAATAATTAATTAATTATGAAAGAATTTTAATTAATTAATTAAGTTTCAATTAATAAATTATTAAAGAATTAATTATTTAATTAATTATTAATAATAAATAATGAACAAATAAATCATAAAATAATAATAAACATTAATCATATAATAATACAATTATCAACCATATAATATAAATTGGACTTAACATTAAATCCCATATAGATATGGACTAAAGGTCCATATCACACATAAATAAGTTATATTGGACTATTATGATTAATTAATTCAATACAAGATTAAGTCCAATCACATAAGCCCAAACATTTTATTATCATACAAGTGTCACAGTCCAATCACATAAGACTTGCATAAAAATACCACTCTGTGATATTACTTAAAGGAATGACTCGTACTAGAAAGAATGACTCACACTAACTCATACTAGAAGATTGACTCAGAAGCAGAGCAGAAAACGAGCACTGCTCTGATACCACTCTGTCACAGCCCCAAATCCCGAGGGACGGCAGAAGCCGGGGTGCGACTGGGGTTGGATTAAAGAAGCGGGGAAGAAGGGGGCTAACTGACTAAACATACATGAAAAGCATCGATAAACCATGAACAAGACTTGAATATAAATAAGAAAGAGTTAATTCCTAAGGATTACTCGACAAAAGTACACAAAAGAAGCTAAGTTCATATTTACAGACTTAGACTACAGAGTATTGTTCAAAAAGTACATCTCAAAAAGATATTCAGAGTTTGGCAGCGGAAGGGTTC
This sequence comes from Schizonepeta tenuifolia, assembly GCA_029490685.1. NCBI lineage: Eukaryota > Viridiplantae > Streptophyta > Magnoliopsida > Lamiales > Lamiaceae > Schizonepeta > Schizonepeta tenuifolia. The sequence goes on from CM055958.1 coordinate 92,456,434, forward strand.
TAATTAAGCATCCTATCCTTTAACTCAACATCAACCGTCGTCGCTCACCGTCGCTTCAACCTGCACATTTAGAAAACAATGCAGGGCTAAGTACAAACATACTTAGTGGACACGATGCCGAAATCATAATCATAAGTATAGATAAATATGGCATTTCATAATTGTAGCACATCGGGGTTTTATTGAAAAGAGGCCCGTGTCTACTAAACATTTTCTGACTCTTTTCTCATAAATCACTCGCGCGAGCATTTTCTGACTAATGTTACGTTCAATCTTGACCAATTCTAATTCACCGTGGCTGGTACCCCTCAACAGGATATCACATACACCACATGTTACAAAGTGCACTAACTCTGGAAAGCATTTAGCAGCTAACTCAGAGCCGATCGTTAGTTAATCTAGTTAGATTAACTCTAAATCTGGAAAACACGAATGTTGACTCAGATAGGTACAAGAGAACTCACATAAAACATAAAACAGTTCATGCCATAATATCACTTTGAAAACACAGATATCAAAACGATAAAGAAAGATTTTCCGAGCATTGCTCGTTTTATTTTGTATATAAAAGCCCACCTCGATTTACAGAACTAGCTTCCAACTTCGGATCTTCCGTCCTGTCTCTACTGCTGGCTTCCTCCTTCATCGTAAAATAATAATACTTTAACACGGGTCGTAAAAGATAATCGATCAAAAGAATCGAAATAAGTTTTAGTTGTTTCATTCTTTAGGCATTTGCACGCTAACTAGATTCGTTTTACTTAAACGGGAACGAGACTCGTTCAAATCTCGTTAGAACTCACAAGGTCTCATACTCGACTCTCGGGTCAGTAGAGAGGGTAGTCGGTAACTTAATACGACTTTAAAGATTATAAGGAGCTAAGTTGGAAAGAATCAACTTAGGCGATTTACGTTTTAGTTCATTTCACGACTTATGAAATTCTCACTTAACTACTTCTTTACTTGAACGAATAAGAGATAAGATCTCGATTGGTTTCATCACTCAAGGTCCTGTACTTGACTCTAGGGTCAGTAGGGAGATATTCGTTAGATAAAACGGCTTAAACGATCGAAAGAAACTAAGTTGTGAACTAAACAACTTAGAAAACAAGAAACCGAATTTTCACTGCGCAGTCCAGTAACTCTGGAGGCTGTCCAGAATAGAGGATTTGGAAACAGGGGATGAGCCCTGTACCACTGGAAAGATTGGGATGTCTAGTTTACGCTCCAATTTACGGATCGCAAATCCGATAAACGAGCTAAAATTTATTACAGTTTCCGCCGAGGGTCGCAAAACTGCCGCGAAAACCCTAATTGCTCGATAGGTTCGACGTATAACGTCTTAGGTTCGTTCTAAGCTCTCGTATTTGATTTCTTTGGAAACTGGGCCCTCAAGGCAGTCATCACGTACTTCCGTACGTGACGTACTCCTTCTCAAAACTCGCTCAAAAGCACGACGTTCTAAACGTCGGCTTTCAACTAACAATTACTAAACCAACAAATTATTCAAAACGCGTTCTAGTTCTCGACTTTAACTATAGCTCATATTATATCAACTCAAAAGCTTATGACGTCAACTACAAAGTTGTTCTCAAGTCCATCAAAGACAATAATATCAAATTAGAATTCTCATTCGACTTCTCGGTTATTAGTTACGACTAAATGTTCGTCTCTTACGCGTTTTTCAAAGTTGTCGGATTCCGTTCAAATTTTACGACGTCAATCTACATCTAACGAGAATCACTTCTATGCATGCAAACATTTCATAACATCATTATATTTCAACTTATAACATGATCTTCGTCTCTTACGTTACGACAAATATTTTTAGAAAATTCTCAATTTAATTCTATAATCCATTAACATCAATTACTTCATAATTCCATCAACAATTCATCAAATAAATCAAACATGTGGAAACCCCTAATTACTCCAACAATTTCGGTTTTCATACATATTTTAAGAGGGTGTTTTTCTTCTCCAATTAACTACATTTATTCACTAATCAACCTCTTATATCATCAATTAATCAATTGCAAAACAATTACCAACTATCATGCATAAACCCCTAAATTCAACATTCAAACCCTAATTGAATTTCACAAAAACATGGGGCTTTCGATTCCTATTTGTTCTAATCACTAATTAAACATCTATTAAGCATGAATCCATCATCAATTGAAGAAAATAAAAATAATCCCACTAAAAGCCCTAAAGATTTCGGTATTACCAATAGGATTAGGGTTCTTATTTTTGTTCAATTTTAATCCCTAATTAACCTATCTAATACATCTAATTTCATTAATCCTAGATCAATTCATCTATTTCAAAGCCTTAATTTTCGATCAAGAAATGAAAAAGAAAAGAAGAGAGGGATGGATGGATAGAAGTTAAGAGGGGGAAATTACCTTAAGAATTAATGAAGAAAGTGATAGGTTTGTGTTGGGAAATTTATTAGTATAAGTTTTGATGAATTCCAAAACCGGCTGACCCCAACCGAGTAGATGTTGCCAATACCTAATGTTAGAATTTAGGCTCGCTGTTTGAGCAAAGTTAAGATTTTATCTTTACAGGTCTCCAGCTGAAGATGGCAACAAGGCGTCACTCAGACAGAACCTCAGTTGTGAAGAAAGACAACTGAGAGTTCATTTGTTCAGATGCAAACAAGGGGAAGTCTTCAGAACATCAGTTGAAGGAAACCAACTGAGCGTTCATCAGATAAGAAACAGTTGAGAGGAAGAGAACATCAGATGAAAAGGAAATCATCTGAGGGTTCAAACCCAACCGAGTAAAGAAGTGGAAGACAACTGAGGGTTCAGTTTCAGAACCTCAGTTATAGAATCTGAACAAGGAGTTCAACTGTTTTGAAGTTCAAAGTCAGCTGAGAACTCGACAGATTGGAACATCAGCTGAAGATCACTCAGATGAAGGTCAAGACTTTCAACCGACAAACCGAAGTTGACTGTCAAAGATTTGAGTTTCAAAAGGAAGTCACATGAGGGTTTGACCGTTCAGTCATTATCCCATCTGGTCCAACATAAGGCTGTCTCAGATGAAAAGCAGAAGAGCACAGATGCCATATCAGGAAAGTCTGCAGAGATGAGAGACAAGCCATCGCTATCAACCGATCAGAGATCAACTGCTCCTCCAACGGCTAGTTGATTCTCTCCGCCTATAAATAGAGGCATTCTCTCATTCGAGAGATAGAGGACACACGAGACAGACTGAAGCAAGAGAGAAAAGTTCAATCACAAGCGAAAGAAAAATCTGCTAAACTCCTATTCTAAGAACATCAGCAGCTGAGAGTTCAAGAGTGATAGAACATTAGTAGCTGAGGGTTCATAGAGTGAAAATCTGTCTTAGATCTTAGTTTGAGTGTTTATTCGCTCAAGCCTTAGATCCAGCTCTCATTCGTGATCGAGCTGTAGTTGGAAATTCTACCCTTTCTCACACCGTAAAAAGTGTGCTAGGACCTTACTCTTCCTGTAATTGAGTAGTCAGGTCGTCAAGTACCTGCAAACTTGACTTAGGCTGTTTAGTGCCCGGAAACTAAACTGTAACGGTTGCTCAGCCCGCGTAAGCTGAGTAGTTATGTCCAGAAGAACTTGGACTGAGGTGTGTGGACTCACATCTCCCCGTGGACGTAGGAGTTCTCTCCGAACCACGTAATTCTTGTGTGTAGTGTTTTCTTTTGTGTTTAGTCTTTATTATCATATCTTAACTGACAAACAAACCGCATACAATCTGCATACTTTCACAACAACAGTTTTGGTTTTGACCAACCGTGCATAAAAGCGTGAGTTTGATTTTACGAGTTTATTTTCCACCACATTCCGCACAGCACCAACCTTCCAGCTGAGGTTGCTTACTCAGCTGTGAGATCCCAACTGAGTCCTCTCACTCAGTTGAAGTTGATTTCAAGTGTTAAGTTTTTTTTAAAAGCTCAAAAATCCTAACTGGTGTATTCCCCCCCCCATACACCAGTAACTCGTATCGGGACCATCAGTTTGGATGGATGAAACAATACTTGTGTGATTCTTCTTAGTGTTCTTGATGCTCTCTTCAATGGAGGATGGAAAATGAAGATGGAAGGGATGAGAAATGGTGGCAGCCGAGTGTGTGTGTATTGGGAGGGAGAAAGATGAGCTTAAATTGTATTATCATAAGGTAAAAAAGTACAAGAGGTGTAAAGTGTGAATAGTGTACCCATAGGTGTCCTCACTTAAAACATTATAAAATTGAAATATCTCCTAATGTGAGTGAGGGGAAGTCGGTCAAGGTGAGGAAAAAGGAGAAAATACGCGCTTTTCCGGTGCGATCCGACGTTACGGAAAACGTTCGACGAAAAACATCGCTCGGCACAAAAATCGTCGCGATCCGATTCGACCGCAAATTCTAACGTACGAAACTTAAACGAAAAATAAATTTACAAAATTTATTTTGACAAAAACTCGGGACGACACAGTCCGAGTTTCGTCCGGAAAATCCTAAAAAAGAACTTTCTCGGGCGAGTTCGTAACGCGATTTCGTGAATGTAAAAATCAGACGGTTTTCCGTTCTGAGTTCACGAACTAAAAACTTTTCGTACGCGCTAACCCTAAATACAGTAGTCGTCTAGCTGACTTCTGTAATTTATTTTAAGAACCGGATTCGACCGTTAGTCTTAGAATTCAAAATCGTAAACTTAGGCGTGCAAAGCCATTTATTTAATTAACTTTAAAATTTTAAGAACGTAAGGAATTTTACGGGGCATTACAACAAGTATAATAAATAAATGAATGAGCCCAACCTATCAATTATTAGGCTCACTCGGATTTAAATTACAAGTCCAAATCCTTTTTATTCCAAGCTCAACTGAAATTAATTAAGTGTCCATACCAAAGCTCAAATTCGAAATTTCTGTCCTTAACTGCAGTGTACCCATACACGATTTTATTAAAATAGTTAGACACTTCCTATGGACTTGAAATTTTAACTGAACAAAATTAACATCTTAAACTTCATTTTAAAAATACTAACATCGAACTATCACACACATAAACTTCCCAACTTAATCCATACTTTATGATAAAATCTGGAGTTCTTAAATTTGGACTGCACAAGGGCCTATGAGATTAATTCACCTAAGCTTGAGTTCTTAATCAAATTATGATTTTCTTATCATTCCAGAAACCTCAATAAGTCTATTTTCATATAAAAAAAGCCATTCATCCAAATTCTTTATATTAAAGATTTCACAACCGATTTCTAAACATCTATACAAAAGCTGAAATTTGTCACTGAATTTTCTTATAAAATCTTTTGAGGGTTCTTATCTTCATAAGAAAATTATGATATTAAAATCATAACTACTAGAGGACTTCTAGATTCATAATCCATTAGCAAGACACTGATTTCATACCTTCAAATATCCTAAATAAATCGGTTCTTATAAGGTGGCAGATTAACTAATGAAGTTTTTCAAGCATACTCCTAACATCTCTATCTTTAAATTATTATGAGTACTTTTAGCACTTTCAAAAGCTCATAAAATTCTCATCAAGATCATAACTACACATAGCCTATCATTTACATACATGAAACACACCAAGAAGAATCTCAAACATTAAGCACAAACATCACACCTTTCATACTCATTATCATACTTTAAGAACTTGACAGCACATAGTGATTTATTGTAAAATCCATATAAAATAGAGTTGTCATCCTATAATAATGAGTCTTATCATTCTAAAATCTACAAGAAGCCTAGAATACAATACAACAAGCCATGTTATCAATATATTAGTCGTTTTCAAGATATTAACAAGTCTTTCACACTTAGTCAGTTTTTTGACAGATTCGAGCAAGTTACAAACTCAAATGTTTTGACACCTTTATACTTAAAAACGAGGGCTCATTTTCACATAAATTGGAGCCAACATACCAGGCTTTCATTTGAAAGTGATTTCACACATTTTTATGGAGTAGATTGAGAGTTATGAGTCGTTTATTAACACATATGTGCAGCCATACGAACTGCCAAACATCTTCTTCTTGCATACACATTCATAACCTAGATTCTAACACATAGAACACCCTCATATCCCATATAAACGTGATTAAAATCATTTTAACTAGATTTACAGCCCTTATAACTTGTTCATTACTAACCTAACATGTTCATAAAAGAAGGAAAAGCAAAAGAACTAGATGAAGATTTATACCTAGCTTCCTTCTCCTCCTTCTCTCTCACATTTTCTCCTCTCCCAACCTACTTCTCAACTCTTGGCCCTCTTCCTCACGAGATTCCGGTCACCTCCTCTCCTCCGGTGGTGGCCGGCGGCGGCAGTTATGGGTGGTTGCGGTTCTGGCGGTGGTGGGTGGTGGTAGATGAATAAGGGGTTAGGGTTTGAGGAGAGATGATTTGCAGATGGTGAAGAATTGATTTCATCTGCAGACTTAACGTGAATGAGGGAGAGGGGTAATCTGTAGGCAACTAGGAATATCATTACTTCTATTTGATTATGATTGGGTATTATGGGTGATGATTTTGGGGAAAGCGAAAAGCGTAATGATTAGATTTTAGTCTGCTGCAAAAAATCTTTTTCCTCTTTATCTCTCTTCTATCGTCTTCAATCCTCTTAATCCCCCCATTTTATTTTTTTTAATCTATTACTAGATACTAATAATTTTATTAATTAAGGAAATAAAAAGAATTCCTTATACACACGCACACACCTACAGAGCGCACACACAAAATTCACGCGAACACACACTTACATATATATTAATATATATTATTATATTACATATTTTCCTTTTATATAGTATTTCAATTTTCGTTTCATAATACGACATTCATTCATTCGATCAAAGTTTCGATCGAGCATATACGTAGAACTAAGTATTTCGGTTTTAACGAGACCAATATCCATATTATTCTATAAATTAATTCTTTTACAAAATTAAATAAACAAACGCTTCATATTTATATTATATATATATAATTTATCTTTTTGATTAATTATTTATAATTAATCACATTATTGCATAGGCGATAATAATATCGACATATTTCACTCGAATAATAAAATATGAATGCTCGTGCTATGCAATACATATGACGTCTAAATTTTTATGATTTAGACGTATAAAATTTATCGGGAATAAGTGACCGTTCTATTATCCGATTAATTCTAATTAAATTTTTATATACTTACAACGAAATTTTTAGGCTCGAATTTTCGGGGTTCTACAATTTATCTTAAATTTTTCATTTTGTGTATAGTGAATCGTTCTTGAGATTTTTCTGTAGGTTTTTTATTCTTTTTTTTTAATTTATAGAAATTATATTTTACAACTTAAATAAAATGATATGTGTTTGATTTTTTATTGTGAAGAATTTTATCATAATATTTGATTATTTACATAATTTATAAATTCAAACTATTTTAAACAATTAACAAATATTATTATATATATATGAATTAAGGACAAGAGCAAATATTACAATTTCTTTTTAATTAAATTTGGATCTATATAAATTTTAAACGAGATTAATAAATTATGCAATTTAATTTTATAGTTGAAATTTAATTTTTTATCTTTTACTAGTACTCCTTCCGTTCACAAAATGATGCCCTGTTTCATCCATTATTTGTGTTCACCAAATGATGCCATGTTTCGTTATTTTTACCAATATACCATCCTTACTTTATTAAAATCACTAACACTTGCCATTGATGACCCCACCTCACATCAACTTTATTTCTACTTTTTGTCATCTCAACACCTTTATTCCTACTTTTTGGTCAATACCACCTCTTTTTTATCATTACCACTATTTTTTTGTCATTGTTTCACTACCCCTACTTTCTAACTTTTACCCACTCAAAACAACTTTATTAGCTTTCTTAATCTCTATGCCGGAAATGGGGCATTATTTCGTGAACGGAGGGAGTACTATTTTCTACAAAATCAGTAATTTAGTCAATGAACCGGTTCAGGGTCGGAACCATGGAGGTAGACGAGATGCTTGCGAAGTTGTGGTTCAACTTATTTTTTCTCTTTAATTTTATGATAAACTCACGAGTTTAATAAATTACGCATTTTAAAATTTATAGTTGAAAATTAATTTTTGATCTTTTATTATTAGTTCCTACAAAATTAGTATTGTAGTCCACAGGCCGGTTCTGATCCGGAACCATGGGGGTAGACGGGATGACTGCGAAGTGGTAGTTCAACTTATTTTTGTTCTTTAATTTTATGTTGAACTTATAATGTGGGGTATTTAGGGATACTTTCATTCTTATAAACAATCTTCAATTTTTTTTTTTCTAAATCAATGTGGGACCAAAAGTATTTGCAATAAAAAAAGATTTATCTAAATTTTCTAACAAAATCCACGTGGGACAATCTCTTTGAGAACCAAATATATTTTTGTCCTCATCGATTTTGGAGAAATATAGAGTTTTGAAAATTATTGAAAGAAATAAGGGTAGATTAGATTAGAATTTTTAATATACATTACTATATGAGTTTGAGACGTATACATGTGGTAAAATTACTTTTTAATTGAATTTGAGATATGTTTAAGGGCATATAAATTTTAAACGAGTTTAGTAGATTGGATAATATAATAATTTAACTGAAAAATAATTAACAAATAAAATTATTCTTAATCTCTCACGTATTAACATTATCTAATAATTTTATCAATATAATTTTCCGTCGATTTTCGACGGATTATACACTAGTTAATTTTAATACTTCCTCTAATTCATTTATAATATTCCTTACTTTTTTAAGGCAGTTGTTAAAAAGAAAGAACAATATGATAAAAATGATAGGTATCATTATTTTTTAAAGATTAAATATTTTATTTATAAAAAATACTACCTCCAGTCCTCAAATCTTTTCCTATCTTTCATTTTTGGGATGATCCCTAAATTTCATTTGAGTTATTTTTGGACACTACCTCATAACAAATTATTATCTCTTACTCTTATTTTATCAACTTATTTACTTAAAATATCACATATGACCTACCACTATCTCAATTAATTAATATATCACTATTCTCAATGTGAGACTCTTTCTCCACTCACAACAAATTCAATCACTTTTTCTCTATTCATAACTAACTCAACAATATTTTCCTTAATACCCGTGCTACTTCTTCCTAAAAAGAGATATCAATATGATGAACGAAAAAAAGAAAAATAAGAGAAAAAGAAAAAAACATTATCAACAAATGGGAGGAGGTAGCACAATAAAACGAGATTGGGACACGAACGCAACATTGTTGCCCTGTTGGACCTATAAAGAAAAGAAAAGGTACAAGGTAGGGCAATAAGGTAATTTAACGTTTCAGCGAAATGGAAAAAAGAATGAAAAAATAAACGCTAAAACCCAACGCCCTCTCCCATTTCTGAATCAAATCAACTGCTGCTGCAGTCGTAGACACTGAACTGTCCGTTACCCTCGGATCCGAATACCCGTTTACAGACCGAAGTATTTACCCAATTCGGATTTCTGACCCGTACACTAGCGGAGTAGCGGTAGTGGCCGAGCGCTATCTGCAAACTTGTCGGATCCATCTAGATCCGAATATGGACGCGTTGCAGGAATCGGGTTGGGAGGAGCTCCGGAAAGAGGCTCGGAAGATCGAAGGTGATATCGATGTCAAGCTATCCTCTTATGCTAAGCTCGGCGCTCGCTTCACCCAAGGAGGTACAGTTTCTCTTCATCCACCATTGACATGTTGCTGTGATTTTGATTTATTTAGAAAATAGTTTTAAGATGTGGTTTCGCGATTACAGATAGGAATGTGAGGATACGGTTGTATTTTCTGTTTGCATTAGGGAAATTTTGTCTATGAATGAATTAATTTTACTACTTTACCTAAGTTATAGGCTTATAGTGGAAGAAAAATTAAAAAAAAAGGAAGAAAAAATATGCGATCTGTGCTCTAAATAACCGTTGTTTTGAATTGTTCGTTATAATCTTAGTTTGTTTCCATAGCCATAAGCCACTGCATGTGACAATTGGTGGACTGGATGCTCGTTGATAGTGGAGTTGTTCCTTACATTTTTAGATGAATTTATCTGTATTTTCATTCTTCTTTTGGTGTGATTTGGGATATTGACTCCTTGATGTTGCCTGAAAGTTTGGAAAAATTTATAGAGTTATAACTAAATTATTGACAGAGAAATTAAGATCTGTAACCATGATAATGTAGGATGGAAGAATATGATGGACTTATTCTCTTTGGCTAACTGAGAGATATTTTAGAAGTTCCATTTAACAAAAAATGATTTTAGTATGAGAAGCAATACTCGTGCAACAATTGCATTTGAGGTTAATGGCTCATATAATATCATATAGCTGTAAATGCATATTGTTTTATGGTGTGTTACTATTTGTTTCCAGACGGTTCATTTTTTTTTTCTTTCTAGTGCCTGGACCTTAGGTAAATCTTCTCCTTGTGAAATCTATTCTTTTAAGTAGTCAGCCTTTAAGATATTATGAAGACCGTTTTTGACACCAAACTATTTCCTTATCTCGTTCAATGAAGATGAAACCAGCTGAACTATCATACTATTCATAGATTGTGCCCGCAATGTGCTTTTATTGTTCATGTTAAATTGTGCATTTGTGGCTGTATTTGGGCAGCTCCTTCTGATAGAAAGCTACGGCTTGCTTGAGCCTGATCAAAATCAGAGGTATGCTAAATAATAGCTAAATTCTCAATGAACATTTTGACATTAATAGTTATTGGTGTTGGAAGGTGTACTGTATCCAGTCACTTAGCCTGTCCAAACGATCAACAACTGTTGCCTGTGTCGTGCTTATTTAAGTTATTGCTTTCTTCATTATATACTGGACAGATATGGACCATATGGTAATACACTGTGTAATTCTTTTTGCACAAATGTCTGTTTCAATATGGTTGGATATGGTTAGGGAAAGTGGTGGAGCCATGTTTGGATATGGTTAGGGAAATTGGTTACATAGTTTTGTTTTCCTATAGAGAGAGTACTAATTGGCTGAAAAGCTTGTGTGATTCTTTTGGTTTTATGGATTTCCAGGTAATTTGGATGCTGGATCACCAACTCTTGGATCCAGCAGGTCATGGAAGTCTATGGAAATGGAGATTCAATTATTGCTAGAGAAGCTACTTGATATAAATGATTCAATGAGTAGATGTGCTGCATCTTCCGCACCTACTACTTCAGTTACTCAAAAGCTTGCTAGACACAGAGACATACTGCATGAATTTACGCAGGTATTTACTGTGTACAATCTTTTCATTTTTCATTACTCTATGATACAGTACTTTGATAGCATATTCATCCAGTAACTAGAGAATATTAAAAATTGACATGGTCTGTTGTCACTCAGAATACCTTGTGAATTAGGTACTTCAATCATTCTCTGCAGCATTGAGAATTTGAGATGCAGAATTTTAAATAATAATTTACATCAAGAAACTCTTATCTTGTACAGCCACTATTCGCAGGCATGTAATTACTACCTTCTTCAGGTATACTTAGATGGTTTATTATGTAAATGGGTCTAAAATATCAGCTATGCTGCCAGTTATGTTGCTTCATTTCCTACTTCAAATTATATTCCCATTTTTATTTATTATATACACAATTTCATCAGCTCTGTTTTCTAACACATGCAATAAAACTTTTTGGTGCCTAGTTATATTTCTCTACTTCCACTGTTTAATGACTTGGAGCATGACATGTTAGAATGTTGCATTGTGGTATATATTTGTAGAACAAAGCTTTATAAGAATTTTGCAGTTTATGCATCTTAACAAGGCTTTGTTTGAACTGACGGGCTCTACTTCTATTAATATTTGGGCTAATACATCTATCCACCTATGAATTAAGATATACTTGGGATATACCTAACAACTTTTTCTTTGATTATACATTGCGTCCTACCGTTTATGTGAATTGTAGTAGCTGGCAGTAGGGCTCCCCAATGGCAGAATATTTTCGAGATGCTATCAAATATGATGATTTTTCCCTTCAATAACACACTGAAGTGGCAAAAATGCTCTGAAAGGCATGCCTGCATCACATATGATAACATCTTGGTGGGGTACTTTTTCTGCCAGGGAGCCCTACGTGCTAAAGTGCAACTATTGTCATGGTTAGGAAGCAACGTGGAAAAATTATGGGGGAAAAAAAGGTTTCCATAGTAGTTCAGGTGGACAATTGTAATGACTCCTTATATAAATATCTTTTCTAGCAGCAAATTGATCTACTATACTGACTCCAGGGACTGGATATTTCTGTAGGAATTTAGGCGAATCAAGGGAAATATTAACTCAATGAAGGAACATGCCGAACTTCTTAGTTCTGTGCGGGATGATATCAGCGAATACAAGGTTGAGAGCGTCTATTGTGAATATTAACACACTTGTTGGTACCTCTTTGAACTAAAATTGAATTTATGCAGGCCTCTGGGAGCGTGTCTCCAAGAATGCAATTACTAAGGGAGAGAGCTGCTATACATGGAAGCATATCTCATGTAAGATTTATAAGCTGCTGACTAGTGTATTTTGCTCGGTAAATATTGTAAAGAAACGTTTCTTTGTGAACATATCATAGGCCAATCTATTCATCATCACGATAGTTGTAATTTCTTGTTGATTTTGCGGATGTTTTTGTTGTATTTTGGCCATGATTTTGATCAATCTCCTGCAGATTGATGATGTTATCAGTCAAGCTCAATCCACTCGAGCAGTCTTGGGTTCGCAAAGGGCCGTTTTTGGAGATGTTCAAGGAAAGGTTAAGCAACTAGGAGACAAATTTCCAGTTATACGTGGTCTAATAGGTAATTTTCTTGATAGGTATAAGTTTGTATATCTCTTGTGATGAAAAGCTGTTCTTCATTGTTTGTTTCCTGATCCTCACAGGTTCAATCAGGAAAAAACGATCACGAGACACTCTCATCCTATCAGCTGTCATTGCTGCTTGTACGCTTTTTCTTATCATCTATTGGCTCTCAAAGTGAAAAGTTCTTGATATGTCAAAATTAATTGAGAGAAAAGAGGACTTCCACTCGGATTTTCGTCGCATGTACATCCAGTACAAAAATTTATGGTTTCTTATCCATGATTAAATGCTTATGTTAATGGAGAAAACGCATCTCGATTACTTACACTGCAGATGTTTTAGGACAGAGTTCCTTGACTTATATATTAAGCTTCACATGTTAATGAACTCCTAAGTATGAACATCTAGCTATAACGACTGCAAGTATATCACTTTATATGTATAATTGAGTAATAAAGGATTCAAAATCGATAAAAATTACCAAAATACGATGGGGTATGAAATTTCTTCTAATAGGTGTGCTAAAATTGTTATCTGGTGTTCAATCCATACTAGTTCTAATCTATCTGTTTTCTTGGGCAGTATTACTTTTCGTATGAACATTGGCATGTTATGTTTGCACATGTGTGCTCTTACATGTGCCTATAAGATGAAATTTGAAGCAAAACGATATGTTGGATCCCCACTATTATGGTTTATGTTGGCAAGTGCAAAATTGAGGGTGATCAGTCTAGTGTGAGATGGTCATATGGTAAAAGACTAAAAGTGATTCTAACATTTGGATCGTAATTCATATTTACTGACATGCATGTTTATATTATGAAAAAACAATTTTTTTGTTAGATGATAATGACTCGTAACTAACAGTTACTGTTTATGAGGAAGCACAACGACAAGACAAATGGCTGCTTGGGTTTTTAAAGCATGTGGGCCGGAAAGCTTAATCAATTTCAGATTGAACACTTCACACTTTTTTGTTTTTTTGAGAAGGAACACTGCACACTCTTTAATACCCAATCTCCAACCAAAAAAAAAAAAAAAAAAAAAAACTATATAGGGCCGCATACATGATAATTTACTACCTTATATTAAGAGTGAAAATTTGTTATATTCGTTTAATATATATTGAAATTTGTTATATCCGTCTAAAAGAAAACAAATTAGTTATATCCAATATTACACTAATACGCTTAGAATAATTGGAAGCTGCCAAAAAAACATCACTTTCATTATTTTCTTCAACAAAAACATGGGGAAGTGACCGTGATGCATGAGAAATTGGAAAAACATAGATTCTGTTGACTACTTTAAGAATTAATTAGGATAGATGAAAGACGTAGGTGAGAGAAGAGTTAAAACCCTAAAATCTGCCCACAAGTTTTTGTTAAACTGAAACCCTAAAATCTCGCCCCATATATTGCTGCTAGTTAATGTAATTTTTATTATTAGTTTTTTTTTTTCGTTTTTTAGTTAATGTAATTTGGTCATTAATTTTTTATTTCATTGATCATTAGTATAATAGTAGACAAAAATACATTTTCCAACTCAAAACAATTGTATATATTCAATAATCAAATATCCCGCTCGAGTTATATAGATCTCACTCGAGCGGGATCTCAAAATAATTCCACAAATTGCGAGCAAGATTTTGTATTCACGAGTGGGATTTCAAAGTTATAAACTAAAATATATTTTTTTGTGAAATTTATCAAATATATATTAAGTTACGATTTTTTTAATCGTATAAGCCATTCATTTTTTAAATTTGATTAAATTTAATATATTGGTAGTAAAAAATACATTTTCCAACTCCAATAAATTATATAAATTCCATAATCAAAGATCCCGCTCGAGTTATATAAATCCCACTCGAGCGGGATCTCAAAAATAATTCCAAGAATAACGAGGGGAATTTTGTATTCACGAGTGGAATTATACAGTTTTAAAGCAAAATATATCTTTTTGTGAAATTTATCATATATATATTAAGTTAAGATTTTTTTAATCGTATAAGCCATTAATTTTCAATTTTTCTATCATATACAAAAAAACATATCACTTCGGTTTTGCTTACTTCAGCGAAAACATAGGGAATTGAAATCCCACAAAACAAAAACCATATCACATGTGAATAGTATATATATTAAAACAAAAACGTATATATTTGAAATTGAGACCAAAACAAAAACCATATCACATGTGAACGATGGGGAATTGAACCATTTGACTCTTTTTTTATTTTAAACTTGAAAGCCTAGCACGTTGTAACTCTTGACTGTATTAAATTAGGTGAGAGAGCAAAACCCTAGATCCCGCCCCTCTATATATGTGTGTTGAATCCACCCATATCCCACTCCACACCACAATTTAAAATCCGGCAGCCCTCGACTAAATATATATATATATATATACACCAAATTTCACTCGAGTGTTTAGGGAGGGATCATCCGTTCGATTGTTAAAGTGGGATTTTCATTCGTTCGATTGTTGGAGCGGGATTTTATTCCTTCGATACAACATGTCTGGAGAGGTTATTAATTTTATTTATATTGCTTTTATTAGTACTTTCTCCTTGTACAAATTTTATTATAGGTTGAAATTTAAATAAAAATAAATAAACTAATGTTAGTTTTAGAATTTTAGTCGAAGCATTTGTTAGTTGACATATTAGTTTCGATTTTGTGTGTAGAAAATTAGTAATAGGTTATCTAGGTTTATAAATTATCTCACAATAATATCACATTATATCCCGCTCATAAGGATTAATTTTCCGCTCGGATATTATCAAGATCCCGCTCGGTCGGGATTTTAAGTTTCCCTCAACGTTCAAACGGGATCTTATTAGTTTTGGTTGAATTTTCTTAAATATGTAGTTATTTTAAATTTTAGTCGAAACATTTGTTGGTTAAGGTGTTACTTTCGATTTTGTGTGCAGAAATTTAAATTTGTGTTCTAGGTTTATAAATTATCCCACATTAATAATATATTAAATCCCGTTCGTAAATAACAAGTTTCCGCTCGGTTATTATGTATATCCCGCTCGGTCGGAATTTTCTATGGGACCCTCAATGTCCGAGCGGGATCTTTATTTTTCTAGGTTGATATTAATAAAAAATTTAAATATATAATTATTTTGTATTTTAGTCGAAGAATTTGGTGGTTAAAATATTAGTTTCCATTTGTATAGAAAATTATAAATTCGCTTTTTTTTTTAAATTATGCGTATTTTTTCACGTAATTGGCATGTACATTTTTATTGCTCTATATATCGAATTATGGTTGCATGATGTTTGACTTGGATAAAATATAAAAGATTATTTGTGGATTATGTTAAATAAAAAGATGCTTATTTTTTAGTGAAATTATATTTTTCAAATCTTTCGAATTATTTGCCATTTTATTTGTAATGAATTTGTAATACCCCGAATAATTATTCCGTCATTAAAATAAAAAGTTAATTAATAATTAAGGCTTTGCACGCCTAAGTTAAGGATTTTCGATTCTAAGATTTACGGTGAAATCCGTTTCAGAAAATAAATTCCAGAAGTCGGTCGAACGACTACTGTATTAGGATTTTCGCGTCCGACAAATTTATCATCCGAAAACTCAGATTGAAAAACCGTCGAACTTTACATTCACTTTTTCTTCGATATGAGTTCACCGGAGAAAGTCAGTTTTTATGATTTTTTCGGGCGAATTTTAGACCGTCTAATCCCGACTTTTTCTCAGATTTTGAAAAACGAATTAGGTTTTCCAAGTACGTGATTTATTTCTAATCTAACGGACGAATTAGATTTCGTCGAATTCGTAACTACCTAAGAAAGTTTTTCTCGACTTTTATAACGTCGTTTAAAACCCGAAAATGAGATATTTCCGTCAAATATTTCGCGCCCAAACACTCCTTAGCGAGTCACCACCTTTAGTTAGATATTTCCTTCACCTTTATGTATAGTAAAATGGCTAGTCATCACCTCTCTCCCTCATTCTCTTTACCGCCACCATCACCTCCTCTCTCTCCCATTCTCTCTCAAATTTTCTTCCATTAAAACTCATCCACCAAGCTTTTCTCAAGAACACAAGTCTCTCATCTACTGATTAATTTCATTTCCGAGTCCATATTCCGCAAGGTAAGAACATCGTCTACGATATAAACCGAATAAAAGCTTGATTCCATCTTCTTCATTTTTTTCGAAATTAAGAGGATAAAGAAGCATGTTGAACCTTTGATTAATTCATGATATAGTATGCTTAGAATTAGGTTCTATGGATTGAAATCGAAGAAAATCATCCCTTCCTAACCTAATGTTAATACTGAAATTTTTAGTAGTTTTCGGGGTTTTTCCTAGTTCGATTTTCTTGTTGTTTGATTGATGAATCAGTGTTCTACATGTTGTTAATTGACTATGTGAATTAAATTAGAATTTTCTAAAAAATAAAAGTTGAAATATAAGAGATGAAGAATGGTTGATTTGATGAAGAAGATATAGGATGATTGAGGATGAATATATATTTATTTGGGATTTTTCTAAAAATAAATTGAAAAACGTAAGAGACGGAAACTTGTCGATAAGTTGAAGCTCGATAATGTTTTGAGAATATGGTTTGCATATTAGTGATGCTTGATAGATAATGATCGTTGTTGTAAAATTTGAACGAAAACAGAGAACGTAGATTTTTAGTAAGAGACGAAGAATCGTCAATAAGTCGAGCATGAATAATGATTTAGGTTTTTGATTCGAACCTATGTTAATCTTGTTAGTTGATGATCGTAACCATAAAGTTTGAACGAATTCCAAGAAGATTTAATTTTTGATAAGAGACGGAGAATCGAGATTAAAAGCCGATAGAAAAGTCGAATAAGGAAAACCTTTTTAATAATAATGATTGTTATTGATTGACGAATGATATTGTAGTTAAGGACTTTTTCATCCGAGATACGAGATGTTATGAGTTATAGTTAAGAAACAAGAAGTTGATAAACGAAAATGAAATAGGAATTGAATTTGAAATTGTTTTGGTATAGTAATTGGTTAGTTGGAAATGACGAGGAAATGCTTGTCGTTTGATTAATCAAAAGACGTGAATGTGAACCCGATTAAGGGATACTGCATGTTGACTGTATTAAGATGAAAATTTCATGAAAACAAAAGTGGAATAGCATTAATCGAACCTAGGGAATCGTGCGTCGAGATTTGTCGAGCATTAGGGTTTCGCGCGACTGTTTTGCGACGTTTCACGGAAACTGTCATAATTTCTAGCTCACTTAACGAAATCGAGATCCGTAAATTGGAGAGTAAACTAGACACCCATGGCTTTCTTTTGTTATAAATTTCATCCCCTGTTTAAGAATGCTCTATTCTGTGCGAACTCCAGAACTACTGTAATGTGCAGTAAGTTTCCAAAGCTTAGTTTCTTAAGTTGAATCCTTTTCAAATTCGGTCCTTGTGAACTTTTAAGTCGTTATAAGTTATCGACATCCATTATCTACTGACCTAAGTGTCGAGTAATGAGCCGAGTCAGTTTGTAGACGAGAATTGATCGAAGTCTCGTTTATTAATTAATCAAAAGAAAGTAGTAAAGTGCAAAGGTCTAAAAGGGACTAAAATGATTTCGATTTCCTGTTTCTTTTATCGTTGTGATAAGGTATTAAGTCTGTTTATTTACGATATAAGGGGGAAGTTAGCACCGAGGATAGGACGGAAGACCAGAGACAGAAGCTCGAATAGTAGTTCTGTAATCAGTCAGGTGGACTTTTCTATATACAAAATAAATGAGCGATGCTCGAAAATATTTGTTTATAAGCTTTGATAATTGTGTTTTCAACGTGATAATCAGAGCATGAAATGATTTGTTTTTATGTGAGTTCTCCTGTACCCTTCTGAGTTAGCCGACCTGCTATCCAGAATTATTAGTTAGCCGACTTGCTAACTAAAATGATCGGACTTTGAGTTAGCCGACTTGCTATCCAAAGTTAGTGTACATAGTAGCCGTTATGTGTGGAACACTGTTGAGGGGTGGCCAGCCACGGTGATAATTATTGGGCAAGATTGAACGTAACATCAGTCAGAAAATGCTCGCGCGAGTGATTTATGAGAAAAGAAAATGTTTAGTAGACACGGACCTTTATTGAAAAATCCCAGTGTGCTACAGAAATGAGATGCCTGATTTATCTATAATTATTATATGTTTTCGGCAATGTGCCCACTAAGTGCTTTTGTACTTAGCCCTGCATATGTTTTATAAAATGTGCAGGTTGAGTGACGGGAGCGGCGGTGGTTGATGTTGAGTTAAGAAGTCATTTTTAGAATAAAGGACTTGTATGTCAAGCTTTACGCTTTCCGCTGCCAATCTTTTTAAAGTTATTGTATCTATCTGTTGGGTCTAAACCCGTACAATTAACTCAGTTTCTTTTTGAGAACCTTGTCGAGTGATCCTTCGAGATAAACTCTTTCTTTTTAATGAAGTCTTGTTCGTAGAGTTTATTTTGTTATTAATGTTTGTTTATTCATTCATTCCTATTCATCCCCCTTCTTCCCCGCTTCTTTAATCCAACCCCTAGTTGCACCCCGGCTTCTGCCGTCCCTCGGGATTTGGGGCTGTGACAGAATTTTTATTTTGATTTTATGCTCAGATTACATACAAGAGGCCCGACTCTATTAACTGTGCTTCGACGATTAGCACCTATTACAGGATTGGTGTTTTGGAAGATGTTAGAAGGGTTTTGTATGAGGTCGGTGGTGAAGAATTGGTCGATAGATTTATAAATGGGTGCTTTGGGCATTTTATCTATTGGGACCCGTGACAGAAATGCGCGATGGTTGTGCATCACGTGCTATCACATGAGATCATATTGACTACTCGATGGTTCTACTTCTTGCCTTGTGGTTTGTTTCCGGCTAGTTCTCTCCAATGCAGATCTTCACCGATTAGTTCCCGGCCGTCCCGCCTGTGAAGTGATTACGGGAGACAAGACCAAGATATTCGAAACTTCAACTAGAATATTCCAATCCTCTATGTGGAACACGATGTCTAGGATATTGATAAGTTTCATCCCAAGCTTCTCGTTTGTGGTACCATTGCACATACTGGTATACATCATCAACATTTTTTCTGCAATTTTTTACAATAATTTTAATTATAATTTCAAATGGTTATGCAAATTGAAGCAATAAAACATGCTGGATAGCAGCAAAAGCATGCGAACAAGACATTCCATCATCTTGAAATTCACAACATGAGCATGTGTGCGAATTGAGATCAACTTTCCAATTTCTTCTACCATCACTCACGTTGAACACCAAGCCAATTCCGCCACTCGTATTGTACCTAAATGACTTATTCATTGATTCTGTCATCTTCTTAGCCGCCTCTTGAATTATAACTTCATCATCGCCTTTGGGCAATTCCCGTCTCTCATTGAACCATTGCTCGATGATATACCTTATAGCATCAAACATTGAGCATATAGGGAGACCACGAGCCCATACTACTCTATGATTCCATACTTCTGCTGCATTTGAAGTGAGATAGCTATAATGTGGCAATGGACACTTGCATAGAGCCCACTTCTCTGGTCCAACTCTCATTAATCTGTCGTATGTGCCTTGTCTCTCTAGTTGCATAGAGACCATTGCCTTATCATAAATTGAAGTGCGATATGCAAAAGCAGCGTGTTCGTACAACGTCACAACAACTTTCCCATAGCACTTCAACTTATTCAGCAAGTGATAGTAGCAAAGACCGTGAAATGCATTTGGAAACACCTCATTGACAGCGTTCGCTATAAAGACATGTGCGTCAGAGACAATCACTGTATCTCTAAACTCGCCATGTGCTGATTTCAAACGGGTTAGAAACCATCTCCAAGATATATCATTCTCGATTGGTCCAACACCTATCGCCAGTGGAAAAACATGCTCGTTGGAATCCTTCGTCATAGCGACAAATAAAATGCATCTATTCTTGTACTTGAGATGAGTGCCATCTACAACGATCACAGGTCTCATATTGAATGGATACGCAAGTCTGCAGGCACTGAGAGCCATGAACAAATGCTCAAATCTCCCATCATTTCCAACCTCAAGATCAGTAATCGTGCCGGGATTTGATTCTTTAAGCATGTGAAGATAGCCAGGCAACAACTGGAAGGATTCAACATACCCTTCATATATACTTTGTATTGCTGCATGCTATGCTCGCAACGCTAAATCATAACGGATGGTGATACGAACTCGCGTAACATCTCCTCCATAATGGCCTTGGGCTCCATGATTTTACAGTTAGTTCTGATTTTTCGCTCCAGGTAAGCTGCAACAACATTCATCTTGATTTTCCTCGGAGCGACGCGTTGTAGCTGACAGAGGCATGAATGCTTAGGAATAAACTTGTGTATTATCCAAGTATTCGTTTCACGTGATGCTGCACGCAACTCAAATGGGCAATTCAGATGCTTGCACAAAAACTTCACTCGAAGATAATCCGATTTCGGAACCTTGAATTCAAGTCCTTTCTCCATGTGCCACAATCCGACTGCAATATTTAACTCTTTTTTGCTGTCGAAAACAACACCAACACGCAACTCATCATCATCTGTCGGGTCAGGGTCACGTGCTACGAGAGACATCATAGCATTAGGCGGAATCACCGGAACTAACCAGTTGGTTAGATCACATGCATCCGTCGTTGCACTGGGACGAATCAAAAGTTGTGCTCCACCATAGTAAAATCACGTAAACTTTCCTCACTCCAGTCTTCAGATGCTTCACTATCAGTTTCAAGATCAGCACTGTCAATATCTCCATCGTCTGAATCCAACTCGACAGTGCATTGTGGTTCATCATTTTCGTTGTCTGGAACATGTCAATCTGTAACAACAGGTACGTGATTTGTGGACGTCGCTTCGTAATTATACCCACTAGGATATAAGTTGGAAAAGAAATGCTGGGAATTTATTTGTTGTTGGATACACTCCATTTCATCAGAATATGTGTGCCCTTGGTCGTATTGAAATGATGACGCCTGCCCTTAGTCGTATTGAAAGGATAACGTCTGCCCTTGGTCGTATTTGAAAGGATGACGGCTGCCCTTGGTCATATTGAAAGGATGACGCCTCAGGATCTTCGAAATATGGAACATACACATGTATGTGGTTGTGAAAGGACTCCATGCACAATTGAGCAAATTGTTGATCTATGCTCAAGAGAATTTTCATAGTGCGTCCACTTCTAGCACGCGATAAATAATACATTTCGTACCGAATGCTCATATAATTTCAACGCATCAACACATCGATGTTGTATTTCAAATTGATAAGAGCTGGAGTGGCAGCAAGAACTTGAGTGATCAATTCTGAACCGCCCACATGCTCACAATCATGCCATTCTCCACTATATTTGATGTTGAAATATTTTCATTTTTCCATATTCTGAAATATAAACACTAGTATGAAAATCAAGACAATTAAAAATGTAATATAAAAGATCTCGCTCGCATAATTTGTAGATCCCGCCTCGAGTAGGATCTTCCTTTACGAGCGGGATCTACTAAGGACAAAATCTGAAATATAATTGAAACTCACCGTTTTTGGATTTGTTGATCAAATCTGAAAAATTCTTCGACTAATGACGAAATTCTCTTTTTAACTGATATATTTTTATGAGGTTCTAATATTTTACAGAATATTTTGATGGTTGTGGTGTTTGCTACCACTTATATAGAATTCATTCATTCAATCAATATTGAGTGAGTGAAATTGGTACAACTTCACGTGAAAGTAAAATTGTTACATCAAATGTGAAATTTCAACCATTCACGTGAACATTTACAGATGAATTTTCACATCCACCATTATCGAGTACTATCACACTCAATTGTGTGTTAGGTGGCGTGCTACGAATATTTATGGAAGAAAATTTAATTATATAGTTCAATTATTATCACATTATTGTATAAAAATTATGAAAATCTACGAATTAAAAAAATGAAAACCAAAAAATATGTAAACTATATAAACAGATAATAATATTATTAATTGCAAAATAATTAAATATTTCGCTCGTACAAAGTTAAAAAAAAATGAAGATCCCACTCGAGTGGGATCTTCAAAAATATCGAGTGGGATCTTCATTTTTGTTATTTTTGGCGAGCGGTATTATTATTTACTTTACAATTCATAAATTTGTTGTTATTTTGATATAGTTTACATATTTTTTCATTTTAATTTTAATCACTTAATAGTTATTCAATATTATTATATAATTATTTGAGATAAATTTTAGGAAATAATTAATCTTCATGCATAATAATTTTCAGGTATATTTAATAAAGATCCCGCTCGAAAATTAGAAGATCCCACTCGAGTGGGATCTTCAAAAATCTCGAGTGGGATCTTTCAATATATGCAATTTATCCGAGCGAGATTTCTTTTTATTTGTCAATTCATATAATTATTGTTAATGTTATATAGTTTACATATTTTTGGATTTTCATTTTAATTAGTTAATTAGTTAATACGTATTCAATATTATTATATAATTAATTTAATAAAAAATTGAGTAATTAATTAACCATTTATTCATTCATAATAATCTTTAACCTTTAAAAATGAAAGATCCCGCTCAAAAATTAGAAGATCCCATTCGAGTGGGATCTTCAAAAATCTCGAGCGGGATCTTCCAATATATGCATTTTATCCGAGCGGGATTTCATTTTTTATTTGTCAATAAATATAATTATTGTTAATGTTATATAGTTTACATATTTTTGGATTTTCATTTTAATTAGTTAATTAGTTAGTACGTATTCAATATTATTATATAATTAATTTAATTAAAAATTGAGTAATTAATTAACCATTTATTCATAATATTCTTTAACCTTGAAGAAAGAAAGATCCCGCTCGAAAATTAGAGTGAGATCTTCAAAAATTTCGAGTGGGATCTTCCAATATATGTAATTTATCCGAACAGAATTTTTATCTATTTGGCAATTCATATAATTATGGTTATTTTTGTATAGTTTACATATTTTTTAGTTTTTATTTTAATTAGTTAATTAGTTAATATGTATTCAATATTATTATATAATTAATTTAATTCAAATAATAGTAATTAATAACCATTTAATCATAATAATCTTAAAGCTTTAAAAAAGAAATATCCCGCTCGTAAATTATAAGATCCCACTCGAGTGGGATCTCAAAAAATGTCGAGTGGGATCTTAAGTTTATTTGATATATCATGAATTTTTAATTCTTTTAGTATAAATTATATATTTTTTCTCCTTTATTTCATATAATATCGAAAATATTCAGTTTACATAAACATATTTGAGTAATTAATTAATTGGATATGCCCTAGACAAACTAATCATTGCAATACTAATTATCTAATTATTCACCACCTTTGCTAACTTCCATACCCTAACATCACAATCATTTTCGGTTAATGACAACTAAGGTGAGTATCAGTCAAAACGGTGTCAATGTGTAAGAAATATAATATAAAAAATACATCATGGATAAATTGGTCTCTTCACACCAAACATGGACATAACTAACTAATTATGTAAAGGTCAAAACGTATATATTTGACAATTAAGACTTATATTAGTATATCAAAACAGTTAAGATCTTAAAAATGAATTGTATACTGTTTAATTTATCCTAAACATCAAGTTGTAACTACATCTTATGAGGATTTTAATAAAAATAAAATAAAATTCAAAAAGCAAATTACATCATAAATTAATCAATCATGTGGGAGACAAGTTCAAAAAACTGTTGTATGTCTGAGTTTCAAACTTTTTTTTTTTTTTTTGAGGAACTAGCAATTAGGTGGTAAAAATAGGAAAAGATATGATGTTGGACAAAAACATGTTGAAAAAGCTCTTACTTTATGCCCATAACGCTCACGTGCCTAATGTATCTCAATAAATTCTTCTTTTCTGGGGGGTCGGGGGGCTCATGAATGGGAGTTAAAAAGGTGCATTTAGATTTAAATGAGGCTCTTTAAAAGTTAATTCAGCTGACACTTCAATCAATTAATAGTATGTCCTTCGGCCCTAACTTTTTGCTACACCTTAAAGCATTGATCTCTCTCTCTCTCTCTCTCTCTCTCACACACACACATTGAATTGCATGTACAGTACCTACTAGATTCAATGTATTTGCTGAAATAGCGAAATCTTTACGTACGCTTGATTTTGAGGGCATGCAATTGCGTTTGCGTATGTCGCGGTGGATAGAGTCGAAATGATGTGATTAATATAATGGTATCCACAAAATATGTGCATAGAGTATAAATTCAATAAGGATTTATGTCCCATCCATATAAAAAATTAATATTGTGCCAAGTGCTTTTCGGATCCCCATATCTCCGGATCCCAAAACTCTCTCTCTCTCTCTCTCTCTCTCTCTCTCATATACACATACACGCATAGACGTATAAATATGGAATCTAGCTATACGTACAGATTTTAAAGTGAAAGGTACTTGTCGATCGAGCTAAATATGTATGCAGGAACTAGCTTCTCTTCTCTCTCTCTCTCTGCTGGTACTTGGTACGCCTATGGACGATGCATGCATGTATATGGACGCAGAAAAGATAAGCCTAGAGATGAGGTTGAGATGCTAAAAACATGCTTCACTGCCCGTCGCTCATTAACTGCGCGCTTCCATATCTTAGTAGTAATTAGTTATCGACGACAACGCATGTTTGCAGTTGCCGAAATATAATACACATAAATTAATATAAATAAATTCAAACTCTACTGTGTCTGTGTGTATCTGAGCAAGTGGAGTACGTTGTATTCCTGGTAATTCAATTCGTGGTGGCGAATGCCGATGTGATTGAGAGCCTCACATATGTCGCACGAAAGATAAAATGGGCTTGCTTTGATGGCGAAAAAATGTGATCTTTCGAAAGAAATTGAAGATGAAAATATTATTAGTGATTTTGTTTCAAAATTTACGAGGGTAGCACTTTTTAAGTGAATATCAGTTTTTGTTAGAAAATGAAAGTTATTATATTGTGATTTGTGTGTGGTGGGTGATTTTGATGAAGTGGTGAAAATGAATATTGTAAGTGTAGTATATTGAATATAGAGATGAATTTTGGAATGAAGCTCTTGTCTCCTAGAAAGCTATAGAGAGTATGAACTTATTAGAAAACTTAATTTGATTGTTTGATTTGCTCTTGGCTTTTTTTGGCTTTTGGCTTACATTACAAATGGTATAAACTCCTATTTATAGTTGTCAAGGGAATTCTCTAGATCCTCATAGGAATCTAGAATTCTCTATTAATTACTATTAAATTCATCTAATCTAGATTATACATTCTATGATCATGAATATTTTAGAATATTTCTAAATCCTACATTAATATCCTATACTTTGAATTCTCTAGAATATTTCTAGATTCTACATACAACTCATATAATCTTGATTATTCTAGAATATTCTAGTTTATATTTATTTAGATAATTCTAGATAAATGCGTCATCTTTCAATAGTTTTTTAGAAGTTTATTTTGTAATTTGGTTAAAAAAACTATCGATCAATAATATATATATTTTTATTTTATTCTTTTGATACGTTTGTAGCTATGTATAAAGGGTCCAATTTTAAATTTCGCACAGGGCATCCGATAGGCTAACCCCGCCCCTGTATGTATGATGCATTGCTTTTTAATTTTATTTAGGGAAAACAAAGAAAAAATAGTTCTAACATGTTTATGTTACACGTACCACTTAATAAAAGTGCTAATTAAGATTCAACTAAAAAGTAAATAAAAATATAGTCCTAACATTTTTATGTGAATATGCTGATTTACGTGATGGTGTAATTAATATGCAATGCACATAAAAGCGCCGTCAATTCCATTTGAGAATATTTTTTGGAGATATAATATATATTGTACTAACAAATTAGTGTAACGTACTAAAACTATCCCTCCCCATACATGAATGGTACATTACACTTTGATGTGAATTAGACTGAGATTTTGAGCTCGCTTTTTGGTGTCTCAGTCTAACTTTCAATTCTTTTATCTGTAATCAATTTAAATTTGTGGCAATTAGTTTATTTCTTAATTATTAATATAGTTTAGTATACCTAACATGGGTATGTTTATGATTATATTTTAGCATTTCATTTCAAATCTAGTAAAAGATTGAAAATTAATTAAGATTAATTATTCAATGAGTATTTTTTTTATGTTTCCGTATTTAGTAATAAATATTAATTAAGATTAAGTATATTAATTCCTACTTATGGTCTCGCTTGTGTCTCTCTATATCAATATTTTTTTTTGTTTTATTTTACATCATTTTCAATCTATTGTATTTTAGTTTCATTTTGCAGTTACAGATGAAATTGATTATTATAATTAGAATTTATAATTAATTTCAATATTTAATCAGCATTTTTTATTATATGTGTTGATTATTTCATAAATAGAGTATATAATTCTCTTTTTTTTAATCAAATAAATATATTGAACTTAAACTTTAAGTTTTAGTTATAATTAAGTGTTAATTAGTTAGGATTCCATATAAAAATAATTTTATTTTTAAAGTAAATTTAATTATAATAGTAAATGTTTTCGTAGATACATAGGACGGAGTAGTGAAATTAATAGTGAGAGAACAGAACACAAAAAACTGTTGCCAGAATAGATAATTCGAATTCCAATACAATATAAACACTGCGTACAGCCTTCACCAATATTGTAATTTTCTAATATATTTTGCATAACGTTCATGTCATTTATTGATATGTTGTTGAATTCAGGATAAATTAAATTTTTAGTGTACTTAAAATTGTGATAGACGAGATCTTGAATTAATTTATTTGATTAAATCAATTGACCCTCTTCATCAATTTTGTATTTGTATAAAATATTGAAGTAATTATGAATTAAGTGTTTTCTTAATTTCTGAAATTTGCCTTTTTTATAAAATATTGAAGTAATTGTGAATTAAGTTATCTATATCTATCTATCTATATCTATATATATATTATATAAACGAAAACCACTTTGCAAAAATTCTATAGGTGTGGCACCCCCAAATTCCTTCATTTCCATTTATCTAAATTCTCGAATTTCCTAAACTTAAATTAATATTTTTCATATTTATAATCTATATTATATATGACATAACAAGATCAATCTTCAAAAGCAATATCTATTATATTTTAATATATTAAATAAAATCTTAACAAATTAAATGAAGAAATATAATTAAAAAATAATTGTTAAAATTGAAGGTAAAGTTTTTGGTTACAACTCTAGAACTTGACAAAAATATGGATGCAGCAATCTTACGGTAGAGTTGGTTGTAATTTAAAAAAGATATGAATCATTATGGAAATTAGAGATAATGAACAAAAAAAATAATTAAGATTTCTTAATAAAGTAGGGATTATTCGTTATAATTAGAGGTTATTTAATTCTCAATTTAGATTTATTATTCATTAATATTTACCTATTCCTAATTAGGTTTATATATTTTGATTATATATTGTTAATCTTCACATACGATTTTTTAAATACTAAATGAAAAAAATTAAATACCCGTTTACTACAAATAATAGGATAACAATAAGAGGGTGTTTGGTTGGAATGTGATTACTTAGATTAATTAGTTTTGTGGTTGGATTGCTTGATTGTAGTGTATGATAATTGAAGGACTATGTGAGTGTGTGTGCGTGTAGCTGTACAATGTTTGTGTTGTGTGTGTGTGTTTTATGTGGTTATTTTTGAAATTTTGCATCATAGATTAACAAGAATTAGTAATCAAACCAAATTTAGGATGATAAATTATCATCCATTTGAATGATTGGAGCACAAGCCTTTTTTATTTTTTTATTTACTTTTTTTTATCACGGGTTGCACCATCTAAACCAAACATATGATTAGATGAGATTCTATTATAAATCAATTCTAATCAAGCAAACCAAACGTCACCTAAAAATAAAATAAAAAATAGGTGCACTGTATGGTGCGGTGCAATATGTATCCTAGAACTTTGTCCAACTCGTCACTAGCATTTCATAACTCTCCAAATCTCTTCATTCTCATTTATCTAAATTCTCAAATTTTCTGAATTTAAAATCAATATTTATCATATTTATATTCTATATTATCTATGGTATAACAATAAAATCTTAATAAGAGCAAAAAATATATTTTTTGACAAACCTTTTAATTGTAGCAAAAAATATATCAACCTTCCAATTTGTTGCAATGTCTGTTCGGTGACGATTTCCGGCTAAATCGATGCTGATGTGGATCTCCGGAAAGCTGAGATGGCAAGGAAAATTAGATAAAAATACCCGACCTTATACCGAAATCTGATTTTTTTGACAAAGCTTTTAATTATAGCAAAAAATATAGTGAGCTTTCAATTTATTGCAATGTCCGTCCGAATTCAATTTGGGAAAAAAAAATTAATGGTGACATGTACAATTCATAATGACGTGACATTCAAAACGATGTCGTTTTAACTAAAACGACATCGTTTTGATTACGAATTAAGAAAAAAAGTGGGGATGGAGGTGGGATTTAAGGCGGCGTAGTTGCACTCGCGACCGGTGACGCCGTTGATTGAGGCCATGGTGGAGAAGGATGGATGGATGGATGACTGTGAGAATGGTGTATGCGGCGGAGAAGAGACAACGGGTTGGGTGAGAGAGATAAAGGGTAATATTTTTAAATGATGTATAATATTTTTAAATGAGGTGGAATTTTTAAATGATGTGTAATATATTTTTTTTTGTTTTTTAATTCTTAATCAAAATGACGTCGTTTTGAACGCCATGTCATTATAAATTACACACGTCACCATTAATTTTTTTTTTTCCCAAATTGAATTCGAACGAAAATTGCAACAAATTGAAAGGTCACTATATTTTTTGCTACAACTAAAAGGTTTGTCAAAAAACCAGATTTCAGTATAATGTCAGGTATTTTTATCTAATTTTCCCTGCCATCTCAGCTTTCCGGAGATCCACATCAGCATCGATTTAGCCGGAAATCGTCACCGGACAGACATTGCAACAAATTGGAAGGTTGATATATTTTTTGCTACAATTAAAATTTTTGTCAAAAAACTAAATTTTGGTATAAAGTCGGGTGTTTTATCCAATTTTGCCTAATAGTTAATAGTTCAACTTAATATTAAACTATTGTTTCATGCTTATAATGAAATTTCATGCTTAATAGTTCAATATCCGTGCTTATATTAACGAGATTTCATGCTTAATAGTTCAACATTCGTGCTTCTATTAATAAAATTTCGTGTTTAATAATTAAATTTTTATGCTTATGTTAATAAATCTATTTTTTCCTATTAACATAAACATAAGCAGACTATAGTTATGATATTATTTTTCATATGATGTAACTATAAAAATGCTATAAAGAAAACAATCAATTCTAGAGAAAATAAATTACATACGGACCACCAATTTAAATGGGATGGATATGGAGAGAGAAAAGGAGTGGGGTGGTTATGCATTTACATTATGTCCTTGTAACCATTAAATAATATTATTAATAATATAAAATCTTTTAATCACAACCACACAATCTAATTAAATGAATGGTTAGGATAAGTTCTTAGTTCTCACATGGAAACTAGTTTTTATCCCAACTCATCCCTATATATATATAGATATATATAGGGGGATGATTAAATGGGAGCCTATCCCTTAGATAGAAACTAGGAACCGATCTTAACCATTTATTTAATTAGATCTACGGTTTATTATTTGCTTATGATTTTTTTTTTTGTTTGTTTGTTTTTTTAATTTATAAGGTTAATACAGTAACTATATATAACCGACATATCCTTAAATCACGGAATTCATTTCGCGGAATAATCTATCGTTAATAGAAAATGAATTCAATAGTTTTCTATTTGATCTTTTACATTTTCATTTTTGATTTTTTTTTCATGTTGTACATGTGCATATATCCTGCCAAGATTTTTTTTATATTTATTTATAAAAAATAGTAAATCATTTACCATATTAAAGCATTTAATTTAGTTTACATTTTTTTATGAAGGAATTTATTTTACATTTAGAAAGCCTTGAATAGTAGTATTAACACTAAAAATAATTGGAAGGTTTTGTGAATACATAGTAATAAGCAATAAAAGTAATCATTTAAGCAATAATCAGGATGTAATTAAGCAATGAAATTAGTTATTTAAGCAACATTCAAGATATAATTAAATAATAAAAAATTGTCATTTAAGCAACACTTTATATATAATTAAGCAATTAAAAAGAGTTATTTAAGATAAAACTAGTCACTTATATGGCATGAAGGAATAAATATTCTACTATTTTTGTCTTATGTTAGAAAAGATACAGTTAGCTATTAAGCAAAATAAAACATCTATTTATTCTTCCTATAACAAAGTATTGATCAATATTAAGAGTAAGCATCAACTTTCTGAAATAATTGTTATTATATAATAACAAAATAAGCACTGAAAATTATTCACTTAAGCACCACTCAAAATGTAAATATGCAATAAAAATAAGCATTATTCCAAACAGTAATAAGCAAGTTAGAATAGGAAATTAAGCATTATTTGATCTTATAATTGCAAAATATACAAACACAAACAATATGCTCTCCATGCCTGCCTGCCTTGCTAGCTAGTACTAATTAATTAATTATATATTAATAAATATGGTAGTTTGTTGGCGCTAGCAGCTGATATATCACAAACAATGAAATGATTTTTTCGTAATCTTAAAATTCCTATTTTATTGGTTTGCTTTTAAGATTTTGTACAACTTTTATTGTTTTGCCCCTACGTAAATCTAGAAATTAGTAGGAATTATGTAAAATGCATATAATATTACTATTTTCTGTTAAATCTAAATCATCCAAAAAAGCAAAATCAATGATTAGGATTGGATCTTAGTTCCTATTTAAGGAATGGTTCCTACCAGAACTGCTCTATATATATATTCCAATCAAAATAGTGTCTTAATATATTTTACAAATAAATAATTTGGTCAAACAAATAATCAATTGTTGGGAAATTTATTAGTAAGAGTTTTGATGAATTCCAAAACCGACTGACCCCAACCGAGTAGATGTTGCCAGAACCTAATGTTAGAATTTAGGCTCGCTGTTTGAGCAAAGTTAAGATTTTATCTTTACAGGTCTCCAGATGAAGATGACAACAAGGCATCACTCAGACAAAACATCAGTTATGATGAAAGACAACTGAGAGTTCATTTGTTCAGATGGAATGAGGGGGAAGTCTTCAGAACATCAGTTGTAAAGGAAACCAACTGAGGGTTCGTCAGATGAGAAACAGTAGAGAGGAAGAAAACATCAGATGAAAAAGAAGTCATCTGAAGTTTCAAACTCAACTGGGTTCAGTTTCAGAACCTCAGTTGTAGAACTCAAACAAGAAGATCAACAACATGAAGTTCAAAGTCAGCTGAGAGTTCAACGGTTCAGTCAGAACATCAGCTGAAGACCACTCAGATAAAGATCAAGATTTTCAACCAACTAATCGAGGTTGACTGTCAGAAAGGTTTAAGATTTGAATTTCAAAAGGAAGTCACATAAGGGTTTGACCGTTCAGTCATTACCCCATCTGGCCCAACACAAGGCTTTCTCAGAAGGAAAGCAGAAGAGCACAGATGCCATATCGGGAAAGTCTGCAGAGATGAGAGACAAGCCATCGCTTTCAACGATCAGAGATCAACAGCTCCTCCAACGGCTAGTTGATACTCTCTGCCTATAAATAGAGGCATTCTCTCATTCGAGAGAGATACGAGACAAGAGATAGAGAAGTGCAATCACAAGAAAAACAAGCGCAAGAAAAATCTGAAAAAATCATATTCTAAGAGCATCAGCAGCTGAGAGTTCAAGAGTGATAGAACATTAGTAGCTGAGGGTTCATAGAGTTATAATCTGTCTTAGATCTTAGTTTGAGTATTTTTTCGTTCAAGCCATAGATCCAGCTCTCATTCGTGATCGAGCTGTAGTTAGAAAATCCACCCACATACACACCTTAAAAAGTGTCTGTTAGGATCATACTCTTCCTGTAATTGAGTAGCTAGGTCGTCAATTACCCGCAAACTTGACATAGGTTGTTAAGTACCCGCAAACTTAACTGTAAAGGTTGATAAGTACCCGTAAACTTATTGCAACGGTTGCACAACCCGGGTAAGCTGTGTGGAACTGTCCAGAAGAACTTGGACTGAGGTGTGAGGATTCACATCTCCCCATGGACGTAGGAGGGTTATCTCCGAACCACGTTAAATCCCGTGTGTCTGTGTTTATTTTTATTTAGTTGCTTATTGCATTCTTATCTGATCAAAATAACCAGCATACAAACTGCATTTTTGCATATTCAACTGTTTTGGTTTTTGACCAACCCTGCACTAAAAAGCGTGAGTTGCTTTAACGAGTTTTAATTTCCACCACATTCCGCACAGCCTCACTCTTCCAGCTGAGGTTGCTTACTCAGCTGTGAGATTCCAACTGAGTCCGTTTTACTCGGTTGAAGTAATTTTTAAGGGTTAAGTTTTAAAATCCTAACTGGTGTATTCCCCCCCCCCCCCCATACACCAGTAACTCGTTTCGGGACCATCAAGTGGTATCAGAGTAGTGGTTCAAAAGACTGTTGACTCTGTTTCACCAGGTGTGAATTCGAGAAATTTTCTTCAGTGGTCAACTGAACAGATCTTTTCACGCTAGTGCATATTTGCTCGCATTTTTGTCCTGTTTTTTTTTGTGCAGATGGACGTCAAGGACAAGATCGTCGTCATGTTCTCAGTAGTCAATTATACATTATGGAGAACTCGAATGAAGAAGATCCTTCTGTCAAAGCATCACAGGATGCAACAAGTTCTCTCTTCCGGACCAATCGTCATTAAAGAAAGAATAGCTCGCACTCCCACAAATCCTAACGATGGAGATACAGTGGTGGAGTATGTGGAGAAACAGCCAGAAGACTACTCTCCAGAGGAGGCCAAGGTGAGGCAGTTGGATATCTGGGCTCAGAGCACAATAATGTCCACATTTGGACAAGATTATCTGCCTTGAATAGAGGAGTGTGAGACTGCAAAAGAGATGTGGGACATCCTGGCATCGCTAAGTGAAGGAAGCGACGAGACGAAGGAAAACAAGTTCTCACATACATGTCAAGATTTCGACAACTTTAGTCTGCGACCTGATGAGACTATCGATCAGCTAGAGCTCCGGTTTATGGACATCATCAGAAGAATCCAGTCCATCCGGAGAGAAAAATACACGCTAAGAGAAATTAACCTCAAAGTGTTGCACGCTCTACCGGCTGAGTGGGATACTTTCACCAATATCCACGAGAGTCGAGCTGGCCTTGGTGAAATGGAAACTGAAAGATTGTTCTCAATCTTGAAAGGAAATGAGTATAAGGTCAACAGGAGGAGATCGCAGCCCTCAGGTCAGACAAGTAGAATTGAGGATGTTGGCTCAGCCTCAAAGTCAGTTGCTCTCCGAGCTGATTACTCAAAATCGAGATCATCAAGGCCAACCAGATCAGCTGACACGACTGCAAAGGAGCCAAGCAGAGAGGAACTGCAACAGAACATTGCAGCTTTGTCAAAGAAACTAGCCGACATGGACACTCGATTCGGCAAATATAAACGTTTCTATAAATCAAACCGAACTCGAGACAGTTCTAAGCCAGTCACCAATGGTTGCTTCGAATGCGGCAAGGAAGGACATTTCAAAGCTGACTGCCCAGACCTCTCAAAGAAGGAAAGAGAAGTGTTGAGGGCCAAGCAAACTGCAAAGAACAAGGCCATGGTAGCAGAAGAAGCAGCTGACGACATGGACATCTTCACAGACACTGAAGATGAGGATGAACTGACCTCTACCAACAACGTCATCAGACAGGATCAATGCCTCATGGCACTTGGAACCGACCAAGATGATATTGAGGTACAATCTAATTCTGCTCGCTTAAATTCTTCCAATACTTCTAACATGCAGGAATCTCTGAACGATGAGTTGGAACCCTCCTGGAATGATTTACAAGAATTCAGTGAGAAACTGCATCAGCAGTCGGTTGAGTTTAAGAGTCTTCAAGCTCAGTTCGCCAAGCTTGAAGATTCCTTAACCGAAAAGGACGATCTGATCACTAGCCAAACTCAGGAGATTGAAAATCTCAAGAGTCAACTGAATGAGGCTAAGACTCCAACAGATGAAGAGTTGACAAAACAGATCTGGATGCAGCAAGATAAGTTGAAAAATCAAGAGGCTCAGATAGACCAGTTGATAAAGGAGTCAGATGGTAAAACCGAGCAGATAACCGTCCTCCTCAAACAGTTGCAAACTGAGAAGGACAATCTAATCAAGCTGTATCAGTCATCCAAGATCATCGAAAACCTTTTAAGTTACAGCAGACAGATGGATGACGTGTCAGGACTCGGTTATGATATTGTCAAGAATACTAGATTTCCACCAGCTACCTTTATCAAAGCTGTAGAAGTCACAGCTGTCGAGCCTAACACAGCTGAGTCTCCAGAAGCTAATTCAACCTCCACCTCTCAGCAAGTTCAACCAACCAATAGAATCACAACTGAGAAGGGAAAAAGAATAGCGGATGTAGGATAGAATGTTCCATCGGTTGGGACATCAACCGAGGGGGAATGTTCCAAAAGTCAGAAGAGGAATCAGAGGCGTCGAAGGCATAACCGCAACCAAACTCAGAATCCGAACCGACCTCTGCATCAAACTCAAAGTCAAAATCCAAAGAAATGGAACCGACCTCAGAACAGACAGGGGTTCAATCATCTGAATCAACCGAGGTTCCAACATCAGCTCGACCAAAGGTTCCAACCGAGTCAACCAATGAGGAACTGGTCAAACAACTGGAGATATTCATGCCATAATATGAATCATCATCAGGGCATGAATAGGTACAGACAACCCTCAGGAAGTTGGAATCATAATCAGCCACAAAGATTCCAACATGGCGTAGGAGAAACAGCTGAGGAAGAAGAAGGCGTCTACTACAATGTGGCTGATGGATAGTGGATGCTCGAAACACATGACGAATCTGAAGGATTTGCTTGGAAGTTTCGTGGAGAAAGAAGGTCCATCAGTTACTTTTGGTAATAACTCAAAAGGTTATACCAGAGGTTACGGTACCCTTGAAACCAATCATGTTTCAATTTCTAATGTCTCTTATGTTGATGGATTGAAGCATAACTTGCTCTCCATCAGCCAATTCTGTGATAATGGTTTCTATGTCAAGTTTGATGCACAGGGTTGCAGGGTTAAAGATGTCGGATCAAAACAGGTGATATTGTTGGGAAATCGATCACCAACAGGGAATGTCTATTACGCTGACTGGAACAGCAGCCTCCCTGACACCTGCCTGTTATCAAAGAGCAGTTCCGATGTGAGCTGGCTGTGGCACAAAAGGCTCAACCATCTGAACTTCAAGACGATGAACCGACTCGCCAGACAAGAACATGCAAGAGGCATACCTAACCGAGTGTTTTCAACAACACACATCTGCAGTGCATGCCAGTTGGGAAAGCTCGCTAGATCCTCCTTCCGGTTGAAGTCAACTCCCTCAACCGACCGAGTGTTACAGCTGATCCATATGGATCTCTTCGGGCCAGTTACACCAAAGAGCATAAATGGCAACGAATATACACTGGTTGTAACTGATGATTACTCGAGGTACACGTGGACCATCTTCATGCGCCACAAGAGTGAAACCCGAGATGAGCTGCCCAAGCTGATGGATCGGATATCGAACCAACAAGAGATGAAGATCATTTCAATCCGATCAGATCGTGGAACCGAATTCCTAAATGAAACCATCATCGAGTATTGCGAGAAGAATGGAATTACCCATCAGACATCAGCCGCGCGTACTCCGCAACAGAATGGAGTAGCTGAGCGAAGGAACAGAACGCTGAAGGATGCAGCCACATCCATGTTAGCGAGCTCAGCTCTGCCAAAGAAATTTTGGGCTGAAGCGATCAACACTGCATGCTACACTCAGAACCGGTCTCTTCTCACCAAGCGGTTGGGAAAGACACCCTACGAGCTGTGGAGACGCAGAAAGCCAGATATTTCTTATTTTCGCGTTTTTGGTTCTAAGTGTTATATCCACAACAATGGGAAGACTCAGTTGAAAACTTTTGATGCCAAAGCTTCGAAGGGCATGTTTCTTGGATATGCTGCTCGGATCAAGGCATATAGAGTTTTCAACAACAGCTCGTGTGTTGTGGAAATAACACCTCATGTTAGTTTTGATGAATCTACCTTTGAGTGCAGGGAACAGGTTAAAGGACAACAAGCAGATCTAGCTGTTCCACCTGTTCTACCAGATCGCAAGCTCTAAGGGAAAAGAACCGAGCTGAACCACTGGTTTGGGCAACTGAGGATGAGGATCCATACTCCTCTGAAGATGAATGCGAAGACCCCAGCTCATCCCAAGGGGGAACTTCAGCTGATGCTCCTCCAACTGCTTCAGCATCCAAAGCCCAACCGAGTCCGGTTCAAACTAATGTCAATATTGAGGATCCAGACTCAACAGCTGATCAATCACCAGCTCTGAAGACTCCAACTCAGATTTCAGAACAGCCACAGTTGGAAGAAGAAGGAAGACGCAACTGAAGATGGTATGAAGTTCATTCCACTGACAACATCATCGGCGATCCAACCAAGGGTATGCGTACAAGGAGCCGAGTTGCAAATCCAGAATCAACTGAAGGAAACTCCAACACTTACGCCCAGTATGCTGAGGAGTTGGCAGTTCTAGAGGAGTTCGAGCAAGCTGGAGATGTTGCCATGATTTCTTGCTTTGTAGCTGATGTACCTGAACCGAAGAATGTTGGGGAAGCTCTCAACTGTGTTCACTGGACAACAGCCATGCAAGAAGAACTGAATAAGTTTCTACGCAACTGTGTATGGGAGTTGGTAGAAAGACCAAATGGTGTCAAGGTGATTGGATTGAAGAGGATTTTCAAAAACAAGAGAGACGCCATTGGATTCATAGTGAGGAATAAGGCAAGGTTGGTAGCTCAAGGATACTGCCAACAAGAAGGAATCGACTTTGAAGATTCCTTTGCACCAGTTGCAAGGCTGGAAGCCATCCGAATCTTTCTAGCTTATGCCGCACATCACAAGTTCAAAGTGTATCAGATGGATGTGAAGTGTGCATTCCTCAATGGAGATATCAAAAAAGATGTATATGTTGAACAGCCTCCTAGTTTTGAGACTGGAGATAGTAGAGTGTACAAGCTGAAGAAAGCTATCTATGGTCTAAAGCAAGCGCCAAGGGCCTGGTATGACACTCTTTGTGGATTCCTTCTGAACTAGGGGTTCAAACGAGGTTCAGTTGATAAAACTCTGTTCACCATCAAAGTTGGAGAAGATATACTTGTTGTGCAAATTTACGTCGATGACATCATTTTCGGCTCCAAGTCGGAGGAGTTGTGCAAGAAATTCTCAGATCTCATGAAGGAGAAGTTCGAGATGTCAATGATGGGTGAGATGAATTATTTCCTTGGATTACAAGTGAAGCAGTCACCTGAAGGGATTTTCATCAACCAGTCCAAGTATACAAAGGAGCTCATCACCAAGTTCGGATTGCAAACAAGTAAGACCACGAGGATCCCAATGAATACTAACTGGAAGATTGAACCCGGAGCTGAAGGAAAGCTCGTAGATGCCAGCCAGTTTAGAGGGATCATCGGTTCGCTGCTATATCTAACTGCCAGCAGACCAGACATATCATACGCAGTTGGAGTGTGTGCTCGATTCCAAGTTCAGCCAAGAGAAGCACACATGTTGGCAGCAAAGAACATCATCAAGTATCTGAAGGGAACTATTAATGTTGGATTGTGGTATCCAACTGACGACAATATCCAGCTGACTGGATACTTAGATGCGGACCTAGCAGGAGATCGGTTGGACAGGAAGTCTACCTCTGGACACTGTCAATTCATGGGAAGCAAGCTGGTTTCATGGTTCTCCAAGAAACAAGCA
The DNA here is from genome assembly GCA_029490685.1 of Schizonepeta tenuifolia. NCBI lineage: Eukaryota > Viridiplantae > Streptophyta > Magnoliopsida > Lamiales > Lamiaceae > Schizonepeta > Schizonepeta tenuifolia. The sequence continues at coordinate 92,495,312 of CM055958.1, forward strand.
TGTGTTGCAACCTCTACAACCGAGTCAGAGTATATGGCTGCTGGAAGCTGTTGCATGCAAATGTTGTGGCTGAAGCAACAGCTGAGAGATTATGAAGTTGCAACTGGGCAGGTTCCCATTCATTGTGATAGCTCGAGTGCCATAGCTATCTCTCTGAATCCTGTTCACCACTCTCGAACAAAGCATATCGACATTCGTCATCATTTCATCCGAGATCATATCGAGAAGAAGGATGTGTCCATGGAGAAGATCCTAACTGAGATTTAGAGAGCTAACATCTTCACCAAACCTCTTCCTGAAGCTCGGTTCAAGATGTTGTGTGATCTTCTTGGACTATTGGATCCATCGGATGAAGAGTCATCCGAGCTGGAGAAAATCCATCCGAGCTAAAGAATCATCCGAGCTGCACAGGATCCATCCGAGATGAAGAGTCAGATATCCATCTGAGGGGGAAGCTCAGATGAAGGGGGAATCTCAGATATGAATTGCCAACTGAAGAAATCAAACATCAGCTGAACAGACGAACTCGAGTCAGCTGATGGTATGCGGCAACTGAGGAACTCAACTGAGGTATACAGCTGATCTCGACATCGGCTGGCAGGTATCATTTATGACTGAAGGTGTTATAATATTCAATGAGAATGTTTGAAATAAATTCAAACATTCCTGAACATGTCAGCTAGACTAAACAAGCCATCATGTCACATTTAATGTAAAGTCTGGCTGAACTCCTATAGCCTTACTTTATAGTGCGACTGGGTTGACACCTTAAACTATTCAACTTCTCACTCGCGCACGTGGAGCATCAGTCAAAATTACTCAACAGTTGCGCAATCCCAGCCGTTGAAAAATACGCGCTATTTAACCCCAGCCGTTGATATTATCCGAGTCAAAGATTATATAATACGGCAAATCAGGAAGTGATCCTTACCTTCTCTTTTCGTGCATATCTTTACTAACTATTCATCATCCTCTCCACATTTGTTTCACCATTTTCAGTAAAGATTTTCCTTCTTCTTTGCATATATATCTCTTTGAGATGACGCCTAAATCTAAAGCTTCCAAAAAGATGGTTTCCGCAGAGCCTGCTACATTCCAGGAATCTTTCGACATGGTGATGTCGAAGATTCATTTCGAACAGATTCTTTCCAGGGATGCCCTGACCTCGCCGGAACTCGTACCAGTCGCCGCCATTCTTTCCGACCACAGTCTGCTCGACTGGGCAACCCTCTCTCCATCCAAGTTGCTCAGGAAGCAGGTTGTACATTTCTACAGGAATCTGCAGCGAGTTGCAGAAGACGGGCTTGTCACTATCATCCCGTGCAAGCAAAGAAACACAACTTCCCGGACGATAGAAGACACTGCCGTGGAAATAAAAGTATCCAAGGAACTGGAGAAGATCATCCCCAGAAATCGCGAAGCCACAGATGTGCTGGGGAACTTCACTGATAAGGAAGCTGATGCCTTCCTTCAAACAATCATTCTTGTTCCCGAACCATTGAAGGGGAGCATGCAAAGGACGAAACTGAAGCCAGCGCACCGACTTCTTTTCGACGTGATCTCTAAATGCGCCTTCGCGTATGGAGGAGCGTTCGGTGACATTAGCCGACCGAAGCTCAAGCAACAGAAGGCCCTGGAGGAACAGCACCAGGTCGATTGGCTGGGCTATCTTGAAAGCCAGCTGTTGATGCAGAAGCAGAAAATCTCTGAGACGTCAGCTGAGTCCGAAGAGCAGCTGTTGAGTGTCAAGGGGACACTCAACTTCGGCACAAAAATCTCTGCCCTTATCCTCCAAGCCACAAAGGGACAACAGCTGACCTAGGAAGGGAGTGAGGACCCGCCGCTCAACAAGCTGATGCTGTTCCCCACAGCCAAAAAGGCCAGGGACGTTGTGGAGGCCGTTTACACTCCCAAGGGTACCCCCAAGCCAGCTGTGGAGTCAGTCTCAGCAGCTCGACGCCCTTCTCGGTCCAAGCCTGCGAAGCGCCAGCTGGAGGAGGTGGCTGAGGAAGAGGAAGATGATGAAGAAGAAGAAGAGGAGAAACCCCTCCAGAAGAGGCCCAGGATTCGCATCATCCAGCCAGCGGCTCAACCATCTACAACAAGTCCAGTGGTGGTAAAGCCAGCTGAGGAGAAGGAGTCAACCGAATCAAGCCAGTCGGTTGATCCAGCTGGGTTCGTTCTTCAACCTCGTCAGGAGGAAGTGGCTGAAGGAGTGGAGATATACGTGGAGGAATCCAGTTCCTCCTCAGATGAGTCTTCTTCATCTGAGGAGTCCCACGACAGTCCGACTGGAGCTGATGCCAGCCAGGTAATCCCACCTATGTCTGAGGAAACACATGAGCCAGCCGACTCACCACCCAAAGAGGATCCAGTTCTCTCAACTGGTCCTCAGTCAGATATTCCGAGCCTCTCGCTCGATGCCAATGTTGTGACCATTCCTTTGGCCAACGTTGATGAAACCATCGAACCCGTTACCTTCGATATTGACCCCCCTCCAATTAATGAAGAAGCCAACCGCCAGGCGATCTTGGCTGAATATGAAGGAAGGCTAAGCTACTGCTTCTGCAAGCTGATTGGTATGTTCCCCGAGGCAGCCTCGATGCCCATATTTGCCGTACTCGGGACGGAACTGCTCTACCAGTTCAGCGTCATATTTAGCTATTGGTACGTCAAGGAGGAAACCCTCAGGATCCATGGTTGGGACAGGTTGAAGGTCGAAGAATCCAACCTGAGGGTATACTTCGACTACCAGAACCTGGAGGTGGCCTACAACCAGAAGGTGGTTTTGCTACGTCGTCGGCTGGACAAGAGCATCCAAGAAGGGACAGACACCATGGAGCTGTGCAACAATCCTGGAGCTGTTCAGTTTCTTGACGATATGCTGGCCAAGAATGCCAACTGCATGGAGGATGTCGATGCAGCTGAAGAGGCGGCCAAGAGGGAAGAAGAAAAGCTCAAGGCTTACCTCGCCAGCCGATCTGCCCTGGTTGTCATGGAGCCAACTGCCCAGCCACAACCACAACACCTGCCTGGACCCTCAGATCAGCCAGCACTCTCAACCGATGCCATCTGTAAGCTGATCTCCGAGAGGATCAACCAGCTGAGGCAGGAAATATTGTCCAAGATCCAGCTCAGCAAGGAGGAGGATGCTGACAGGATGCATTAGCTGATGGCAGAGAATACCAGCTTGAAGAATCAGCTGGAACACCTTTCCTCTTCCCTGCAGCAGAAGTTCGAAGATCTCTCCACTTCTTCCAGCTCGGAGGTCACGGCTCTAAGGAAGGCAGTTCAGGGCCTCAGCTCGGACTTCAACGTTTTCAAGACCGTTGCTGAATCTGATCTGGAAAAGTCCCAGCAGACTCAAGACCAGGAGTGGATGTCTCAGTTCGCAAATTTCCGAGCTGAGTTCGTCACCCTCCACAAAGAGGTCTCTGCGACCTTTGCAGCCTTGCAGCGAGCTGAGCAGGAGCGCCAAGACCTGGAGTTGGCCAAGAAGGTGGAAGAGAAGGATGCTATCGACGAACTCTTTTCCCGCGTTCAACAGGCTGAGGCCAAGCTGACCTCCCTGGATGGCACTGTTGCCACCCTTTTGGATGATGCCAAAAAGGGGGAAGACAAGGAGCCAGCAGCTGTTGCTGGACAAGGGAAAGCTGTTCTTCAGCAAGGGGAAGGAGTGTCAGCTGAAGCTGAAGGAGCAGCTGAAGGATCGCAGCAAGAACTGGAAATCTCCCACGACCTCGTAGCCGAGCTTACGGCCGAGCTCGATGCCGAACTTGACGGGATATCTGTTGAAGACTGCATCGAAGCTGCCAAAGCTATGGGGGAGTCCAAGGAGAAGTACTTGAATCCCTCTTGGATCAAGAAGTTCGCTGCCGATTAGGCCAAGAAGGTGGCCAAGTTCGAGAAGGAGCTGACCAAGGTGGAGAAGAACGTCGACAGAAATAAAGCCAGCCGGAGCGTGCGAAGAATCAACAAGCACCAGATGAAGGCTGAGGCTAGGAAGTCGACTCAACAGCTGCAGAAGAACATCCCGCTCCCGTCTTGGTTCCCACATGTTGACAAGTGGATGAATGCTGAGTGGAACGATGACTGGGAGCAGTTCAAGCATGAATTCATCAATGACTTCTATTACAGGAAGGTCTACTCGACTGAAGACCCAAGGCAAGCCTTCAAAGAAGCCCTGTGGGAACTCAGATCTGGAGACCCTGGAATGTTTAGTCAGTTCAAGCGAGCCATGCTGAAGGCTCAGCTCGATCCCAACACCGTTCCAGTTCCGCAGATGTGCAGGTACCGCCCTCAGATGATCAAAGGCACGAGCACGCCAAACAGAAATGCGATCATGGCTGAGGCGAGACAAGTCTGCAAGGAATATGGTGTCAATACTGGGATTGAGTCGGATGCGAAGAAGGAGATCTTTGACCGTATCTTCAGCAAGTACGGTCAACAGTATTTTTGAGCTGATCTAATTTTTGTCTTTGAGTTGATGTAGTTTTTGGAGCAACTGTTGTATCTTTATCTGTTCTGTGCTTAACCCTGTAACCTTCAGTTGTAACAAAAACTTCAAAGCATATATATGATTCAACTTGACGAACAATAACTCATTGTCCAAGCTATGAATCGCAGTCTTTTAAATACCATGTTATAACTGTGCTAACCCTTTGATGTTTTATCTTACAGACTGTCTAGAATTTCAGCTGAGATTTTAGGTCAGTTAGTGAGGCTTAGATCAATAGTGGTTTAAAGTTGTAAGTGGTTTTGACATCATCAAAAAGGGGGAAATTGTTGGGAAATTTATTAGTAAAAGTTTTGATGAATTGTTGGGTTTGTTGTTCGGGACTTGGTACTATTGCTACAAATGGATTCCGTTTGTTCCAATAGTTACAACACTTTGGAATAATTGGAACTAATAAGTCTAAAATAGTACCATTTCGTGGACGGACTTAAATAGCAAAAGTGACAACTATTTCGTTAACAGATGGAGTATTATATTTTGCAAATAAATAATTTGGTCAAATAAATAACCAATTTATCATGTATCATTCATTGGAGTAAATATCATTCTACATTATGGTCGACGGACCAGTTCCGACCTGGAACCATGAAGGGTAGACGGGTCGATTTTAGAATTGTGGGGATAGTATCGTGCTATATTTTGCAAATAAATAATTTGGTCAAATAAATAACCAATTTATCATGTGTTATTCATTGGAGTAAGTATCATCCTACATCATAGTCGACGAGCCGGTTCCGACCCGGAACCACAGAGGGTAGACAGTCCGATTCCAAGATCGTGAAGATAGACGAGCTGATTCCAAGATGCGGTTCCATATTTTTGAAAAAAACTTATATTAATTTCATAATTATTTTTGTTGCTCTTCCGCCTTCTTGAACTTAATTAGTGATTATGTAGACCGATTCATTTTGGAATAAAACTTCAGAAAATATGATTTCAAACGTAGGAAGGATTCAATAAAAATATAATTATTTTTTCAGTCAACTAATTAATTGGCCAAATTAAAATTAATTATTTTCTATCAAATTAAATCTATTTCAATTTTAACTAGCGTATAACCCGTCGAAAATCGACGGGAAATTATAAAAATTAATAAAATTATTAAATAGTACTAATATGTGATAGATTAAAAAAATATTATTTGTTAATTATTTTAGCGTTAAATAATTCGATTATGCAATCTACTAAACTCGCTTAGAATTTATATCCCTTGAACACATCTCAAATTCAATTAAAAAGTAATTTTACCACATGTTTACGTCTCGAACCCATATAATTATGTTTATTAAAAATTATAACTAATATATTCTCATTACTTTCGATAATTGTTAAAGCTCTGTTCTTCTACAAAACCGATGTGGGCAAAAATATATTTCTCTCTCAAAGGAAATCGACTCTTCAGCTGAATTTTTTAGCTTTTTTTTGAAGAAAAAGAGGCAAGGGAAGGAGCGGGTAGTGAGAGAGAGAGAGAAGAGATATATAGATAGCGAATAATTCTATAGATGTTAAGATTGTCTATAAGATGAAAGTGACCCTAAATTTCCCACATTATGAATTGAACACAAGATTAAAAAAAAAGGTTAAACCGCCGTTTCACAATCATCTCATCTACCCCGACGGTTCCGACCTGGAACCGGCCTATTGACTACAATACTGATTTAAAATTATATAAATAATCATCTTCCAAATATATTCACAAAAAAATTAATGATGACATTTGTTTTCTTTTTACCTAAAATTAATATTTAATTATATACATAACTATATTCCAAAAATATTCACACAATATTTAATAAATAAAAATTTAATTATAAATTGTAGTATTATATAAATAATCATCTTCCAAATATATTCATAGAAAAATAAATGATGAAATTCATTTTCTTTTTTACCAGCTTCGAGAATAACTTTTTTAACTGAGAATAGAACTTCAAGAATTATTTCACTATGTACTTGGTAGTTTTTCCGTTTTATAAAACTTTATGTGGAATGATGATATTCTTAATTTTATGAGTTTAAAATTATATAATTTTTTTAAAAAAAATTGTCCCGCAAGTACTGATTATTGGTCGGAATTGAGTAATTTGCTGCCAATTTTCCTACATATTCTACGTTTTCCGACGGAGACGATTAATCAAACAATTTGAGATGATGTGTTTAGGATTATTCAAACTTGTTTAAAACTTATATACTCGTACTTGTTTAAAATCCAATTAAAAAATTAGTCATTTGTGTTCCTTTCTGAAAAAAGTCCATATATTAGTCTACCGCCACAGTTCTGCATCGGAGCTGGCCCGTTGACCACGACTCTGATTTATAAGTGCGTAGTTTATAAAATTTATTTAAAATTTATATAGATCCAAAAATTTAATAAAAATAATGATTATACTATTCGTTATCGTCCTTACACTTTGTGTGAGTTTTGTGGGCGTGTTTGAAATCGGCTCGTCTACCCCCATGGTTCAAGGTCGGAATCCTCCCTTCGACTACAATTCTGAAAAAGTTGAACGGTCGGTTTTGAACGATCACTCTACCCTCATGGTTCTAAGTCGGAATCATCCCGTTAAGTTTAACTTCCGTAATTGAAATGACTTGTCTACCCCCATGGTTCAAGGTCAGAATCCACCCGTCAACCATGATTATGAAAAGTTGAACCGTCGGTTTGAAATCGACCCGTCTACCTCACGGTTCCAAATCAGAATTCTCTCGTTATGTTGAAATGTCGTAACTAAATCGGCTCGTCTACCCCCACAGTTCCAATCAGAATCAGCATGTTGACCATGATTATAATTTTTGTGGACAATAAAATAAATAAATCAAAAGTGCACGAAAATAAATATTTTATATAGTAAAACTTAATAAGTGGTCATATTAAATTTTTAATAAAAATTAAACTATTTATTGATCAATCGATTAATTGGGCCCCATTTTTATAGATAATTTTTAAAGTTTTCTTACTTCTCAAAATCGATGTGTGGTAAAAATATATTTGGCTCTCAAGGAAATTGCCCCACATCGATTTTATATGAGAATTGTTACGAAGAATTAATATATGAAGATATCTCTTTTTTGTTCGAATTTTGATTGGATAATATAAATAAATAGAATTCGAGTAATTAGAAGTGTATCAGATAAGAAAGAAATTTCATAAAATAAAACAATATATTCAAGTAACTAATTAACATAACTGGTCAAATTAAATTAGTTGTGTGAAATAATTGTGTGAATATTTATGTAAATTCATCAAGATTGAGATGTTATTGTAAAATCAAATCAATAAATATAATGTATTGATAAAAGTTCTTGTATATGATCGGAAAATTATAAATTATGCAAAGCTGTAAACCCAACTACAAATAACGTAAAAATTATTTCATGGATGACGATTATAGATTTTAGAAAATATATGGGAAAAAAACATAAAATGAAAAATTTCTCGAGTGTCGGTTGGAATTGGCTCGTCTACCGCCACGGTTCCGGGTCAGAATTGACCCGTTGACCACGATTTTTATTTATAAATGCACAATTTATGACGATTCTATATTTTAGAAAATACATGAAAAAAATGAATAAAATGAAAATTTTAAAATTAATAAGAATAAAGAATGAAAATGTGTCACGTGAGATCCCGAGTTGAGGTACCCGTCAGTTGAAAATTAGTCCGTCTACCTAATTAATTGACAAATTAGAAATTACTTAATTTTTATCAAATTAAATAAAAAAATATTAGATTATTTCAAAATTGAATCCGGTCAACCAATTGACCCAGATTTGACCCGCTTTGACCTGCTTTGATCAGGTCAAATCTTGACCCTCCATGTATATATAATCAATGGTGGATATTAATTCTTATTTCTCACTTTAAGATCTCTTTGCATGGGAATCACTCCCTATATATACACACACACACACACACACACATATATATATATATAGGTTTGAATAGAGGGTACCTGTTGACCAAGATTTTGATTTATAAATGCACAATTTATGTCGATTCTAGATTTTAGAAAATACATGAAAAAAATAAAAATTTTAAAATTAATAAGAATAAAGAATGAAAATGTGTCATATGGGATCCCGAGTTGAGGTATCCGTCATTTAGGAATTGGCTCATCTACCTAATTAATTGACAAATTAGAAATTACTTATTTTTTATCAAATTAAATAAAAAAATATTAGACTATTTCTAAATTTAATTCGGTCAACCAATAAATTATCCAAACTATTTTAGAACCATTTATTCTGTCAACTAATAGATTGGTTCCCTAATAAAAATAATTATCTATTCAGCCAATTAATAAATTGACCAAATTAAATTAAATTAAACTATAAAAATATAGCAGTTATTTATTCGGCCGATTAATAAATAAATTGGCCAAATAAAACTCCTACAAAAAATAATTATCTATTCGGCCAATTAATAAATTGACCAAATTAAATTAAATTAAACTATAAAATATATTTATTTATTCGGCCGATTAATAAATAAATTGGCCAAATAAAACTGGTGGAGCAAACGATGAGAAAATACACATTGATTCTAGGTATTTATAGGCTTTTCAATAGTTGGAGTTTCATTGATAAACCGATGTGGGACACAAGATTTTAGTATACATATTTAAAATATATTATTTTATATTTAAAAATTTAAAAAATTGAGAATTTAGATAAATTTGAATAGAGGAATATAAGGGGTGCCACGTAGGATTTTTTCGAAGTAAGAATCGTTTTCCTTTTAATAATATAATGATGATTCGGCCAATTAATAAATTAGTCAAATTATTTTGGTGGTGCAAAGCATGAAAAAATATCCATTAGTTTTAGGTATTTATAAGTTTCTCAATAGTTAAAGTTTTATTTAAAAAACAATGTGGGATAGAAATTTATAACTTTATAATAATATATACGAATAAATAGTAATTTAATAAATAATATATATAACAATTGTTTTCCTAGGCGGCTAAACCTAACTTGTAACATGCCAAATCAAATAAATAAATATTATATTAGTTATTTTCTTCCTTCTTTGATAAATTTACGTTTTTGTTATGGAAGTTGTGATATATTGAATATCAAATCTTATAAAATTGAATTAGAATCTACATATAGAATATGATATACGATAAATAATAATGGGTAATTATCACTTATGGCTCGATCTTTGACTCCGTAGTGATTTTATGGCCTGATCTTTTGAAATATTAAAAAATAGCCCAACCTTTATAGCTTTATGACACTTATGGTATGGAAGCAAAAATTCGACAACAAACTGATGTGTATATTCCACACAATTAAATTTTTTGTTTGTTTTCCACATGGACACATCCATCTCTCTCCCTCTATAATCTCCCCAAAATGGCTGTCGGAATCTACACAAATCTCTCCCATCCTTCTTCCTCACACTCCAAGTCCACCACCACCATACACTGAACATTAACATACCGTACTTAACTAGTAGCCAAATACCACAACCAAATCTGGAAAAAGATCTCACTCAAATAATCTGAACTATATTTTTGTGCTTGTAGATATTTGTTGATTTAGGGCTTCTACTTATGAGATATTTATTGATTTGGGGCTTCCATACCAAGTCGGAAGCAGAGGAAAAAGAGGTTAGACAAGGGTGGTAAGATGCCCCGGCCATATGCGAGCGACATCGGCAAGCATTTGCTGGGTTTGTAGAAAATACGGAAGAGGAGTTAATGAAATTGAGGGATTTGTTAGTGAGAGAAAGAAAGTGACAGGGGGGGAGGGGATGTCTGCAACAAAAGAGAATCAGATAAAAAGTTAATCAATATTTTATTTATTTAATTCCATGTCATTTAAAAATGATTTGAGAGTCCACATCTTAATATCGGCTATCCTAGTCATCTTTCTGTTATTGGATTTTTGCTCTCATGCCATAAGTGTCACATAGGGATTAAGATCGGGCCAGTTTTGAATATTTCGAAATGTCAGGCCATAAAATCATTATGAAGTGAAACATCGTGCCATAAGTGATAATTAACCCAATAATAATATATAGTATATAAAATATGATAAAATTATTTTCAATTCAAAAAATTTGAGAATCATTATCATCATTATCATCATTATATCATCATTACTAGTAAGTACATTATAGTTAATATATTTAAATTTAAAATGTAATTAATCATAACATAAAATCCTAAGTTTATTTCAAAAAATTGTGTTTTGCTTAAAAACGTTAAATATCCAATTTAGAAACTAATTTTATTTCTTGTATTTAAACTTACAATTTGAAAAGTTAATCAACCGATCAAATACTCACCTACTAAATTATTTCAAATTTAGTTATGTACATTCTCATCCTAATTAAATTCAATTAAATAATGACTTTGTATCCATACATGTCTCAAAATCGTTGATTAATGTATTCGTACATGTTTTAATAGGGATTTCGTTACTCGTTCTTATCTGGGCTATAAACTCGGGTTGGGATTTCATTACTCATTCTTGTCTAGACCATATATTTTCGTCCTAAATTCAATTAAAAAATCACTTTATTACCCATACATGCAAGTCACAAATCCGGATTTCATTTCTCGTCCAAGCAATAAATTTTCGATCATAACCTTATATTTTTCTCGATTTTTCAGGTTGGCTCATTGGTTTCAGAGTAATTGACACACCTAACTATCGAGTATCCATGTTTTAATTATTTTCCTACTCAAATTGAAATTTCTTAAACGGTGCCCATCTCAAATCAGACTAAAATAATGATCCAAACCTCTTTTGATTAAACTCATATTCTTCTCGAATTCAATTTAAAACTTGACTCGTGATTATGATTTTGCATCATTTTTTTTATTTAAAAATCATACCATTGAATTTTCGCTTTTTTGTTGTATGGTACAGTTAATATGACATTGTGTTTGTTAGATTTTTATAAAGATCTCTTTTTTTAAATCTTTATTTTTTTTGAATTTATTTGTTTCTTAAAATTATGATTCGATTTTTTCATATTGGCCTTTATTTTAACCAACTTGAAAATTATTTACTTCTTGTATCAAAATTATTTATGTCTCTTCTCTCTTTCCTCTCCCAAGTCCCACCTATCTTCTTCTCCGGCCGCCACCACCACTACCAAACCTCTGTTTTAGCGGCGGCGACGGTAGCGGTGGTGCCCACACCAACCCTCTTCACCCTTATTTTCTCTATCATTTCTCTTTCTTTACTAAACTCTAACAAGAGGTTTTTTGATTGGATGGTTTCAAACTTTGACAAAATGAAATTAGAATTTCCCTAAATTCATTTAAATTCATAAAATATCTATATAATAAAATCATTCATGATTAATAAGTTTACTCTATCATCAAATTTTAGATATACAATACTGATTTTATTAGGTAAACATCATATAGTAATAAAATTCACATGTATAAGCTTAATACAGAGATAAATAGATGATTACATTAAAGTACAATAAATTAATAACTATCCGTTAATAATATTTTTTTCTTTTATCAAACTAAACATTCAAAAGAATTTCTTTTTCAGATTAAGTTCCAAAATTTAGAGTTACTTTTTCTTAATAACTATGTCAGAAGAAGTGAGACTATGCAATTGGGACGAAGCGAGTACATGTCAATTATTGCATCAATTTAGACTCACTTATTTTTTGCTCTCCAAGACAAATTTCACCCAAAACATGCACAACTACAAGGAGATTACATGAATATTCGTGTTTAATCAATGTAATACCCCTAAAATTTCTACTGCGTTAAAAATTTAAAGTTAATATTAATTATGGCTTTGCACGCCTAAGCTCCTGATTTTCAATTCTAAGACTAACGGTGAAATCCGTTTCCAAAAATAATTTCCAGAAATCGGACGAACGACTACTGTATTAGGGTTTTTCGCGTCCGTTAAGTTTTTCGCCCGGAAACTCGGAATTGAATTCCGTCAGGATTTATATTCACTTTTTCTTCGAGACGAGTTCATCGGAGAAAATTTATTTTTTATGATTTTCCGGACGAATTTTGGACTGTGACGTCCCGACTTTTTCTCGGTTTTTGAAAAACGATTTAGGTTTTCCGAGTACGTTAATTATTTCCAATCTAACAGACGAATTAGATTTCGTAAATTCCGTAACTAACTAGAAAAGTATTTCTCGACTTTTAAAACGGCATTTAAGAGCCGGAATCGAGATTTTTCGTATAAAATTCCCTCGCCAAACATGACTTAACGACTCACCATTGTTGTAGGATATTTTACTTACTTTATGACTCACCAAAGGTGAGTCATCACCTCTCTCACTTATCACTCCAAAACCGCCACCCCACCTCCTCTATTCACTCTCTTTTCTTCTTCATCATCCTCCATTGGAGATACAAGTCCAAGCTCTTCCAAGATCCACAACTCCTCCATCTACCGATCATTTTCATTTCCGAGTTTATAATACGAAAGGTAAGAACTTCGTCTATCAATTGAACCGAACAAATCTCTTTTCCCCCATTTTTATTTTTGTTCGAAAATTTGGAGAGTAAGATAGCATGTGTCTTTGATCGAATCATGTTCTAGGATGCTTAGAATCGAGTTCTACGGATCGAATCATGAAGGAAAAATCAAGAACTCCAAGCCCTATTATTACCGAAAATTTTCTGGTTTGGAGCTTTTCATTTATGTTCGATTTCTTCATCAAATTGATGATAGATTAGCGTTTCTCAAGTCGTTAATTGATCGTATGAATTGTTTTATATTTTTCTAAAAATAAAACCCAAAACCTAAGAGACGAACAAGGCTCGATTTAGGTTAGTAAATGTTAAGATATGCTCGTTTGTTTAATGGAAATGGGATATACGATGCATGAAGATGAATATATATATTAAATTGAGATTTTTCTAAAAATAAAACGAGGAATGTAAGAGACGAAGATGTGGTGATAAGTTGAGGCTCGATAAACTTTTTGATAATATGATTTATATATTAGTAATGATCGTTAGATGATAATCGTTGTCGTAAAGTTTGAATGAAAACAGAGAATGTAGAATTTTACGTAAGAGACGAACGACGGTCGATAAGTCGGGAATAAATGATGATTTGAGGTAATGATCTATGTAGTAATGAATCTCGGTAGATAATGATTTATAATGTAGAATTTGAACGAAATCCGATAACGTTGGAAATTTCATAAGAGGCGAAGACACGAGCTTAAGTAATGGTAGAAAGGACGATTAAGGAAAGTGATCGGATATTAATGACTATTAATGATTAAGGAACAACTTTGTAGTTGACGTTATTCGCATTCGAGTTATTAAATGTTAAGTGATAGTTGCAAACGAGGAGTAGAGACGAGAAGTGAAATTTGATTTGGTATAGTAATCGATTAGTTTTGAAAGACGAGGTTTTAATCGTCGTATTAGTAACCGAGAAATGAGAAGGAGTTCGTCGTGTATGAGGTTAAGTGTTAACTGCCTTGAGGTATAAATTTCGTAAGATTTTAAGTGCGATAGCATAAAACGAACCGAGGAAGTCATACGTCGAAATATACGAGCTCTAGGGCTAGTTCGAGCATTTCTGCGACGTTCCACGGAAACTGCAATATCTCCTAGCTCGCTTAACGAAATTGAGATCTGCAAATTGAAGAGTAAACTAGACATCCGTGGCTTTCATTTGGTACAGGGCCCGTCCCCTGTTTCGAGATCCCCTGTTCTGGGTGGACTTACTGATCTGTACAGTTTGTTCCGAAGCTTAGTTTCTTAAGTTGAAATCTTTTTCAACTTAATCCCTTTTGATCCTTTAAGTCGATATAAGCTATCGACTATCATTATTAACCGAACTCAGTGTCGAGTAAGAAACCGAGCAAGTGCTAACGAGATATGTTCGAGTCTCGTTCCCGTTTAATTAAAGAAGTTAGTTTAACGTGCAAATGCCTAAAGCTTAAGAACTTAAATGATTAATTCGATTTCAATTTCAATTTTCATTTTTCTTCTATCAACTCGACAACTTATCGTTGTTTTATTATTTGCGTTCCAAGGAGGAGAACGAGAATAGAAGACAGGACGGAAGACGGAAGTACGAGTAATAGTTCTGTAAACGAACGAGGTGGGCTTTCTAAAACCAAAACTACGTTGAATGCCGTTACTTGTGAAGTGATTTTATGCGAGCGTTGCTTGAAGGTGTTTATTTATATGCGAGCGTTGCTCGAAAGTGTTTACATGTTGCTTTAAATAATGAGTATTAAAGTATATATCAGTGCATAATGAATTGTTTTATAAGAACTCTCTTATGCCTTTCTGAGATAGCCAAAAGGGTGCTTTCCAGATTAAAAGTTAGCCAAAAGGGTGCTAACTAAACGATCGGACTCTGTGATAGCCAAAAGGGTGCTTTCAGACTTGTTAAGTTAGCCAAAAGGGCACTAACTAAACGATCGGATGTGAGTTTAAAACCCACAGTGTGTCATTCGGAAATTAAATGTATATATATCAGTAAACGTTTTATGCGAGTATTTATGAAAAGATGCATGATTTGATTTAATTGGGTAAGCACGGGCCTTTTAAAGAAAAACCCCGTTGCGTTACATATAAAATGTTTTCGGCAATGTGCCCACTAAGTACTTTTGTACTTAGCCCTGCATGTTTGTTTTTTTGAATGTGCAGGTTGAGTGACGACGGCGGAGGAGGTTGAGTAAAGGTCTTTTCTCAGGAAAGAAGTTTAGTTGAGCCTCGATATCATATTCGATATGTGATATCATTTCTATGTTTTCCGCTGCCAATTCTGTAAACTAGTTTCAGTTAGTATATAATTTTAGAACTAAGTTTCATTCCTTGAACTTAGTCTCTTCTAAGAACAGTTATGTCGAGTGATCCTTCATGATCAACTCTTTCTTTCATTAATTATAGTCAGTTCCCTTATTTATGTAAATCCTTTCGGTTTAAGTTGTTATTACTTTAAACCTAGTTTTTCCTGTATACAGTTTGACGAGCGATCCTTCAAGATCGACTCTCTTTTATTCAAGATCATCGTAATTAGTGTTAAGTTAATGTGTTTTATTCAGTTGTTCCCCTTCTTTTCCGTTTCTTTAATTCAATCCCTAGTCGCACCCCGGCTTTGCCGTCCTTCGGGAAGTCGGGCTGTGACAATCAATTACTAATTTTTGGAGGTCAACTGAAATAAAAAAAAAATTACCATAAAAATAAAGAAATCAAAATTTAGTGTAAATTAAAATATGTGCAAATTTAAACAGTAATAAATATATAGATACAATATAGATACAATCTATTTAAGTTATACATGTATTTTATTACATTTATAATATTAGATTGAGATATATCTATATTGATTTATTAATAATATGTTATACATTGATAAGACTATATTATTTATTAATACTGCCTATTGAATTATTATACAATAGAATTTCAATATATATATATATATATATATATATATAATTGTTGTAAATAAATAAAGCCAAAAATACGAGAATAAAGATAAATGAGAATGGAGATTCGTGGACGCGCCACGTAGTATGAACACAAACTTTGTTATTGATGTATTATATTATATTACATTATATATTTATTTATTATATATTAAAAGGAAAATAATTCTTACTTTAAAAAAATCTTATGTGGCACTCCTCTTAATCTCCATTCTTATTTATCTAATTCTCATATTTTTAAAATTTTTAACATAAAATAATAGATTTAAATATCTACTAAAATCTTGTGTCCCACATCAGTTATTTAATTAAATATCACCTATTAAAAATCCTATAAATACCTAGAATCATTGTGTATCTTCTCATCTTTTGCACCAAAAATTTTATCTAGCTTATTTATTTATTAGTCGACCGAATAAATAACTAAATTTTTATAGTTTAATTTAATTTAATTTGGCCAATTTATTAGTTAGCCGATTTAAATTAATTTGGCCAATTATTAGTTGACTGAATAAATAATTATTTTTTGTAGAGAACCAAATTATTAATTGGCCGAATAAATATTTCCAAATTCGGATTTGTGATATTATTCGCATATTCGAATCAGTATTCGAATCGACTTCGAATATTTTTTTTGATTTGTATATGATTCGTAAAATTTTTGAATTACAAAATAATACTCATCATATTTTATATTATGTAATACTAATATCTCCACAAGTTTAACAAGATAAAATCTTAAAAATTTATTAGGCAACTAAATAGTCATATTTTTTTTATTAGAGGAGTAAAGTTTTAAATCTTTAAATCTTCATTTTTTGCAGTGTGCACCATGCACTAATTTAATTCGTCCAATCAATTAATTGGGCAACTAAATAGAATAATTTTTATTAAAGGAGTAAATTTTTTTAGATACAAAACAATTTTTTTTTTTTTTCTCTAAATCAATATGGAATAAAGAGATATTTTTTTTGGTAAATAAATTTATTTATTAACCAGTAAAGAAAGTGTAGCACCACTACTACAAAAAGCTCAACCAAACAAACTACGAAGCACTACAAACTCGAAGAGATCTAGCTACACAGGAAATTTGCTAGTTTTCTATCCTTTCGACAGCTTATAGCGATCATAAATTGGCAATGACGAACCACCTGCTCCACACTTGCATTCTTATCTTGAAATCTTTGAAAATTTCTCTCTCTCCAAACTTGATACACCACAACTGACAATGTCATTCTGTAGAGTTTCTGTTTCATAGAATTAGTTCGGCAGTGGGCTACTAGAACTTCAACCTCATGACTCCAATCTCCCAATGCACACTGAATTCTACACCAGCTCTTTACTTGTTGCCATACTTGCATGGTATAGTTGCACTAAAAGAATAAATGCTCGAGGGTTTCTTCTGCTTGCTCACATAAGTTACATTGTGGCTCCACATTAATTCTCACCTTCAGCAGATTATCACATGTAATCGTCCTTCCCAAAATGCTCAACCACAACATGAAGATAGTCTTGGGGAGGGGGGGAAGGAGACTGAATTATCACATAGAATTTTACACCACTCCACATTCTCCACAAGTCACCTCAAATAGTTATACATCTTCATAATCGAGAAGGAAGGCTTGTTTAGCATCAATCTACTTTCAGGAGTTTGGGAGAATAAGTTCTAGCTCCTAATACCTTCCTGATCACCCAAGAAGCTTGGGGTGGAATCCTCATGGTGAGGATGTCCATGTCCTTTATGTATTAGCCATGCACCCAGTGAATCCGAAACCGGTCTTTCTTGTGGTGCAAACTTCAAAGTAATTTGCACAAAGCGATCTTGTTCCATCTCTTCATGTCAATAATATTCCAGCCACCAGCAATTTTTGGCATACACATATACTCCCAAGCTACCAAGGCTCTTCGAGAGAGATTGGATTTCCCAGTCCAAAGAAACGTGCGGCATGCAGTTTGAAGGAGTTTAATTACCTTTTGAGGAATAAGAAAAATCTGACTCCAATAAGTTTGCACTCAAAATAGAACAGACTTTATTAGTTGGATGCGACCTGCATAAGAGAGGAGTTTTGAGGACCAACAATCAATCTTTTCAGTGATTTTTTTGATGAGAGGATGACATTGTTGCATGGTGAGTTTTTTGCTGGAGAGGGGGACCCCAAGATATTTAAAAGATAATGCACCATGCTGCATATGAAGTTCTTGGAGAATTTCCTCTTGTAAGGATGCATGGACCCCTCTAAAATAAACACAACTCTTGTGAGGGTTTGCATTCAAACCCGAGGCAGATGAAAATTTCTCAAAAGAGTGCATGAGCTGCCTTACAGATTTAAGATCACCCCTAGCAAACAATAATAGATCATCGGCAAAGCAAACCTGTACTAATCCCATCTTTTTGCATCTTGGATGATATTTAAAATCATGATTCTTTTTAAGCTCCAATAAACAGCGGTGTAGATATTCCATGCAAAGAACAAAAAGGTAAGGAGACATGGGATCTCCTTGTCTTAGTCCTCTCTTTGCTGAAAAGGGATCAATTGTTTCTCCATTGATATTAATCACATAAGTTACTGTTGTGAGATAGGCCATGATCCATTCAACAAATTGATAAGGAAAGCCTAGCTCAAGCAGTAGAAACTTCAAAATTGGCCACTCCACAGAGTCGTATGCTTTCTAGATATCTATCTTAATCATGCAGCAAGGAGACCCATCCTTCCTTGTATAACCTTTCACAAGTTCATGGTTAAGCAGTAGGTTGTCAAAAATCGCCCTACCCTTGACAAAGGCTGATTGGCTTTCACTGATAAGTCCATATAAAACAGTTTGAATTCTATTCGTGAGGACTTTAGAGATAATTTTGTAGAGGACAGAGCAACAAGCAATGGGTCTAAAGTCCTTCACACTACATGCATTCTCTGTTTTTGATAGTAAAGAGATCAGTGCAGTATTAACTATGGTATGGAGAAAGCCAGACCTAAAAAATTGTTGGACAACTGCAATTATCACATTGCCAATAATCTCTCATGCACACTTGAAAAAATGCACATTGAAGCCATCTATGCCTGGGGCTTTTTGAGAATCCATGGAAAACAAAGCTTGCTTAATTTCTGTTGGGGTGCATTCTTGACATAGTTGCAGTTGTTGCATTCTAGTTAAGACAGCTCCTCTAGCCACTATAGTTCTATCCACCATAGGTAAAGTTGCAGCAGCACTGCCCATAAGTCCAAGATAGAAAGATCGAATTTCCTCTTTTATTTGGCTTTGAGTGGTGCACCTAGAGCCATTAGCTCGAATGAGTAACTTGATTGCTTTACTGGCTTGTCTTGCTTGAGCATAAGCAAAAAAATATTTAGTATTCTGATCACCTAAGGCAATCTAGTCCACCCTTGACTTTTTCTTCCAAATATTTTCTTCAATGCAACTCCACTTTTCCAATTCTTCCAGTGTTCTTTTTTCAGGAACTTGCACCTCTTGATTAAGCTTGTTAGTTTCCAGATCTTTCTGAATATCAGTGAGTTGCTGCCTCATGAGAGTGATTCTTTCATTGATATTTCTGTAGTGCGTTGTGTTCAGGTGCTTGGAAGGCTCCTTAAGTTGTTTGAGCTTATACCAACATTGAGTAACATATTCTTATGAAGTTTCTGCTCCTAAGTTTTGGATATAATCAATTTGAATTCTGGGTGGTCAGCAATAACATTTATTTAAAAATCTAAATGGAGCTTTTCTCATAGCAAGGTCAGACTCCAAATTCAACAACAATGGACAGTGATCAGATATAGCTCTCTCCATGATCTCCACTACCACAGAACTATACTCCATACACCAATGCTCATTAGCAAGGCATCTATCCAGCAAGGAGTAGATTCTATCAGCTCCTACTTGGTTGTTGCACCAAGTATAATCTCCTCCAATATTTCTAATCTGTCACAATTCATTTTGTTGGATAGAAGCAACAAAATCCCTCGTGTTATGATCAGTTACAGGGTTACCCTGGAACCTTTCAGTATCACACAAAATGGTATTGAAATCACCACCAATAAGAAGAGCTAATGAGCAGTTTTGGCATATCCTTGATATAAACTGCCACACCTTTTTCCTCCTTTCATTTGTGTTGAAAGCATAGATAGCCATAAACAGAAAGATTTTACCTGTTGAGATACTCCTTACATCACATAATAGACCTTGGGCATGGCTCTCTACCAGTTGAACTACCACTTTTTGAGTATTCCAGCCTACCCATATCCTTCCATTCACAGCATGTGAATAGTTATTTACAAATCCCCAATGTTTCTGTATGTTAGCTGAGCAGGTCTTGAACTTCTCTTGTTTCACTCTAGTTTCTAATAATGCCATAATATCTACTTTCTTTCTTTGCAAAAGGAGACGAATCTCCTTTTGTTTGAAGGGTTTGTTACAATCCCTCACGTTCCAAATCATAAGCTTCATGTTTCCACATTGGGGTAAAGGACCGATGCAATCCAAGATTGAAGATCTGAAGATTTATTTATTTTATTTTAATTTTTGTTTTTAATTATTGTAGGCCAAATATAAGGCTTTATTATTTTAGTTATTTTGGTAATTTTATATTTGATTAGGATAAGAATTAGTTTCCTTATTAGATTAGGATTTGTTTCCTTATTGTTCAAGGAATTGTTTCCTTACTAGATAAGGACTATGTTTGTTTTTATTCAAGGAATTGTTTTTCCTTATTAGAGTAGAGGACTATATTGTATTTCACCCCTATAAATAGGTCTAGTAGGACATGGATTAAATAATAATTTGATGAATAATATTTTGTGAGTTTATCTCCTTCAGTTCGTTTACCGAACTAGCGGATTGGCAACATGCCACCGTGATGTTCATTCGACGTATCGGCGAGTCAACCATCCCTCATTTGTGTGTCATTCATCGTCCCGGAGTTGCTGTGTCGTCTTATCGTTGGGTTTTAGAAAACAACCGTACGCCTAATTCACTTCGAGAAACTGATTCAAAGGTTTTGGGATATTCCATCTTATCCGGTTCGGTTCAAATTTGGTCTTGGGTGTATACTATTCACGTCGGCGTCTGCAACTCCGGCGAAGATCGTATCAAGGACCCCGCCCTCTTCTATTAAGTTCATACTTTGCTCCTTTAGAACTTGATAAGAGTTATCCATTTCCACAGTTATAGAGTTCTCACCAATCACTAGTTGACTGAATCTTTTCTTCGGAATAATCTAGTCCTCTTGTTGTGCATTTTCTTGAGTAGAGTCTCTGCTTTGTGTTTGTTTTGGTTGTTGCATCTCCTCTACTCTCTATTTAGGATTCCATTGTTGTATCACACGATGTTGTTTCTGAGCTTTGGATATGCAATCATGCCCAACAACTTGGCACTTTTTGCAGCAGGGTAGGATCCAATCATACAAGACCTTCTGCTCTATCTTCCTTCCATCTCCCTTTTCAATCACTATATTTTGTTTCAGAGGTTGTGTAATGTCTATTACTACTAGCAATCTGGCAAATGAGATTCGACTCTGTGAAGTGGTGAATTCATCAGCTAGCACTAGCTTTCCAAGAATACTCCCAATCCGGCTTAGAGAATTTGCACTCCAGCAGTACAATGGCAAATTAGGAAGTTGTATCCATAGAGGGATGACTTGCAAATCTTCATTTTCAAAGCAGAAATATGATTTCCATTCTTTCACTATCACTGGTTGATTCGCGATAGTGTGATAGCACGCATACAACACAACATCTCTATCATCAACCTTTTGAAATCGAACAACAAAATACCGCTCTGATCGGTAAAAGATTTCTGGATTCAGCACCTTACACTCCTTGGTGAGATATGTGCTTAGGTATTTTATTGTGGGTGTTTCTCCAATAACATACAAAATCACCGAGTTTTTCCATTTAGCAGCTTCTACTTCAATTTCACTCTTAGCTAAACATGCAATTGGCAAACCATATTTGAGTGTAGGAGTAATAGGATGTGGAATTGCAGTGCTATTTTTCTCCTCATGGTGAGTGTCTTCACGAAAGCCTTCCTCATATCCAGAATCCGATGGAAGATCCCTTGCATCCAAATTTAATGTTTCATTGATTTTATCTTTCCCTTTCCCAGAGTTATTTCCTTCTGTTTCAGCTGGAGTCTTGTTATTGCTTGATGAACCGATTAAGAGAGTCTTCACCACCGATTCAGCGATCGCCGGCTTCCTAGGTCTCCCTCTACCTTTAGCCGTGGTGGAAGCGTAGGTTAAGTAGAACCGCTAACTTGCGCCGAGGGAATATTCCGTACACAACTCATATTTTGGGGAGAAATAGATATTTGTTTTCAAAATAAATCACAACAAAACTCATAATTATTTTTCTTCTCTAAATCAATACGGGACAAAAAGATAATTGCTGTCAAAACGATTCATCACAATTCTCATATGAAATAGACGTGGGGCAATTTCTTTAAGAGTTAAATATATTTTTGTCCTACATCGATTTTGAGAAGTAAGAGAGCTTTAAAAATTATCTATAAAAATGAGCCCAATTAATCGGTTAGTCAAATAAATAATTTAATTTTTATTAAAAATTTAATATGTTATTAAGTCCTATTTTATAACCTATTATTTATTTTTCGACATGCTGTGCATTTTTTATTCATTTATTTTATTATGCACAAAAATTAAGATCATGGTCAACAGTCTGATTCTGATCAGAACCGTGGGAGTAAGAGGACCGATTCAGTTACGACAGTTCAACATAATGGGGGATTCCGACTTGAAACTGTGAGGGTAGACGAGCCGATTCCACTTTGATTAGAATACATATATAATAATATCTAATATATAAATATTATAAAATTATTTTTAATTCAAAAAATTTGAGAATTTAGATAAATAAAAATGGAGAAATATGAGGAAAAACTAATCCAATTTCATCTTGAGCTCGAACATGAAACTACCTCCAAATCTCAATAGTAGATTGTAATCGATAATTAAAAGCTCCAATCACACCACAAAACTCCGAACCAATACTAGCGAACAAAATAAAATAAATCTTTACATATTCGATTGATCATAGATTCACAACTCTTCAATACATACAAGGCAAGTAAATTGAAATAATGTAATCATGATGCCTTAAAATGGAACCACTCTGTTTCATTAAAAACTAAGGAACTCTTCTACGAAAAATAAAAATAAAAAGAAAATAAGTAAAAGTACCATTATATAGCTAAAAGTATAAAATAATAAATCCTCTCAAAAACTAAGCGATTGAGCTAAGATTGCGGATAATAATAAAATCACTTTTCAAATTTGCCAAATTGAAATACGAAGCACAATAGATTTGAATTTTTTTTGAATTTTCAAATATAAGTAATAGATTTTAAATATTTACTAAAATTTTGAGTTCCAAAGAAACTTGACCTATTGAAGCAATATATATTTTCTCATCTTTTGCACCACCAATTTTATTTGGCTAATTTATTTATTAGTCGGCTGAATAAATAAATATATTTTAATAGTTAAATTAATTTAATTTAATTTAATTTAGCCAATTTATTAGTTGGCCAAGTGAATAATTATTTTTTAAGGAACCAATTTATTAGATGACCGAATAAATAGTTCCAAAATAATTTGGATAATTTAATGGTTGACGAATTAAAATTTGAAATAGTCTAATAAATTTTTATTTAATTTGATAAAAAATAATTAATTTTAATTCGGACCAATTTCCAACCAACGGGTACCTCAACTTGGGATCTCACGTGACACATCTCCATTCTTTATTTTTTTATTTAAAATTTTTCAATTTATACATTTTTTCATATATTTTCTAATATATAGATTTGTCCTCAATGTATTAATTTTGTACTACATTATTTATAGTTGAGTTTCTAACTTTGCATAATTTATAAATAAAATTAGCGAATATTATTATACAGTTAAGGACGAGAATGAATAGTACAATCAATTTTTTAAATTAATTTTAATTCTGTCAATTAATTAGGTAGGTCAACAAAATGAGGGGATTCCGACTTGGAACTGTGAGGGTGGACGGATCAATTCCAAACTGACGGTTCAATTTATAAAATGAATTTTTATTTGTGTGACATGTATTTAATTTTTTATTGTGACAAATTTTATCACAATATTTGAATCTGTACATAATTTATAAATTCAAATGAATTCAAATAATTAACGAATATTATTCTATATACAAATTAAAGAGGAGAACGAATATTACAGTCGCTTTTAAATTAAATTGGGGTCTATATAAATTCTAAACGAGATTAATAAATTATGCAATTTCAAATTTATAGTTGAAATTTAACTTTTTATCTTTCACTATTATAAACTACAAAATCAATATTGCAGTTAACGGGCCGGTTCCAAGTCGAAACCATAGGGTAGACAAGATGATTGTGAAGTGGTGGTTCAACTTTTTTATTTGTTGTTAAACTTATATTGAACTCATAATGTAGGATATTTATGATCGGTTTCATTCTTATAGACAATCTTCAATTTTCATACAAAGTCGACGTAGAATAATCTGTTTGAGAGACAAATATGTTTTTGCTCACATCGATTTTGGAGAAGAATAGAGTTTTGGAAATTATCAAAGAAATGATAATAGATTAGATTAAAAATTTTAACAAACATTACTATATGAGTTTGAGACGTAAACATGTGATTAAATTATTTTTAATTTGAATTTAAGATATGTCTAAGTAAAAAAAAAATTCTAAACGAATTTAGTAGATTGCATAATCAAATGATTGAACGCAAAAATAATTAATAAGTAAACTTTTTTAAAATTTATCACATATTATTATCTAATAATTTCATTAATTTTTTTAAATATAATTTTCCGTCAATTTTTCGACGGGCTAATTTAGATAAATTTAGATCCGTTGGAACAGTTACAACCAAATTTTTATGGTTTATATTAAAACTAACTTGAGATTAAACTTTTTTTTCATTATCTAATTATTTTTTTCCCAAACCTTAATTGGTATTCCTCCTTTTTTATAAGGGTGAAAGATACAAATCTCAATCACCCCATTTCCCAACTTAAAAAACAGTAAAATATTAAATGTAACATTTTTTATATTTAATGTTAAAAAAAGTGAAAATACCTAAAATCATCAAACTTATTTCCTTTTTCATTTTTCTTTTTTTTTTACTTATAGAGAGTGCTAAAACTATTTTAGCACCCTTTCTTTCAGCAAATTATAGGTCCTTTATCTCTGACTTATAATTGCCGATTATGTTACAATTCCCACCACTTTTTTTTTTTGGCCCCTTCTTTTCCAAGCACCTTCCTCAGAAAACTTGGTATGATGTTTCTTTTTTAGGACATATTTTTTACTTTTTTACTTTAAGAGTTCAATATATTTACTCTTATAAAATTTTTGCATCCACTAAAAAATTAACAATACATTCTAAATGAGTCCATAGTTCACTTAGGCGATCTGCATGAGTCTCGAAAGAGGCGTCTCGAGGGGAGCTCGAGACCCCCTTGACTCGAGGCACCTGCGCTGGAAGCCTCCGCGGCTTGAGACAGGCTCGAGCGGCGAGTGCGAGGCAAAAAAAAAAAAAATGGCGGGCGCGTGAAAGCACGCGCCAACGGTAAAAATTTTAAAAGCCGCAATGGATGAAAAACGGCTAATTTCACAATTTTTTTTCTTTATTCATTTTTTTACACCTATAAATATTTCTTCTTCCATTTCATTCATCCTTTTCATCTCCAACACCTCTTCATCTCATTCATCTCTTTCATTTCTCCAACAAATTCATCCAAAAAAAAATTATGGATCCCAACAACCCATTTTCGTTGGCGTGGTTTCCCGACATGTCCGACGACATGTATGGTTTCACGGGGGCGGGGCTTGATCAAATCAACCTTAACACTCCGGCTTAATTAGTGTATTTTAATTTATTTATAAATACATGAATTAATTTAATAAATAAAAATGGAGAATTGTTTAATATTGTATTTGAGACCCCTTAGAGACCGTTGGGATGCAGAGCTGGAGATCCCTTTAGAAACCACTAATGTAAAGAGTATATTAAAGGAAAACGAGTTTGATAAATAATGTAAGGACAAAGGCTGTACATAAATGTAAAGATTTCTATGTCTTCAGCTTTCACTGACGATCTGTGCGCGTCTGATCGATCAGTCATATCACAACGAAACAACCATTTTAATTGCAGTATTTTTGTTATTTACTGTTTCTTTCCTGTAAGCGTTTTTTTTAAATGATATTTTACTTTAAGATAGAATATTACTATGTACTCCCTCCGTCCATGAATCATATCCCCATTTGAGTTCCGACACGGAAAATAAGAAAGCTGATAAAGTTGTTTTGAGTGGGGTAAAAGTTAGAATGTAGGGGTAGTAGGATAATGACAAAAAACAATGGTAATGACAAAAAAATGTGGTATTGACAAAAAAGAGGTGGTATTGACCAAAAAGTGAGAATAAAGTTGTTGTGATGATCAAAAAGTAAGGATAAAGTTATTGTAAGGTGCGACCATCAATGGCAAGAGATAGTAAATAAAGAAAAAGTAGGAGGGTATGGTTGTATAAAAAGGTAAGTAGGGATTTGATTCATGGACAAAAAAATGTGGGTAAGTAGGGATTTGATTCGTGGACGGAGGGAGTAATATAGTAATTAGTAGTTTATTTTACTCATGAAGTATATGAATCTATTTTTCATTTTCTTATGATCGATGATTGAAAATCAACTCTAGTACGGTTTACCTCTCATGTTTAATTTAAAAGTCATTGCACATGAACATAACTTATTTAATATATGCACTTCGAGTAGATCAACGAGTTACCCTAGTAAAAAAAGACTAAAATTATCTCCAAATTTCTATACGGTTAAAATCTATGAGATCTAAACAATTTCTACGAGATACGATAAATGATTACTTTAATCAAAAACTATTTCACATATTAAAAAATCACGAGCTATCAAAAATATTCCTTAAAATCCTCAACTATTGATTCTTATAAAAGGAATGTTTTCGAGATCATTTCCTGGACTATCTGACGTGGCTCTACCGAGGCCACATAGAATTTTGACGGCCATATATATATACCGGCGGCCGCACCACCACCTGCCCGCTGGTGATTTTTTTGAAGATCCAAGGTCAAGCGCCTCTCCACATTAATCCAAATAAAAGTATAATAATTCTACACACTGTGACTAGAAATAATCACATTGTCCCGTATAGATTCCTTTAATTTTCCCAAAACCTGTATTACTTTTGTTAGTTAGTGTGGCTGATCTGATAATAATTTAGCATATGGAGCACTTTAATTAATTAATTTCGAGCACGACTTTGCCTGAGTAATTTAGCAACATCTCGTATAAAGATGCATACATAAATCGACAAAAATAAGAGTACAAATGCAGATATTTTATTTTAAATGTAGTTATACGAATAGTAAATTGGGAAGCGAAAAAAGAGGGCTGCATATCTGCGTGTACAAGGCCATGCTCTTAACTGCGAAAACAACAGGTGAATGAGAGAAAGCTAATGAGCCCATGCAAACGTCCTTTTCTCACTTCCTCTCCCACTTCTGCCGCATCTGCATCCTCTCTCTCTCTCTCTCTCTCTCTCTCTCTCTCTCTCTCTCTCTCTCTCTCTCTCTCTCTCTCTCTCTCTCTCTCTCTCTCTCTCTCTCTCTCTCTCTCTCTCTCTCTCTCTCTCTCTCTCTCTCTCTCCCCCCTATTGGGAATGCCGACCATATGTATGGATACAATCATACTTTAATCGACAAATTGTGCTTAAAATTCGAAGATATATGTTGGAATTAGATCAAATAAAATTAACTTGTCACGTTTAATTTAATAGATTATCGAGCATATAATTTTTTTAATAATAGTAATGTGTGACACTGTACGTAATAATACTATACTAATGTAAAATAAATTATATTTATTTTTTATTAGACATTCTTATTCTCTAGAACTTCCACAAAATAAGTAATAATGTATATATGATAATACTATTTTTTAGAATTTCCACAAGAAAATATATAATAAATTATCCTTCCACAAATATAAAAAGTTATAATGATATACTCACATATATCTTTTCTAAGGCATTCTATTTTTTCAGAACTTAATTAAATTCTAAGACATTCTTATATTTGATTAAAAAAAAAAACAATAGTGTGAGCTTTTTAAATCGATTTTCCTATATATTGGGCTTTCATTCTATAAATATTATGATTAAATTTTATAATACATTTTACATGTTATGAAACTCGATTAATACTATATATGATCATCTTTGAAGAACTATGATACTTAAATGTCACTAAAAAATTTGTGACGACATCTTATAAATGGATACCTACCTAGCATGGGAGACAAAAATCAATGATATTTGATAGTATGGTACTGTAATAGTTACCCGATATAATATAAATTTTATTTTTGTAACACGAATAATAGTTACTAATCGTCACAAATTTTTGCATTTATTGAGGCCATATAATAGCTGCCCCGATCTGTTTTTATTTTTGTGACGTCTATAATTAATAGCTACTTTTATAAAATATCGTAAATTCTTTTAGTAATAAATATTTGTAAGGTTTGGAATTTGTCAAAAATTATGTTACTCTTTTTGTTCACCATATGATTGGTACTTTTGTCATTTAAGTCCGTCCACGAAATTTTTGACACTTTCATTTATATTAGTAGGGCTCACATAATATATTATAATTAACCTTATATTTTTCACTACTCCACTTACATTTATTGTGGGATCCTTACTCCACTCATAATAATTAATACCCACTATTATTCACTACTATCCACCATTTTCTTACTCGTGTCGTCCATAATGTGGCACCCATATTGTGAATGGAGGGAGTATATATTAGTCAAACATTTTGTTTTAGTGAATATTGTGTACCGACCGCAAGCTAAAAATAACAAATACTCACTATAAAATACAAATTAAAATATACGTTCAGAACCTGTTAAATAAAAATAATTTAAATATGGTCACAGTCAGTATTAAATATATGTTCGGCATTTAAAAAAAAAACACTATTTTTAAGTATAATATATGGTCACGGTCAGTATTAAAATAAAATTTGATCACGGCCATTGTGATGTTTCCCGAAACGAGTTTTAGGTGTATTTGGGGGAGGGGGGAGGGAAGGGAATACACCTAAAAAAAATTGAACGTATATTTTAATAATGACTGTGACCATGTTTTTCTCGCGGTAGTAATCAATTTAAATTTAATCTGACCGTGACCATGTTATATCACCATTATTTCTAGTTTCGAGACCAATAAATAAAAATAATTTGAACAAACCTGTTAAAACTTCAAATAAAGACGCCTTATTCATGTAATTTTCATTAAAAACGTGAGTTTTTTTTTTTTTTTTTTGTTTAATGTGAATCTTATTTTATGGAAAATATTTTTCTTCTATTTGTATTATGTTTTGTTTTCATATGTGTGTGAAATATGTTGAAGCTGAATGTTTATCACCAATAATTAAAGCTTTAAAAAAAACACACACACACAATCTGCGTGCATGATACATTATTAAATATATACGCATGAAAATTTTCTGTAATGCCTACACATATGGGAATTGGAATAACAAATTGCTACAAGATAAATCAAGTACACAACCATTGTTACTTGACTTTAACACATATACACACGCAAATTGAGGGAAAAAGTGACTAAAAAAATCAAAAAGCATGTTTATGGTGCGCTAGAGGACCTATAGCAAACATAAGATAAAGAAGAGATATATAAAAAATCTACTAAATGCAAAAGGGATATAAAATGCATACAATTTCCCATTAAACTACACATAAATCATAAATATTCGGGGGGAAAAAACTTAAAGTAACATATTTAATTTGCAATGTGTTGTGAAATTCGAACTTTATATACATGATCACAAAAAATTACCCACTTCAACAGTAAGTCGTCCCTAATGAGACACAAAATTACCCACTTAATAGTTAGTGTTGGCATTGTTGGATCGATAAAATATTAAAAATTTAAGTAAATCGAAAAACAGACATATTAATTAGCTTATGGAGTGTTTGATAACACATGACATGGAACACGGATGATTACATGTGTTTTTGATGAAACTGATTAAGAAGATTAAAGGTGTTCGGGAATAATAACCATTTTAGGAGGTGGTTGGTATGATGAAATTGAATGAGGTAGGAATGGATTGAGGCTAAGAATGGAATGAAGCTAGGATGGAATGGGGCTAAGAATGGAATGGAGTTAGGAATGGAATGGAATGGGTAAGTTGATTCCTATGCTTGGTATAAATAAGGAATAAATAAAGGAATGAAATTGATATTTTTTTTATGCATTGTGTGCATATATATATGTGTGTTTGTGTTGTGTGTGTGTGTATATGCGTGTATATGTGTAGTGTGTGAATGTGCGTGTGTATATGTAGTGTGTGTGTGCAGTGTGTGTAGTGTGTGTATATGTGTGCAGTGTGTGTGTGTGGGTATGCAGTGTATGTATATATATGTGTGTACTGTGTGTATATGTGTGTGCAGTATGTGTGTTTACAGTGTGTGTATATGTGTGCAGTGTGTGTTTATATATGTGTGTGTATATGTGTGTTGTGTGTGTGTATGTGTGTGTGTGCAGTGTGTGTATATGTGTGCAGTGTGTGCACTGTGTGTATATGTAGTGTGTGTATATAAGTTATAATTAATGGAAATAATTCCTTGATTTGGGGTAAAATTGACAAAATTGTAAAATATATGAGGGTAAAATAGTCAAAGTATAAAGATAAAAGTATAAGGAATGGCTAATACGTGGTTTGACTAAGGAATGACTAATACCATAGTTTAACTAAGGAATGACTAAACCCTTGAGGAATGGAATGACCATTCTGGATTGAATGATGATTCCTCCTCGTAAAACATACCAAGTAAAAGAATGGAATGGAGGTAGGAATGATCATTCCATTCCACGCTCCATTGCATCGTACCAATCACTACCTTAGTTTTTCTTATTCAAAATAATAAAATTGAGACTAGTTAGCAAAACAAAAAGAAGGAAAAAAGGATAAAGTGAAACCTGATAGGGCATGTTTGGTTTCAAATATAAAATAGATAAGACTGATAAATAAAATATGATTATAGTATTTGGATTATTTATCATACGTTTAGTTAGATTGATTATCATTTTAATTATTTTAGGGAGAGACCACGAAGTTGAAGAGAGAGCGATAAGAGTTTGAATATTAGGGAAAATTTGAGAGCAAAGTTGGAAATTTCCAAATGATTTGAATGAGTGATTAATAATCACCCCAAAATAAAAAGGATAATTTATCACTTACTTGATTAATATGATCAAGTGCCTAGTTATCCATCACAGACCAAATCATGCAAACCATATATGATTATACATGATTATTTATCAATCACTCTTAATTACTTAAACCAAACGCATCCGTAATGATTTAGTTTTAAGTACATATTTGATACTACGCAAATTCGTAAGGAAACTGCCTGCTAATTAAGCACTCTAAATTTGTTCTAAGAACGTAAAATTGATACTACTCAATTTATCATATTATTAGAATTTGAAAAATAGTTTAAGTACTCTCTCTCTCTCTCTCTCTCTCTCTCTCTCTCTCTCTCTCTCTCTCTCTCTCTCTCTCTCTCTCTCTCTCACACACACACAAACACACACACACAAACACCCACGCGCACATGCATCCGGGCCATATAGAACTCAACTGGTATAACTTCTACAAGAAAGACAAGCGATTTTAGTAGGCACAAAATCCGGGCCGTTGGAAATTCTATATGTTTTTCTTTTATTTTTCACATATTCCAAAGGATATTGGAAATGTGAAAATAAATAATTAAATTCGAAGACTCTAATCAAGTACTCTTAATTGGAATTTCTTATTATTAGTATTTTTTTTTTCTTTTTTGTTTGATGGGGAAAAAATGTAAAAAGAAAAGAACACATATGGAATCGTGAAAGTTAAAACAAAAAAATGGATCAGAAAAGTTTAATGGAAACTAAACAACAGCTCGAAACTTCAATTAGCAGTTTATTACTACTCCCATTTTTCGGCTGATTCCAAATACAATATCATACTCTTACCACATTGCCCGTTGGAATCGTGAAAATAATATTAGATCGAATCAAAAGATTCAAACATAAACTTACACATTAATTTTTCTTCTTGTATTTCTCGGCTAATCCAAACGTCAATAGACCCAAAAATAAGAAAAATAGAATCATATTCCAAAGAAAAGTTTTCTTGGAATTGATTTATTTTCTTTTGCATTAAAAAAAAAAGGCTCCAACTGTCAGCTTTGTTGGATTCTGTTGACATTTATTTCAACGCCAATAATGATCCAATCGTAATTTTCGTTAGATTTTCTGTTGATTCCAAAATTTGTTGGAATCACTTATTTTTTCTTGTAGGGATATATGAAGATCCATCTTGCTAGGAATTAGGTAATCTTGGTAGAGTCTCTAAGAATTTTATTAGTTAGCATGTTTAATTGGGATGAATCTCCAAATATTGTGGGGATCTTTTAGATGTTCCATGTGTTTATTCCTGATCAATATAATTTTCTTTTGATCTAAAAAAACATCATTTCGATATGGTCAAATTAAGCTCAATTTTTTAATATCGTTTTGAATCCCATATCTCAATTTTCACCGCGTCCCATATCCGTTGACTATTAAACTTACTATTATTAAAATCGTATTAATATCGAAGCTAAAAAATTATAGTCGTAATTAATTATTAAATTGTAAACTAAAAAACTAAAATTAATGTTAAAATTTTTTGATCTTTATATTGATATAACCAAGCCTAGTTACTAGAATCAAATTAAAACAAGAGAATTGAAGTCAAGGGGATAAATTGAAGATTTATATAGACAAAACTATGAAATAAAGGATCATAAGTAGGAACGTCACGAATCCGAATTCAACATGGTTTACTTGAATAGATGGTAGAAAAGAGGGTTAAGAACACAAATTTCTTTTCGCTAAAAGGTTAAGTATTGATTGGCTTGGACCGAATAGCCGACATTCAGATACGAATTAATTGCCCAAAAATTGAGTAAATTGATCAGAATAATTGACAATTTTTTCATTATTTGGTTGCATTTTAGTATTAATTCTATTTGAAAATTGTACTAATTATATGTTCACTTGTGTTTTTTTTAAGTACAATGCTTAATATAATATTATTTATGGAAATTGTGCATATGTTTTAACATTTCCTTATAAAATTCCTTATTAGTAAGATCATGATCCAGTATCTAGATGGAAAAATACAACATATTTATTTAGGGTAGTGCTATTTGGTCACACTGTGGCCGGTCACACAAGTTAAAAATGGTAATATAGGTTTCGAAAATAAAAATATCCTAATTGGGGAAGCATAAACCCTATGGGGAAATGTGATTATTTCCATTTTTACAGTCAACTTTTCTTTTTCTTACACGTGGCTGGCCACCGTGTGACCGAATATCATTAACCATTTACTTAATAAATAAAGCTATTCAGTCACACGGTGGCCATCCACACGGGTAAAAAAAGGAAAGTTGATTGTAATAATGGAAATAATTACATTTCCCCCTAGGGTTTATGCTTCCCCAATTAGATATATTTCCATTTTCAAAACCTATATTACCATTTTTAACTTGTGTGGCCGGCCACAGTGTGCCTAAATAGCACTACCCTTAATATGGTTATCAAAGAAATTTATACTCCATTCATCCCGTTTATCTTGATCGGTATTCTTTTTTCAGGTTTTCTACTTATCTTGACATGTTTTCTTTTATAGAAATAATCATGGCTCACTTAGAAAAATACACTTTATCACATTTTATTCACTTCAAAAAGTTCTTTATACTCAATCCGTCCCATTTATAATGAATTTATTCCCTTTTATGACGTCCCACATAATTTAGTCGGCCAGCTTCCTTTTTTCGGCCAAACAACTTTCCTTATTACACTGTTACACTATTACACTCACATCCAAACAATAAAATAACTTTATTACACTATAACACCATATTATATTCAATAAAACTCCACCAAACACACATTTTACCCCTAATTTCCTTTTCCTTAATACGCGTGTTGGAAACAAAGTGGTCATTATAAATAAGAGGAAGGGAGTATCACTTTATTCATTTTAAAACACATTATATCACTACATTGAATGCCATATTTGCACTTAATACTCATTCTTTTTAATATTCATGTAAAAAAAAAATGAATCAAGATGAACGGAATGAATAAAGTATTTGTTAATCTAAAAATAAAAAATTGAGAGTTTGTTTAGCGCGAGCGAGTAGATATTTAGCCCAACAACTGAATTAAAGTGGGTCAAACTGAATGGATTGATCGGAATCATTAATTCTGATTATAATTACTCCTATTTATCTATTCAAGTGTACTTAGTGGGACCTGAAGATAGGAATTAAGAAAAGCACATACATATTCTCTCTCTCTCTCTCTCTAGTGCTCTCTCTCTCTCTCTCTCTCTCTCTCTCTCTTCAGAAAGACAGAGTAGGTAGGTTGTGTGTGTTTTGATAAGTCGAGTCGAGTCATCCAAAAAAAGAAAGCATTGAGAAGATCAGATCCAAGCCCGGCCGCGGCTACCTCTCTCTATACATACCTCGACAAGTCAATCGCCTATCAATCAATCAAATCAATCCCATCTCACGGAATTCCATCCATCCATAATTACAACAAAGAGAGAGAAATTTAATTATGTCATCTTCATCGTCTGCTTTTGCTCCGGACCACCACCACCTCCTCTCTCCTCCTCCTCCTCATTCCGAGCAGCTCTGTTACGTCCATTGCAAATTTTGTGACACTGTCC
Organism: Schizonepeta tenuifolia; assembly: GCA_029490685.1. Taxonomy (NCBI): domain Eukaryota; kingdom Viridiplantae; phylum Streptophyta; class Magnoliopsida; order Lamiales; family Lamiaceae; genus Schizonepeta; species Schizonepeta tenuifolia. Next base: position 92,530,107 of record CM055958.1, read on the forward strand.
TCGCGGTAACACACATATATATTTCTCACTCATCACTTTCAATTTCTTCTTTTTAATTAGAGTAAGAGTATCACTATAATAATTGGTTGAGAATGGAACTTGATCTTTAGGTGAGTGTTCCTTGCTCTAGCTTGTTCAAGACTGTTACTGTGCGATGCGGCCATTGCACCAACCTTCTCTCTGTCAACATGCGTGGATCTCTCCTCCCTTCTCCCAATCAGTTTCACCTTGCCCATTCCCTTTTCTCTCCTCACAATCTTCTGGTATATCCATTAATTAACCATAATATATACTATCTCTCTCTCTCTCTCTATCCATATATATTCCTTCATTAGCTAGGGCTTCTGAATTAATGTATGACTTCTCTGCTTAAGCATATGCATAAAATAGGCTTTCATCTGGTTCCTGCTGGTGTTACGAAATTAGGGTTCTGAGTTTAATTTCTCAAAATATTTCTTAATCTTGTGTTTTTTATTGTTTGTGTTGACAACATTGACGGAAAGAGTAGATATACTTAATTCATTTCTTACGTGTGTGTGTGTGTGTGTGTGTGTGAATTTGAAAAACAGGAGGAGATTCGAAACTCGCCGTCCAATTTGCTGATGAATCCAAACGAGTCTTCCATGGATGAGCTTCCTAAGCCTCCCGCACCTAAAAGACGTGAGATATGATTATGCAATTTCTTTTATTTCCATCTATCCTTAATTCTTTCAGTCACAGCTCTAGAGAGAGAGAGAGAGAGAGAGAGAGAGAGAGAGAGAGAGAGAGAGAGAGAGAGAGTGCACTTAATTGATCCACTGTGTAATTTGGAGAAGATGGTCTGAAACCGAGACCCTTTTTTTCCGATACAGAAGCTATATACTAATTAAGCTTATTTAAAACTTGAAACTGCTCTCTTTTTCGAGTATTCATGCCTTAATTTTAATTTCTTGTGCAGATAATTTCTACTTAGTCTTCTTTCTTCAAGATTTCAAAATTTGTCTCACATATTCAAATCCCATGCTCTAACATCGTTCATAACCACTTCTATAAAAGAGATCTCTGCCTATTTTCTAGTCCCTTATTTAATTACAAGATTTAGAAAACCCTAAATTTTCCTTCAGTGTGTTCTTAGGTTATTTTAATTTGATTAAAGCAGTATCAAAATTAGTAACTTTAATTTAACCGGTCTTTTTTTCCTCATAGTTTCTAATTTCTGCCCCTTAAAGAAAACAACTTTAATTTCTCCCTCGGGATTCAGAATGGCTTGGAAACCGTGAAGCCCCCAGAAATATTAGTTGAAAATCATTAGATAATGATGAAGTAGTGATGAGAGAAAAAGAAAGTGTGACAGAGAGATAATAAAGTGATCAGCACAGCACAGTGATTTTAATGTCTGCTGTCTTGTTTTATTGTTTGGTTATTTCTTCTTCCCATTTTTTACAGCCCCAGAGAAAAGACAGAGAGTCCCCTCTGCTTACAATCGCTTCATCAAGTAAGTAAAGTTTTTCATTCTTAATTATTATTATTACGAGTTCAATTATGCACAACAATTCTATGTTGAGTAAACATTATTGAAATGGATCGACTATGAGATTTAAATAAATACTATACTATATAAACACATGACTTCCCTAATTAATTCCCTCTCCATGCCCTAGCTAGCTAAGCTAAGATATATGTGTGCTTGTACGTCGTTTGTGTTGCAGCTTTTTTCTGCTCATTTAATAAGGAATCTGGGCCTCGAGATTATTCTGTAATCTATCAGAAAAACTTATGAAATTTGTAATTCAATATTCACAATTTGTCATTATTGTTTGCAGGGATGAAATCCAACGTATCAAAGCTGGAAACCCTGATATCAGTCACAGGGAGGCTTTCAGCGCAGCTGCAAAAAATGTAAGATATCATTCACACACACACACACACTTCTCTCTCTAATAAATCTATTTTGTTACAATTTTTAACTAGGGCTTTTGCTTTAAAACAAAACAAATATTCGAAAGTTGATTTCATTTTTGTTGTGGGGGTATTGTTCTATTTTGTTTTCTTGCAAGTAGTGGGCCCACTTTCCACACATCCATTTTGGGCTCATGCCTGATCAACCCGTGAAGAAAGCTAATGTGTGCCAACAGGTAACCCTATCATAAAAAAGCCCTAGATTCCACAATTTGTTTTCACACACTTGGACGTGAAACCTTATATTAATTTAGTTCTTGGATTTCTCTGCTGGTTTTTTTTTTTTTTTTTTTTTTTTTTTTTTTTTTTTTTTTTTTTTTTACTTTTGATTGGTAGGAAGGAGATGATGTTCTGATGAAAGATGGGTTTCTTGCTTCTGCCAACATTGGCGTATCTCCCTACTAACTTTCAACGTTTGTGTTGCCCTTATTAAGCTTTAATGATTAGGGTGTTAATTATATGTTATCATGCTGTCTTAAGTTGTTGAAAATTTTCGGATTGGTTTATGAGCTTCGATTGTAAGGTTGTTTATGGTGGGAGAAGATTTTGATGTGGCTGTGCTTGTAGTTCTGAATATAAATCTCTTAAACCCATCTGAAAATGTATCTGGCTTTAATTTTTCTAGTTATTTTTGTTGTCTATGCATTATGTTATTAGACCTTCCCACGAGCTTGAAATTAAACCTTTATATATAATATATAGGAGATAATTGATTTTGCTATAAATCATGGACACTCTCGAAGATGAAAAAAATCTGATCAAGTCAAACTAAACTATTAAAGTGTACGAAGATAGCTTAGCAAAACTAGCCGATAAAATGAGCTAGTCGATTGGCGTATAGAAAGGTTCAAATTTGTTGAGCGTGCTCATACTAGCTTAGTTAGGAATCACACTATATATATATATATATATAGGAACTCTCGAAGAATTAGTGTGCACAAGGATTACGAAATTAGCCAAGCGGTAGAAACCCGAATCACATAAACAGAAATATCCACTCAAGAACGAACATAACAAGTAATTTATATACTATCATAAATTAACTAAGCATTGCAGAAACCTTCAACAACTTTCAACAAAGACTACCACGCCAAATTTTACTAACATTTGTGCAAAACAAATTCAACACAAAGAAAACCCATTAATTAATACTATAGCTAAAGGAAAACCCTAAAGTTGGGACTTGGGAGGAACATGTAAAAACCGGTGTACTAGCTCGTGAAAATTACAATGAAGAAGCAATGCAAACTGAACTAACAAGTAAGAATATCAATAATACAAGGAAATAAATGAAACATCAAACTAGAAACAAAACCAGATTATTGTAGAAGTCGCCCGAAGATGCCTTCTGCCCGCAAGACGAGAAACGCTCCGGTAGTGCTCTCGGATTGGCGGCTCGTTCCCAAAGGTAAACGACTTCACGTCTCAACAGTAGCAGCACCGCAAACTGAAGAGCTCCGACGAACTGGACGAGGAGGAGAACTGAGCTTTACTATGAACTAGAATGCTAACTAAGATAAGAACAATGCAAAAATGATTTTCGTATCTTTTTTCCGTCTACATTGCTATGCTACTACTACCACTATTTATAGGTCAATCTCACCCATGGGAATTAAGCACATTCAAGTGCATTAACAAACAAATGTGACTGTTTCGTGTCAGAGAATCAAAAGCCAAATAAATTACATGGCTGTTACACTATTTGATTAGAAATCAAATTTAAATCCACCACATGCACACACGCACCACAAGTCTTGGCGGTTTCATGGCTTTAATGCCAATACATGTGATATTTGCTGCACTTTGTGTGTTCCACAAATGGGCCAATAAATTAATTAGATCAAATCCAATTTATACACATTAGTCCAAATTAATCTTTTGTAAAAGAATTAATTTAAAAGACTTAATGCCCAATTCTCAATCCAACGACCAAAGCTTATGGTTCGAGCCGAACTCATTCATTTTAGAGAATTTGCCTACAACAAATACAACTCTAACACACAATTTCTCTACACAAACAACCAATTCAAACCATCATTTCTCACTCACCGAAAATCGGTTTTGAGATTACAAATCACATTTAATATTTATTTTACTTAATAAAATAAATATATACACAAATTGATTTATCAAAACCAATTTTCCAACAATCCCCCACATGAGCGAGAAAGCCATATGCACATGTATGCAGACACTTAGCTCAGTTCTCAAGAGACTCTATTGCATTTGGTTAGGTGGCTTGTGACCTTGAACCTTTCCATAGTCAACATCATCGAATATACCGGCGGCCTAGTGGACGTGATGCCTTGAACTAGTCCTCCTTGGTGTATACTGAGTCAACAATTTTGACACAATATTGTCTCAATCCTCATTCGTTCTCACGTTTGTATCCATTACGGCCTTGGAACACCCTTTGGATTCATAAGTACTTCATTCGAAGCGGCCACACTTCACACTTACATAGGTGATTCTTTTACCCAAGTATCCTGCTATACTTGACCTCCCTGAGGTATCCAAGAATCATTAAAAGTTATAAAACTTAACCTCACCGCATGCAGGTTTCAAACACTCACAGTTCTCAGAGAATAGATAAGTTCGAGCGTTTATCACCCAGATTCTTATAGCTTCGTTGTCCCTTTGAACCAAGTTCTTGGGATCCTCCAATTATCATGGTTGGGTTTCCACTATAATCATCGTTAAGATGTGAATTTAACACCCATTCCCTCTAACAGCTTATACATTTGATCTCGACTTATACTTTTCGTTAGCGGATCCGCCAGATTATCTATTGACCTCACATAGTCAATCGAGATAACCCCACTCGTGATCAAATGTCTCACGGTATTGTGTCGTCGACGAATATGTCGAGATTTACCGTTATAAAATATATTTTGTGCCCGTCCAATTGCAGATTGGCTATCGCAGTGAATTAACACTGAGGACACAGGCCTCGGCCAACATGGAATATCCTCGAGGAAATTCTTAAGCCATTCGGCTTCTTCACCAGCTTTATCCAAAGCTATGAACTCAGATTCCATGGTAGACCTTGCTATACAAGTCTGTTTCTTGGACTTCCAAGATACAGCACCACCCCCGATCGTGAACACATATCCACTCGTCGAAAATGAATCTTTTGATTCAGATATCCAATTAGCATCACTGTACCCTTCAAGTACAGCAGGCTCTCTTGAATAATGAATCGCAAAATTCTGAGTATATTTCAAATATCTCAGAACACGTTCGAGGGCTTTCCAATGTTCTTTACCTGGATTAGCCGTGTAGCTACTCAACTTGTGTACCGAACACGCTAAATCAGGTCGGGTGCAGTTTGTGAGATACATCAAACTCCCAATGATCTTAGCATATTCATCTTGACCAACCGGTTCACCTTTATGTTTATCTAGATGAACATTAGGTTCCCATGGTGTCTTAGCTATAGGTTTATCGTAAGCATTGAACTTCTTCAACACTTTCTCAACATAGTGAGATTGCGTCAAAGCAATTCCATTCGGCGTTCTTAGAATTTTAATTCCAAGAATAACGTCAGCTAGACCCATGTCTTTCATGCTAAAGTTTTTACTTAGCATACTCTTAGTTTCACCAATCACACGAGAGTTGCTACCTATTATCAACATGTCATCTACATAAAGACAAACAATAACATAATCGTCACCCATTTTCTTAATATAGACACATTTGTCACTCTCGTTGATCTTAAAACCATTTGACAACATAATTTCGTCAAATTTCAAGTGCCATTGCAGAGGCGCTTGTTTCAATCCATACAAAGACCGTTGAAGTTTGCATACCTTGTGCTCTTGCCCGGGTACTACAAACCCTTCCGGTTGTTTCATATAGATTTCATCATCTAGCTCACCGTACAAGAATGCTGTCTTAACATCCATTTGATGAATCTCAAGATTGCGCAAAGCAGCAATAGCGAGAAGCGTCCTAATGGAAGTAAGTCTTGTCACAGGTGAGTAGGTATCGAAAAAATCATATCCTTCTTTTTGTCTAAAACCTTGAACTACAAGTCGGGCTTTGTATTTATCAATAGTCCCGTCAGACTTGTATTTCTTTTTTAGGATCCACTTACATTCTAAAGCTTTACTACCAGGTGGTAGATCAACTAACACCCAAGTGTGATTCTGCATAATAGACTCAATCTCGATGTCTATTGCTTCTTTCCACAAAGCCGCATCTGAACCAGATAAGGCTTCTCTTACAGTCACCGGTTCACCGTTTAGCATTAAAACGGCGTAGTCCGGTCCATAAATCTTTACTTTTCGAACTCTAGTACCACGCCTAGGTTCTACATTTACAGGAGTAGACCTGGGTCGTTTTCTATTCGGTGGTCCATAGAACACCGTTTTAGAACTAGTGGCCTCATCTCCATCTACGGGTTTAGAACTCGTAGGCTCATCTACAAGTTTGGAACTTGTGGCTTCATCCTCAACTCTCTTGCTAGAGTTAGGATCAATCTTATCCTTATTAGGATAGATATTCTCAAAGAACACAACATTCCTTGATTCAATCGTTGTACCCACATGAACATCGGGTATCTCCGATTTGTGTACTACAAATCGATAAGCGCCGTTGTTAAGTGCATAACCAATAAAGATACAATCTACCGTTTTAGGTCCAATTGTAACTTGTTTTGGTAAAGGCACTTCTACCTTAGCTAAACACCCCCACACTTTAAGGTATTTATACGAAGGTTTTCTTCCTTTCCAAAGCTCATAGGGAGTCACGTCCTTCCCTTTGAGTGGAATCTTGTTCAAGATATAATTGGCTGTTAGTACAGCTTCCCCCCACATGTTCTGGGATAATCCCGAACTAATCAACAAAGCGTTCATCATCTCTTTAAGAGTTCGATTTTTACGTTCAGCAACGCCATTTGATTGTGGTGAATAAGGAGCAGTAGTTTGATGAATTATACCACTTTCGTTGCATAACTCAGCAAACGGAGCAACATATTCTCCACCTTTATCACTCCGAACCATCTTGATTCGACAACCAAGTTGATTTTCAGCTTCATTATTGAAGTTTCTAAATGCTTCAATAGCCTCATCTTTACTTCTCAACAAGTAAAGATAACAGTATCTTGTGCAATCATCAATAAAAGTAATAAAATACTTTTTACCACCTCTAGTTTGCACAAACTTTAAATCACAAACATCAGTGTGAATTAGTTCTAGAGGTTTAGTGCTCCTTTCTACCGATTTAAATGGTAACTTAGCCATTTTAGCTTCCACACAGACTTCACATTTGTCTTGTGTATTAAATTCATTTATCTTTAGTAAATCCATTTTTACTAATCTTTTTATAGCATTTAGATTTACGTGACCAAGTCTACAATGCCATAAATCAGAGCACTCAAGCAAGTAAGCAGAAGTAGAAGCATTTTTATTTGCAACTGCCATAGGAGGCTTACAAGCTCTAACACTAAGTTTGAAAAGATCCTCACAGACATAACCCCTGCCGAGAGTCTTTCCCCACTTATGAATTACAACATGATCACCATGAAAGTTCAAAACAAAATCTTTCCTAGTCAACTTAATGCCAGAAATTAGATTCTTTTGGACTGTTGGGACATGCAACACATCCTTCAAGGTAACTCCACGCCCGAGGTTAGTTGAAGAATCACAGTGCCCACTCCAACAACTTGAGAAGTTCGACCACTAGCCTCGGTGATTGATTTGTTATCAACCTCTTTATAAGTGTAGAACAAGTCTCGATTGATACAGATGTGCACAGTAGCACCGGTGTCCACGAACCAAGCTTTTGGAGTAGCCACGTGATTTACTTCGGTGATCACAGCCACGAAGTCTTCCTTATCCCACTTGTCGAAGTCCTTCTCGACATTGTTGACATTGCTCTTAGCCCTCTTCCTCTTCGGCTTCTTACAATCCTTAGCCATGTGGCCAGGTTTGTCACAGTTGTAGCAATTGCCATTGAACTTCGATGGTTGTGCAACTTGCTTTCCCTTGCCCTTGTAATTAGCATTTGGGCGAGGGCGCTTGTGAGACTGACCACCACCTTGTTCAGTCAAATTGGCCTTCCCCTCCAAAGGAGCTTTAGTCAATTGATCACGACTCCTCACAAGAGCCTCCACTTGAAGCTTTGAAGCCAAGGTTTCCACGGATATTTCCGAGCGCTTGTGCTTCAAGTGACTTTGAAAGTCCCTCCAACTTGGAGGCAACTTCTCAATCATGACTGCCACGGATAGGGCATCGGCCAAGGGCATCCCTTCGGCTTGAACATCGTGTGCAAGAGTTTGAAACTCTTCCACTTGTTCCATCACAGGTCGAGAATCGACCATCTTGTAGTCCAACCATTTGGCTACGACGAACTTTTTAGTGCTCGCCTCATCAACTTGATACTTCTTTCCGAGAGCCTCCCACAACTCTTTAGAAGTCGTGTGAATTCGAAACACCTTGTAGAGACCACCATCCAAGTACGTTAGGACAGTGTTACGACAAAGGTAATCTCCTTGGCACCAATTATCAAAGCCGGAACGAACTTCAAAGTTCGTCTCCTCTTCGCTTGGTGTCGCTGGCTTATCTTGAGTCAAGAAGCCAGCAAACCCCACCGTGGTGAGGTAGAACAGCATCTTCTCTTGCCAATACTTGAAGCCTTTGCCCGAGAAGATAGGAGGTTTCTCGGCAAGCCCCAATGTCCTCGACATTTGCAGCGGGGCCATGGTGGAGGACTGACCACCCGTTTGCCCAAACAGATGGGCAGATGAGGACCCAATCGTGAACGAGGTGGTTGAGCCAATGGTTGCTGAAGCAGTGGAGCCGATGGTGGCGAAGGCGGTGGAGCCATTGGTGTTGGAGCCGGTAGAAGGATCGGTCGACATCTCCAAGCAAAGGAATTAAGTTTCGATATGCTTAATTTCAAATTATAAGTATAGATTTCTTCTCCACGAACACACGAGCAAGTAACGTGCAGGGTTTCTCGTCTTGCGATTGTAAAAAACCGGTGTACTAGCTCGTGAAAATTACAATGAAGAAGCAATGCAAACTGAACTAACAAGTAAGAATATCAATAATACAAGGAAATAAATGAAACGTCAAACTAGAAACAAAACCAGATTATTGTAGAAGTCGCCCGAAGATGCCTTCTGCCCGCAAGACGAGAAACGCCCCGGTAGTGCTCTCGGATTGGCGGCTCGTCCCCAAAGGTAAACGACTTCACGTCTCAACAGTAGCAGCACCGCAAACTGAAGAGCTCCGACGAACTGGACGAGGAGGAGAACTGAGCTTTACTATGAACTAGAATGCTAACTAAGATAAGAACAATGCAAAAATGATTTTCGTATCTTTTTTCCGTCTACATTGCTATGCTACTACTACCACTATTTATAGGTCAATCTCACCCATGGGAATTAAGCACATTCAAGTGCATTAACAAACAAATGTGACTGTTTCGTGTCAGAGAATCAAAAGCCAAATAAATTACATGGCTGTTACACTATTTGATTAGAAATCAAATTTAAATCCACCACATGCACACACGCACCACAAGTCTTGGCGGTTTCATGGCTTTAATGCCAATACATGTGATATTTGCTGCACTTTGTGTGTTCCACAAATGGGCCAATAAATTAATTAGATCAAATCCAATTTATACACATTAGTCCAAATTAATCTTTTGTAAAAGAATTAATTTAAAAGACTTAATGCCCAATTCTCAATCCAACGACCAAAGCTTATGGTTCGAGCCGAACTCATTCATTTTAGAGAATTTGCCTACAACAAATACAACTCTAACACACAATTTCTCTACACAAACAACCAATTCAAACCATCATTTCTCACTCACCGAAAATCGGTTTTGAGATTACAAATTACATTTAATATTTATTTTACTTAATAAAATAAATATATACACAAATTGATTTATCAAAACCAATTTTCCAACAGAACATCATATTCCAAACTTGTTTTCTTCAACACATGAAGACGGCTAAAGATATCCAAATCTTGTTTTCTTCAACGCGTTAACTTTTTATGATGGGGTGCAAAGAAAGATTGCATGTAAGCTGAAAATTACAAGGACGAGAAGGAAAGAGGTGAGGATACTGACTTAAGATGATGACCTTTTTCTCAACACAGTTTCAGTTTGTCAAATTGGTCATGCCACGCAAGCAAATGGTAATATGCTAATATGTTCTTTTAATAACGTGAAATAAATTTAATTAAATAATTACTCCCCCGTTTCACGAAAATGTGTGCCTACTACGGGTTTTAATAAAACTGATAAAGTTGATATAAGTGGGATAAAAGTAGAATTTGGAGAGTAATGAGATAAAATTGTTGTGACTGTAAGACTACCTGCAGTGGTAGTGTCTCTAAGGATTTTTTGGAGATAGAAACAGTGAGCTGTAGTGGGGCTGTCTCTAAAAAATTTTTGAATTTGTATTTTGCATTAATTTTAATAAGAAAATTTGAAAATTTCATTAATTTAAATAAAATACATTACTAGAAATAAAATAAAAAATACAGTTTTAGAAAAAAAAAACTACATTGCTAGAAATAAAAAAAACAATACTAGAATATTTAAAAAAAAAATATAGCCATTGTAGGGGAAAAAATAACTAGGCAACCATCATCATATGGAGCTCCAACTGCTCCGGTAGTTTGACGTATTCGTGTTGATGATCCTTGCATCGGTGGCGTCTTGTTTCGCCCAAGCACGCTCCCTCATTGCTTCGACGAGGTTGTTCTTCGCCACGATGATGCTGCTTAGCCTTTATTTGTAGAGTCGACCATCGACCCAAACTCCTCCTCCTCACTGACCTTCTTTTTCCCCTTTCCTCTGGCCGCCCTTGCCTCTGCCTTTGTCGCATCTCGTCCCTGTGGGTGGGGGGAGCCGTGCTTTCCTCTTCTGTTGCCTCGCTCGATCCGTGCGGCGTTCCAGATGAGGTGTAGTAGCCTTCGGCTGTATTCTTCGTCCGCTTCATGGACAGAACGTCGGGAAATTCTTGGTGGAGGAACTTGGGATAGTCCTGCAAGATTTCTCAGGCACTAAAGTGCTTGAAGCTGCTCCCTTCACGGGTGCTGTATATCGTCTGGGCTTGCTCGATGACCATGTCGTCGGAGGCGCCGCTGGGCCTTTTCTTTGTCGCCTTGTTGTAGGCGATCATCCACTCCTTCACCCAGTGGGAGATCCGTCCGAAGAAACTCTTCATTGTCTATGAGTTGAGGTTGTCGTCGAACATGGCGTTGTACCTCGCCGTCACTTTCCCCCAGTATTTCTCGGCATGTTGATCTCTACTGAGGATGGAGTTGCACGTCTCCTCTTTCCAGATTTGGGCGACGGCAGTGCCTTGTTTCACCGTGTAACTGCGCCTCTTTGGTTTGGGGCCATCTACCGGTGGAGGAGGAAGGACATTTGCAACAGTGATATTGGCCTGTGCCTTGCCCTTGCCTTTGGCCCATGCTTTCCCCTTTCCTTTGGCTTGTGCCGCCTTGGACGAGGGACTGTCTTCGTCGCCAAACACAATGTGAAAGGACTCGCCGACAGACGAGTTGAGCTTGATAGTTACAAGCCCCATCGGCGTATATCCACCGTATGCACCGTCGTCCACCATTTCAGGGAGACACCACGACGACGACCATGAATTATTTGGATCCATTTAAGAGATGATTATGTGAAATAGATGTGAAAAAAAAGATGAAATTGTAGGAGAAAAATGGAGATTTGAGGTGTGAATATGGTGTGATGAAATGTGGTATTTATAGGTAAAAATGTAGTGTAATAAAAAAAAAAATCGGCCAAAAATAGTCGTTTTTGCCCGTTGAATTAGCCGTTGCTGCTATAAATTTTTTTTTATGTATGGCGCGTGCAATGCACGCGCTGATTTAAAAAAAAATTGTAGCACGTGTAAAACACGCGCCTGCTCGAGACTGTCTCGTCGGCTTGGAACAGTCTCGAGACGATGGTCGCCGCAGCGGCGTGTCTCGTCACCGGGGCTGTCCCGAGACAGCCCACGAGACAGCCGCTGCGGCTAGTCTAATATACATAAAGGAAGAACTTGGTAAATAATGAAAATAATGAAAGGTATGATTGTACAAAAAGTGGAGTAGGATGGAGTATTATTAATCATACTAAGTAGTATTCCCTCTGTCCCGTTCAATAAGTCCCATTTTGTCATTTTGGGTGCCTCACTCTATAAGTCTCATTTCCTTATTTGGCAAAGATTAACACACTAAAACTCACTTTATGTCACACTCAAACGTGAACAGTGTTGTTTACTTTATTGTACAGTGTTTTTCCACTCAGCACACTTTAACATTAACAATAAAATACTACCTTAATCACACTCTAATTATCTTTTTCTTAATCTATGTGTACATCCCAAATGAGATTTGTTGAATGGGACAGAGGGAGTACTTAAATTTAGGATTAACTTATTTCCGTGTTTATTTACTTTTAGCAATTGTGAGATTATGTTGTTAAAATAAAATCATGTTATTGTTTATGGTATAAAATAGCTTTTGCAGAAAAAGAACAAGCAATTAATTAATCACAAGAATATCATACCAAATAGGATTAAAAGAACTCCTATAATTTTCGTGGGCTGATATATTCTTTTCAGTTTTGATCAAAGGTCTCAAGTTCTAATTTCACCAGAAGCTTATATGTTGAGCATTCCGCACCAAATCTTTATTAATTTGTTTACCTCTAATTGGTGGTTTACATACATGTTATTGCACAAATACGAGGTTCACCTAATCCGCACTACAAATAACAAATTCTAGCTAGTTACTCTCGTCATCATAAAAAAGAAAAAGATTTAAATTAAATAAGTTGATGTTAGCAAATTAATTTTGGGTATACATTCACTTACTACAAAATTTATCGTTCAGTTGACTAGATGATTCTCATCACCCTTTATTAACGAATTAATCTATATTTGGACTTGTATTTTCAGCGGTGTGGTCAATTATTGTTGAATAGATCGTCAAGCAAAATTCTCAGTACATATTATTGGATTCGATTTTTGAAATAACAAGATTAAAATACAATATTTGATCCACCCTCTTCAAAACACAAAATTTGGCAATTATTTACAATTTGGGACAAAAATACCCTTAATATAGGGTGCACGGGTCGGGTCAGGACGCGGGCGGTCATCGGGATTGTGATACTATTGGTACATTTAGTACAAATTTAGTCATTAGTCCCATGTGTCCCAAAGTGTTGTTGGTACAATTGGGAGCACCACAACCTACCTATCCACAATGCCCCGAGTGCAACAAGCATCACCAAGGAAAATGTCTCTATCGCTCGGGAGTTTGCTATTGCTGTCATGAATCGGGACACAATGCCATGAAGTGTCCTAAAAAAGATCGAAAGGAACCCGAAAAGCGAGGGAATGCGCGAATTTACTACATGACGCAGCAAGATAGCAAGGAGAAACCTTAGAAGGTAATAATAGTTCTCCTCGGTAATACTTCGAATATTTTTTTTTAGCAAGCATGAAAACTAGGATTTCCTATAAGTTCAAGAATTTGCATACGATGTTTATATTTTAACAATTTCGAGGACGAAATTTTTGTTAGTAGGGGAGATTGTAACACCCCGATTTTTATTCACATAAGGTTAATAAAAATAAATTAGCTTAATAAAAAAAGTTTAATTTTCCAAGCCAAAATATTTAAATTTCAAGTCTTTTACTTGATAAATTAGTACTTAATATCAAGTGTTGTTTTAATTTTTGGGAAAGAGAAATTTTATCTGTTTAGACTTCTATGTATAAGTTTTCTTGAGAGATACATAGCATCTATGTAATCGTAGGTTCTAGTTATATGATAGTTTATTATTCTAGCAAGTAAAGAAAGATAAAGATGATTTTCTATTATACGTGAATTTTATAGAGTTACAAGTTTTATGAGAAATTATTAAAATAATTTTGTTTTATTATTTTCTTTCGTTAATTAAAGTTTGAAAGAATGAAACTTTGTTGGTTTGTTTTCTGTTTTAAAACACATTATTAGAAGATAATCTCAAATTTTATTTTAAGGCTTTATCCTTTCGTCCAAATCCTTATTGATAGGAATTAGGATATAGGTGATAGTTATCTTAATGTCATGTCAATAGCTTTTATAAATAGGGGTTAACCTCAATAGCTCGGGGGATTGGAAAAGCAAGCTCTTGAACTAATAATTGGGAGTTTTACGTTCTTTTTGGTTATTTCTGCGTCTTCTCGTCCGCAATGTAAGGTTTAAGGTGGGGAATTTATGCTTGTAGTTATTATTATCCATGCATGTTATCTATGTTAATATTTATGTTTCATGATAATTTATGTTATGCTATGATCTTACGGTTATAAAGTCGGGGCCATGTTAGTGCTCTCACGGTTATCAAGTCGGGGCCATGTCTCTGCCCTCACAGTTATAAAGTCAGGGTCACGTCTCTACCCTCACGGTTATAAAGTCAGGGCCACGTCTCTGCCCTCACGGTTATCAATTCTTTATGGTTATGAACATTTATGTATCTATGATAATATGTTTTATTAGCATGTTTAACACGTTGGATAATTGCATGTTTTCTCACTGGGTGTATTTCGATATACTCACCCCCTTTCAGTTATTCTTTCTCTTCCAGATTTTGGGCCGAAGCAAACGTGGAGACCAAGAATGACTAGGGTGGTTCAAGAATAATTAGTAAATTTATCAAATTTTGGGTTTTGTTTGCTTTTGTTATTATTTGAGACAATACGTTATTTAAGAGTTTATTCATCATAGGTTAGTCATAAAGTATTAAATTATGTTATTATTTCCATGTTTTACGTACTTTGAGCTTCTCTTATAGTTAAGATATGTTAATGTTAGTAGGAAGGATTCCTTAAGTTGATTATTATTTACTTAATTCCAGCTATGTTCTAAAAGTTTCCATGAGATTGATAGATCTGTATTTTTTTTGTGAACTAACTGACTATATATATATACCTCACTATGTCAGACTTTTTTCTCAATTTGTGTTTGGAAGATCTCGATTAGTTAAACGATAGAAAATTTCTTGTTAAGTATAAGATTAAGTATAGATTAAATATTATCTTGTTGTCTATGGATGGTCTTAGAATTTTTGTTTGTTTCGGTCCTTTCGACAAGAGGATTAAAGTAAAGGAAGATTTATTTGTATTTAAATTATAACATGATATTTTAATTGTAACTATGTATTTGCATGTTTAGTTTCCGCTGCGACATTTGTTTTTCGTGGTAAAATATGGTTATAGTCAAGTTAGAAAATAGGGTGTTATAGCGAGACTTCACCACCACCACCAACACAGTTGCAATATCATGGCGACTCTTACTGTAGCGTCAGAAATAAAAAAAAAAAAAAAAGAAAAGAAAAGAAAAGAAAAAACGGTGACGACACCGGAAAATGAGAATAGCAGCTCGGCGATGGAAAAAGCCCTAGAAATTGAATAACAATCTAATTTCCCCTAAAATCCAAGCATTTAAACAAAAGGTGGGATAAAATTGATCGGAATTAACTTTCCAAAGTGATGAACTGAATAAAAAAACAATTAAATCACTAGAAATTAAATATTGATTAATGGAAGGAGAAAGATTGCAACAGAAAATTTTATAGCTACAAGTTAGTATAAATGACCATATTTGTACCAAATGTACCAAACAGACCCGAACCCACCCGCGCTTTGATCCGTGACCCGCACCCTCCTTATTAAGAGTAAATTTATCCCAAATTGATAATATTGATTAAAACTTTTATTTTTCAGAGAAGGTAGGCCAAATATTATGTTTTAATGCCCATTATGATCGACATGGACGAAAAGGAAAGCGGATCAAAATTGAAAATTTACATGGATGTTGAGTTTGTGTTAATGTTGAACAAGGGGCCCAGAGTTTTTGTTTTTTTGAGGTGAATGGGCATAGAGTTAATATTCTGGTTGCAATTATCCAGTATTTAGATTACTGGGCCATCCATGTTCGGTTACTTGAATTTGGGCTGAGTGAAGGCTATATAAATAAGTACAATATTATGTTTGGATGACAGGACCTATTAACAAGCCGGCCCAATAAAAATTCTTTGTTTTGGAGTCAACGAAGCAGGATTCAGATAAATGGCGGGGACGGACCTTTTCAGAAATCGTTTTTCTCTTGGAATTTTGGATAGAATATCTCTATTAAAAAAAAAAGAAGAAGAATTATGAGTACGGGGGAATTCAATTTTATTTTAAGGAAAATCAGCGTAGATCAAAATCAACACAAATAAAGATTGACTCAAATTAACTATGGCCAAATTGGGAAGATGTCACGTTAGGAAGTAACAATAATAAATGATCTACAAAATGTTAAATAGGAGGGGCCCGACCTGGCCAGACTCCATCAGATTAGAGGTCGGTCATTTTTAGGTTAGGTTGACCGAGACGAGACCCCGGCTTAAAAATACTAATTTTAGAGTATTTTTCTCAAAATCATATTACCAGATAATTTTTCGTTACACCAACCAGAAAAAGCCCTGTTTGACTTTTTATTTGAATTTTGTACGAATATGTTTTGCCAAAGTGGTTAGGACTTTAGTTGGAGTGTTGGTGGTTAGTTTGAGTTTGAGGCATGAGCCTGAGCCTGAGCCATACATATTGTAAAACATGTCTGTGTGTGTATGTGTGTGTGTTGGTTGTCTGGATTCGAGACACCCCAAAAACATGCTATCTCAAAAGCATTGCATAATTAATTTTACACAGACAGATATGCATACTTTCCTTTTTAGAGTTAAATCCTATTCTCCTTTCATTTGGTTTTCTTGTATTTTCGTGAAACAACTCACATTTCATCTCTTCAATTCCCCTAAAACTACAAAGACAAATTGCCATTCATGGGATATGGTCAACCTTACCCGGAATCAGACGATGATTAATTCAAACTTTTATTTCGACATTTTAAATAGATCATGAAAAGAAGAATTTTTGAATAATAGATACAAATAATCTAGATAGTTTTTCTTTTTTTTTTGAAAAGGAATAAGGTCACATATTAATTGAAATAGTGCATCCCTTATTTTATTGAGAAAAAAATATAATTTTCCATAAAACTAAAATGCTATATAACCAGACATGCTAAACAAAATTGTCAATATTTTGGATGCCGTTTTGCGGTAAACTAAGTAACATTAAAAAAAGGGGGACTCAAAATCCCATGTTCCAATCATAACTAACTAGCGTACAACCCGTCAAAAATCGACGGGAAATTATAAAAATTAATAAAATTATTAAATAGTACTAATGTGTGATATATTAAAAAAATATTATTTATTAATTATTTTAGCATTAAATAATTCGATTATGCAATCTACTAAACTCGCTTAGAATTTATATCCATTGAACACATCTCAAATTCAATTAAAAAGTAATTTACCACATGTTTACGTCTCAAACCCATATAGTTATGTTTGTTAAAAATTATAACTAATACTATATATTCTCATTACTTTCGATAATTGTTAAAACTCTATTCTTCTACAAAACTGATGTGGACAAAAATATATTTCTCTCTCAAAGGAAAGCGACTCTTAAGCTGAATTTTTTAGCTTTTTATGAAGAAAAAGAGGCAAGGGAAGGAGCGGGTAGTGAGAGAGAGAAGAGGTATATAGATAGCGAATAAAACTATAGATGTTTAGATTGTCTATAAGATGAAAGTGACCCTAAATACCACACATTATGAATTCAACACAAGATTAAGGAAAAAAAAATAAGTTAAACCACCGCTTCACAATCATCCCGTCTACCCCGACGGTTCCGACCTGGAACCGGCCTATTGACTACAATACTGATTTTAAATTATATAAATAATCATCTTCCAAATATATTCACAAAAAAATTAATGATAACATTTGTTTTCTTTTTACGTGAAATTAATATTTAATTATATAAATAACTATATTCCAAAAATATTTACACAATATTTAATAAATAAAAATTTAATTATAAATTGTAGTATTATATAAATAATCACCTTCCAAATATATTCATAGAAAAATAAATGATGACATTCGTTTTCTTTTTTACCAGCTTCGAGAATAACTTTTTTAACAGAGAATAGAACTTCAAGAATTGTTTCACTATGTACTTGGTAGTTTTTCCTTTTTTACAAAACTTTATGTGGAATAATTGTGATTCATAAAATTATTTAGTCAATGATATAAAATAAAAGTTGACCATAAATATTCTTAATTTTATGAGTTCAAAATTATATAATATATTTTAAAAAAAAAAGTTGTCCCGCAAGTACAGAATTGGCCCAGCTCGATAACGTCAAGAATTACTGACTATTGCATGTGGTCGGAATTGACTCGTTGATAAATTATTAGTAATTTTTCTGCCAATTTTCCTACATATTCTACGTTTTCTAATGGAGACGATTAATCAAACAATTTGAGATGATGTATTTAGGATTATTCAAACTTGTTTGAAATTTATATACTCGTACTTGTTTAAAATCCGATTAAAAAATTAGTCATTTGTGTTCATTTCTGAAAAAAATCCGTATATTAGTCTACTGCCAAAGTTCTGCGTCGGAAGTGGCCCATTGACCACGACTCTGATTTATAAGTGCGTAATTTATAAAATTTATTTAGAATTTATATAGATCCAAAAATTTAATAGATATAATGATTGTATTATTCGTTATTGTCCTTAATCGTATAGTAATATTCGTTAATTAAAATTATAAATTATGCAAAGATGGAAACCCAACTACAAATAACGTAAAAATTATTTCATGGATGACGATTATAGATTTTAGAAAATTTATGGGAAAAAAACATAAAATGAAAAATTTCTCGAGTATCGTTTGGGAATTGGCTCGTCTACAGCCACGGTTCAGGGTCAGAATTGACCCGTTGACCACGATTTTGATTTATAAATGCACAATTTATGATGATTCTAGATTTTAGAAAATACATGAAAAAAATGGATAAAATGAAAATTTTTAAATTAATAAGAATAAAGAATGAAAATGTGTCACGTGGGATCCCGAGTTAAGGTACCCGTCAGTTGGGAATTGACCCGTCTACCTAATTAATTGACAAATTAGAAATTACTTATTTTTATCAAATTAAATAAAAAAACATTAGACTATTTCCAAATTTAATTCGGTCAATCAATAAATTATGCAAACTATTTTGGAACCATTTATTCTGTCAACTAATAAATTGATTTTCTAATAAAAATAATTATCTATTCGACCAATTAATAAATTGACCAAATTGAATTAAATTAAACTATAAAAATGTAGCAGTTATTTATTCGGCCGATTAATAAATAAATTGACCAAATAAAACTCGTACAAAAATAATTATCGATTCGGCCAATTAATAAATTGACCAAATTAAATTAAATTAAACTATAAAATTAGTTATTTATTCGGCCAATTAATTGATAAATTGGCCAAATAAAACCGATGGAGCAAAAGATGAGGAAATACACATTGCTTCTAGGTATTTATAGGATTTTCAATTAGTAAAGTTTGATTGAGAAACCGATGTGGGACACAAAATTTTAGTATAGATATTTAAAATCTATTGTTTTACGTTTAAAAATTCAAAAATTTGAGAATTTAGATAAAAAATAAAAACATATATCAACGTTGTGACGGAAGCAAAAATTATGAATAAATGCTTCTGATGCCGTCTAATTAAATTAATCCATTTAACATCACTTATATTCTAATAAAATTAGGGTGAGCAGGGTTTTGGGGGGGGGGGGGGTGGAGGAGACAGAACAAACATATTGGAAAATCAAGCGAGAAAGGAAATTCGGTAGGAAGGATATTAGGAAGAAGCGAACTAGAAAGAAAGAAGAAGTGTGTGAGAAAGAGAGAGAAGGAAGGAAGATACAAAACCTCTATAACTTGAACATTTTGCCAAAAAGTAATTTAAAAAATCTTATTTTGAATTTGTGGCTGGATTTTCTTTTCGCTTCTGAAAAAGGGTAAAATCCTCAATTAAAAAAAAATATATATTGTTACTATAAGTTTACAAGTGTATTTGTTATCAAAACTACATATGAGAAAATTACTGATTTTTTTTTTTTGAGGAAAAAATTATTGATTTTTCTATCTTCAGGAATTGTTACTTCAAAGAGATTGCACACGAGGGTTTCGCTAATCTTAAAATACGAATTAGATAGATATATGTCACAAATACTTTATATGATTGAGACAGTACAATAATGGCAACAGTAACAATCTTATATTAATTGAAAGTTGAAAAGGTTAATATATAATCAACATAGAGAGAAAGAAACAATCAGACTAACCCTTTCGTGCTAAAATTTTGAGTTGTATTCTATCCAAAAAAAAAAGCATGACATGGAAGAAATTTGAGACTAATCCCTCAATTTAGCAATGATTAGAGTAGAATTAATTGAAATAGAAAGAAACAAAAACAACGTTGGACGGAAGCAAAAATATGTGCAGGTTTGTGTACTGCTGCTGCCTGTAGTATTTCATTTGGAGTAGTAGTAGTAGTTCGTTCTGTTGTAGTAGTACTAGTACGCACCACACCACACCACACCACACCACACAAGAAAAACAAAATTAGGAGATCAGATCAGAAAAGAAAAAGCAGGCTTTAAAACATTAAATGATCCTCCAATCCTCTTGCTTCATTGGTTGCAGCAACAGCAGCAGTATCAGAAGATTTGCAGGCCCTCTTTCCTTGCAACCCCCCTCCCTCCCTACACATCCATCACTCTATCAATCAATTTGTAAATTTAATTTCTCACACTCATACTTATCATAAGTGAATAGATACATCTAACTTCATTTTCAACGAGTACAAAACATGGTGGGCTCTCTCCCTTTCTCTCTCTCTCTCTCTCTCTCCCTCTCTCTCTCTCTCTCTCTCTCTCTCTCTCTCTCTCTCTCTCTCTCTCTGTAGGAATAGTGTTTAATTTTGTTTAAGGGGTTTGAATGATGGAGTGTGTGCTTGCTTGCAGTCGGATAATTCAGAGGTCCCAAGGTGGCTGTCTGCACTTCTGAACGAGAAATTCTTCAATGCCTGCATAATTCACGAGGATCAGAAGAAAAACGAAAAGAATGTTTTTTGCTTTGATTGTTGCGTCGGAATTTGCCCTTACTGCTTCCTTCATCACCCTTCTCACCGCCTCTTACAGGTCTCTCTCTCTCTCTCTCTCTCTCTCTCTCTCTCTTTTCATATTTTAATGTTGAATTTCCCTAACAATAATGATTCAAATTTTGGTTAATTTCGCAGATAAGAAGATATATGTATCACGATGTTGTAAAAATTAGAGAAGCGGAGAAATTAATGGACTGTGCTAAAGTCCAAGTAAGCAGCTAAAGTACTTGAACCATGATTTATTCTAGTATATAGTAATAGTAATTAATTAAAATTAAATCGAATCCTGCATTTTTCCATATTTGCATCGTAATCGAACTCTTTAATTTTTCCATATTAACCTTGATTCTCTCTGTACAGTATTATATAATTAACAGTGCAAAAGTAGTATTCTTGAATCGGAGGCCGCCAACAAAACCATGTAAATCTTGCACCACCTTTTGCGTCAACTGCGACAAGAGTTTGCAAGACTCCAATATCTTCTGCTGTCTCTATTGCAAGGTACGTAGAGAGAGAGAGAGAGAGAGAGAGAGAGAGAGAGAGAGCTGTTGCTGAGCTATATGGAGTAGTTTTTAAATGAAGTTCTTCACTCAAGTTTTAAATATAGTTCATAGTATATATGAGCCTTAAATTTTAATGGACTTTATCTCTGTCTTTTTTCATGTTTGGTAAATAAATGTTCGTTTTTTGCATGTGATAATTTTTGGTTTCTATATGCTGACAAGACCGTTTTCATTTTTAAAAAATGTTATTCGCTGCAGTTATTTTCGTGGAGTATCTTTTTTCCTCTCCATTTCTCTGGAAATATTGATTGTGAAATAATGAAGCTTCTGGTTTTTGAACACAGACTCAAAAAAAAGAAACACTCTTCGTACTTCATTAGATTCCTCAATTGATTTTTGATTATTCTCTGCCTTTATGTCGAACAATAATAGCTAACAATAAATTCTTTTTATATTCCTTATCTTTCTACTATAACACTAATTTTTACGTAAATTTTAATTTTAATTGGATTTGGTTATTTTATCAACAGCTTCAACATCTACTAAGAAACGGAAGCAAGCTTTCAAACTTCATTCGCAACTGCAATTTTCCTGTCCTTTCTGAACCCGGTTTTGACGATGGCCAATTGACACCCGATTCCGGTCCAGTGAGGGCGGAGTCCGGTTCGAGTGAGTGCCATGGGCCTTCTTTTAGCGCCAGTGCTGATATTACGAGGAAGAAAAGGACCACTCATCTAACCGGGGCCCGGTCCATGTTCAGACCGGCTTGCGCACCTATTTCTAAACATTGTTACTCGGAGTCGGAGGCCGTTATGAACCGGAGGAAGGGTACGCCTCAGCGATCCCCACTTTATTGATCAGAATTTGAGGGCAGAATTGGTATTTTACATTTGTTTTTACCCTTTCTTTTTAGGATGAAATCTGACGACATTCCAATTTTTGTCGAGATTAATTAACCTTGGCCTACTCCGGCTGATAGCAAAAATTGATGTTGGCAGGGGGCAATTTTTAATACCAATTCTCCCTTTTAGTTGGTAGGTAATTGATTTAATTTTAAATCCCGTAAAAATTCTGATTTGGTGCATTATGGTTATTTTGTATACAGTATGCTAAACATGTTTGTGGAACCTACAATTCATAAATTTGTCTTTAAAAATTCATTATGTCGTCAGTAAAATTCCATCACTTTAATAGTATTTATTACAAAAACTCGAAAATAACAAAAATTTATGTGCCTAATTTTAGATTAATCAACCCAAATGATCAATTAAAATTAAATTTAAAATGCAAATAACATGTTAAAATTTAATTTAAATTCTTAAACAGATTAATGAATTTTAATCGATAATAATTGAAAAAGTTATACTACTACAACATAAGAGATTCAAATTGAAGAAAAAGACAAAAAAAATAAAAATTCTTCAATTTGAATCTCTTATGTTCTAGTAGTATAACTTTTTCAATTATTATCGATTAAATTCATTAATCCGTTTACGAATTTATATTAAATTTTAATATATATATATATATATATATATATATATATATATATATAAACACTATTGAACACGGGTGGGACACCAATTGTAGGAGAAGGTCGTGGTAGGTCGATTAGAAAAAAATAATAGTACTCCCTCCGTCCCATGAAAGATGAGCTTTTTCTTTTCGGCACGGAGGCTAAGAAAAAATAATAGTGAGTGTATTTAATGAAGTATTTTATTGATAAAGAATATAAAAGTAGTATGTATAAATAATAAAGAATGTAAAAGCAGTGTGAATGCAAATATAAAAGCAGTATGAATGCAATTAATTATTTTCTGAAATAGAAAAGGATCATCTTTCGCGGGACGTCTTAAAAAGGAAAGAAGCTCATCTTTCGCGGAACGGGGGAGTAGTAAATTAAAATCAATCGACAAGTCTTGGATGGTGTTTTTCAAATAATCCTACACATCAAAGTAAATCTTAATCATAGCATAATTTTGGTATTTTAACAATTAAAAAAAAACGATGGCTTAATTTATGGTCGCTACTAAATTCTACAGCTTTTCATTGCGAGTAATATTTCCATTGATTTCTTAGTTTTGAACTGTCAAAAATACTTTTTCATATTTTCCTCAATTGTGAGGATAGATGATCCCACGCGATTAAAATAGTTGCTTTATAAGTCCATTGTTTTTTTTTTTTTTTTTCATAAAATAAAAAGTGCTACGAGGCAATTATTAGAATCTTGGCAACACATTTAATTGCCTAAATGCGTCCATAAACAGCAGTTGCATATAGACCAAATAGTAGGACAGACAACTCGGGATACATTCAGAGTTGTCAATAAATTGTTGACGATTTTAGTTAATTTGAATTTCTCGGGAATTATTACATTTATAACACTCTAAATAATGACTAGTTTTATTTCAAATAGTGAAATAGGTAGGTAGCTAGTATGAAGGTTCCCAGTCTTTATGCCTCCATTTGCCATCTTCAATGTAGAATTTCAAGTATGATTTTATTAATGATCGTGAAGTTTCATCGATACCTCTTGTTCCAACTTCATTAGCTAGCCAGTCCAAGTAATCCATCTACTCACAAAATCCACACACATGATAGATAGTGTTAGCTACAAAGCTATTATATTTATAAAAAAAATCCCATATAAGCTGGTAGAACTGAAGCTCTAGCCGGTTTACCTATTTACCTGGCGGCCTTGGTCCGTTCCTTTTGACAGCTCTACTTATATATATTAGTGATTTGTAAATTAATGTTGTAAAGTTGGGATAATTAACCTCGAACTGGAGAGCATGAGTGAGGTTTTTCGATATCCCTTTCTCCTCCATACGTCGGTAGTGGCCTTGCACCTCAGCATCCATCTCCTCCGTCGATGGAAGGCGGGCCTTACCGGACAAAACGTGAGCCACCCACTTTGCTTGCAAGTCGATCATTGGAATTATGATATTCTGTGTTTGATTTTCAAGAGAAAATGATTTCATTCGTCAAGAGAAGATTAATGAGATAACATCTGTCTGCCCATATTAGTTTATTTATATATCTAGAACCAATGTAAAAGTGTGTGTGTGTGTGTGTGTGTGTGTGTGTGAAAGAGGGGGAGACTTACCATATATGGGATTCCAAGAAAAGAAATATATGGAGCAAGCTTTGGAGGAAATATATGGTTGTAGAGGGGACCAACACGACCTTCTTCCACAGTTACGATATCATCACTCTTCAAGAATGGGAAATCATACATAAACCTATCATTTCATTAGATTGTTCACCAAAATTCACGGATTAATTAATGTCTCAAAAATTTAATTATACCTCTAATATAAGTTAACTCGATCTCACTATCTCAAATAAAGTGGGAACAATTTTTTTCTATTCATACTACCATTACACATCAAGCATGCATAAACCAAATGTGATTTTTATGTGTCTCTAGCGTGTTGGTTATAATATGAGAGAATAAGGCATAAATTAATCATTCAAAATAGGAGATGTATATATAAAGGCTGAAAATCGAAATTTAAAGAATGCACACAACATACCCAGTACAATGGAGGATGATATCTGCATGAACAATGGCACCATCTTCGAAAACAACTTTTCCAGTTTCATTGGCATGATCGATCTGCAGCCATCAATATCATATACTACTATATCGTTTCTCAGTAAGACAGACCTAAGATTAATTCTGTCTTTTATTTTCTAGTGCATCTTATAATTTTAGAGTGATGACAATTGCCACGTACACATAACTGATCTAGCGTATAAGATTCGGCTTCAGGAAAGCATTCCAATTAATACTATCTACTCCAATGAATTACTGTGTTGTGTTGGAGAAGTAAAATAGAGAGATAAATATTATAAGCAAAATAGTACTACATGAATGAATGAATGAATAAATTTTACTACTACTATTTGTTACCTTTGAGTGTTGCCACATATTATCCCGACAATCCAACTTTGAAGGTTGAACGTCGGGCTTTCTTGAAGAGAGATGAACTTGTTTGGCAACGCCACTGATTTCAACTGATATATCAATTGCACTCGGTCCATCGCCAATCACCACCACTATCTAATTTTTGCATTTACACACCATTTTCATTTCTAACTAATTAAGCAAATCATGCAATCAATTAATAATTTCAAATTCATCTCAAATTAACAAACTTTTACCTGATCTTCAAATGGGTCGGGTACCCTATAATTATGACTATGGATCTGCTTCCCGGGCCACTTCTCTCTGCCTAGAAGCGCAAGATATATTATTGAGGCAAATGAAATTTAGTAGTATTTGATTTCTTGAGTTTCAAAAATCCTCAATCAATATAGAGTTGCGACGTCTACATCTCAAAAATTTGAGAAATGCGAATTTAATATAAATCAAAAGTTTGAGACTTAATCGAAATGCCGTAGAAACTAGATCTAATACGACAAGGTGAAAATGTGGGGGGAAAATTTACCAACGTAAGTATCAAAACAAAATAGAAATGCTACTTTTGGCATAGCCATATAGAGTAGAGTAGTTGTACCTGGAAAATCTGCCACTTTTGGTATAGTATTATGTCCGTTGCAAACCACAACGGCATTAAAAATGTCGTTTAAAATTGACTCGTGATTCCTCGACTCAACAACCCACTCATCCTTCCTCATATCATCCACGCGCTCAACTCGGATGACCTCGGTCCCGAACCGTATCAACTCAACGAGTCCGAACTTGTCAGCGAACTCGTTCAAGAACTGGAGCACCTCTTGATGACCCGGAAAAGTTCTCGGATCTCCATTTTTCTGGGTGGAAAACGGATAGTTCCAAAACCCCAAGAGTTGCCTGGGGAGATTGGTACGCAGCGAACGGTACAGGCTGCTATGCACAATCTTCCTATTCGGGTCAACACTCAATGGGTCGGACTCAACTTTTGGATCGTAAGCCCAGGTGCCACCGAGTTTGTCCGATTTCTCATAAATCACAACACGGTGGCCTTCAATTTTTAGGGCCCGCGCAGCCGCCAGCCCCGCCACGCCGCCGCCAATCACCGCCACCTTCAGTGGTGGCGAGATGAGGGGGTCAACGGCAGTGGGGTAGATGGTGGGATCGGTAGAGGCCATTGAGGAATTTTTATCGGTTAAAATAGATGGGAAATTTTTTATTCTTGCACATGTAAAGTTTGTGCCATTGAGCCAAACTCTTTTTAAAAATGATTTTCACAATTGATTTTAATCTAAGAAATAAGCTCCTTTTTTTTTATATCGTGGGAATCCTGTGTTATATTTGGATAAATTCTCGTCCCTTATGCAGTAACCTGCAACCTATACAGGGCAGATAAACCACACTTTCAAAGTACAAATAAGCTCTGTTTTTTCTTTTAGAAGACAAATAAGCTCTTCTATAACAGTCTTAGTTTGTCTAGGTGGTCCCCTCAAATGATCGCTAATCTTTGAACCTTTTGAGTTTAGAACTTGCACTTCTTTCCTTGATCTTATTATGGAGTCTGAGCTGACCGGTGAGGCGGTTGAGATACTTTCAAATAAACTTATGTTACCATACAAATTTATGATACTTTTTCTTAATGGAAATTCATTCGCTTTTGTTATCTCTTCAAATTTTCGTAAACAAGTATTCACTAACGGAGTCAATTATTATGAAAGACACAAGCAACTTCTAATAATTTAGAGTAAACGACTCACGAGCAAGCTCATGAACCGCTTTGCTTGCATCTTTGTGAATATAACTCACACAAAGCACATTAAGTTTTTTTATCATAGTAAAAAGGTCAAAAAAAACTCTTTACATACTATTATTATAAATAATTTTATGTAAAATATAGTACTAATAATCAGACATAAATTTATTTAAAATATATAACTCACACCTTAGTGTTATTTGAATTTTACACTTGAGAAGATTTATAGTAACTTTATCATTTGAGCGAGCTATAGGCTTTTTTAGGACACTTAAATAAGGGGTAGTGCATATTCAGGACACCTCTTTGCGGGTCTTCAATTTGAGGACAATAAACAATTAGTAACCTCTCCGTAGGACATTTTTTGGCCCGAACGGACTAAATCGCACGTGCTGAGCACGTGATGGCCTGATCGCACGGATTTCTCTGCAGCATTTTAGCAAACATCTTGCAGGCATTATGTTGGGACTCAATGGGCGCCGCCAAAACCACCGATCTCATCCCCGATGCATTCAAGCTCAACGCCTACTTTTTTTTACATCATCACCACCGAGTGTGGTCCTGGCGGGGAAAAAATCGGATCAGCATCAGCCAGGGAAGCTGTCATTCGTGGAGGAAAAGAGGCAGAAGTTCGACCTGCAGGACCTGATGAGGGCATCGGCGGAGGTGCTGGGAAACGGCAACTTCGGGGCGTTGTACAAGGCGGTGCTGGTGGACGGGGAGGCGTTGGTGGTGAAGAGATTCAAGCAGATGAACGACATTGCTAGGGAGGACTTCCACGAGCACATGAGGAGGCTGGGTAGGCTCAAGCATCCCAACCTGCTACCGCTCGTCGCCTACTTGTCTGCAAGGAGGAGAAGCTTTAGGTATTCGACTTCGTTGCCAATGGCAGCTTGGTCGCCCTTCTGCATGGTTGGTGTCTGCTCATTACTTGATTAAATAATTTATACTCGGCTCTATAATATAATACAATGAATTAATTATTAGAAAAACACTCTGCGGCGCTGAGCTGGGTGACACGGCTGAAGATCATTAAGGGGGTGGCAAGAGGGCTGTTGTATCTCCAAAACGAGGTCCCAACCATAAGCGTTCCGCACGGCCACCTGAAATTCTCGAATGTGTTGTTGGACGATGAGTACAACCCACTCCCGAATGCATCGGGGATGAGATCGGTGGTTTTGGCGACACCCATTGAGACCCAGCATAATGCCTGCGAGATGTCTGCTATAATGCAGCAGAGAAATCCGTGCGATCGGGCCATCACGTGCTTAGCACGTGCGATTTGGCCCGTTCAGGCCAAAAAATATTCTACGGAGGGGTTACTAATTGTTTACTGTGCTCAAATCGAAAGCCCACAACGAGGTGTTCTGAATGTGCACTACCCCCTATTTAAGTATCCTAAAAAAGCCTTTAGCTCTCATTTGAGCTAAGTACTAAATTATAGACTTGAGAAAGACACTTATGTGCATAAACTTTACAATTACTTTCCGTCGGTAATCAACTCATTTCCGTCGGTGATTGAATTACCGACGGACGCACTCCGTCTTCGAAAACATCATTGGTGACGCGATTACCGACTGATTTAGATTTTGTTGGTAATCACCGGAGGACATTCTGCCGGTAAATTATGCCGGTGAATTTTGTCGGGTGGCAAAGGCAGCAAATTACCGACGGAATATTCTGTCAGTGATTGCCGAGGGAAAATTCAAACGCTGATTTTCGGATGTTTGAATGTACATGGAGGTGACATGTGTTGAATTTACCGATGGAATTTTCATGGTTGATCAACGGCGGAATATTCAGTCGCTGATCACCGGCGGAATTACTGACAGAAACAACCTGCAATTCGAAGGAGGGCAGATTCAGCGGCGGCGGTGGCGGGAGCGTGCTGAGACCGATTTCCAACAACTTGCAGATTCAGAACGAAGTGAGAGAGAGATGAAGAACAAGAAGAGAGAGACAGAAAATTCCATACAGAAGAAGTAGTGGTGGCAACAGAGCGGCGGAGTGGGCACCGGAGGGCAGAGTGGGTGGTTGAAATGGGGTGGCCGGTGAGATACGAGGAGAGAGAGAGAGAGAGAGAGAGAGAGAGAGGAACTCTGGTAGAGGCGGAGCGGCGGAATGGGAAGAGAAAGAAGAGAGAGATAGAGGCAGCAAAGGAATACAGATGGAGGACGGTGGTGGTTGAGGCGGATGACGGCGAGGCGGCAGACAACGACGGTTTAGGGGGAGTTGGTGGGGGCGGACAATGGTGGTGGCTGAAACTGATTAGGGCATCGAGATGGTGGCTATTTTATAAGGATCACTGACGGAATCACCGGCTGAAAATTTCCGTCGGTAATCCCAAGCCCATTTACGAGATTTGGGCCCCACCCTTAGGCCCATCACCGTTCGGAATATTCATTGGGCTGGTAATGAAGCCCAACAAATGTAGCAGCCCAATAAATAAAGCAACCCAAGCCTTAAATCGGATGATCACTGATTACCGGCGGACTGGTTCCGTCGGTGATTACCGGCGGATTTTTTGTCAGTGATTCCTAATTCCAATATTTACTTATTTTACTTTGAAAATACCGGCGAAAAATTCCCTCAGTAAATCACCAGCGGAATGTCCGTCGGTATTTCAGGCCTGAAATGTCCCGCTAAATTTCCGTCGGTGATCCGTCAGTGTTTTTGCAGAAAAATTTATTTTGGCCGACCCGCCTTTTTACCGGCGGAATTCCGTCGGTAATCACCAGCAGAATATTTTCCGTCGGTATTTTAGCATTTTTTGTAGTGATATAAATCTATTATGATGTATATATTTATTATACGTAATATTTCTCCCCCAAATTAAATCGGGTCAAATATTCGAACAAGTTATTGATAGGACTAAGTGATATCTTTCAAAACTCATAACTATATATGTTTGGTGCTTAACCTCATAAGAGCATGTACTACGAGGGTCGAGCGGCAATGTCGATCCCCTACTCGATCCCACCTCCCTCGACCCCGGGTTGTCGAAGTCATAGTGGTCGGCTCGACCCCGTAGTGTCAATCGGCGGAGTCAAGAGTGGTGTCGATTTCTCGACCTCATCTCTCCTCCTTTGGTGACACGTGGCAGCGTTTGATTGGTCCGTTTTATTTATTATTATATTTTTTTTAGAAATTAAAAAAAAATCAAACGTTTTTTTTTTCTTTTTTCTATAAATACCCCTTCAGTCCATTCATCCTTCACACCAAAATTCATTCTACACTTCTAAAAATTTCACTCTTTTGTTCCGCGAAAACAAAAAATAAAAAAAATGAGTTGGCCGGGTACGTTTTTCAATTCCGATGAGGACGAGGAACAATCATAAAATTGTCATGTTTAATATTTTTCTATTTAATTAAATATTTTTATCACTATTATAAATACAAAATATAATTCATTCAATCATTGTCAATAATTATAGACCCGAGTCTATATATCAACCTCATTTCAGAATTTTCTACCGGAGTCTATCTAATCATTAGAACCCCATCAAAATTACATTTTCTGGTGATAGATCCGAGGACTGAAAAATGACCTTAAGATGCTTTAATTAAATACTCCGTGTGTTCAAAAAAATTACTCCCTTGCACTTTAAATTACACACATATCAAGGAAAACACATTTCATTTTTAATTTTTTTTGGAAAACATAATACATATACGTATAATTGTTCTATTTTGCCCTTATACACACTATTCTACACATCATTTTCACTTTTCTTTAAATAAGATTATACTCATACTTTTAGTGAAATAATGTTTTAACTTTGTGTAAATGAGGGAATATATATTTTCGGGTTAGTTAATTAATCAATTGAACCCACCGATTTAAATGTTGGTACTTGGTAGGTAATTTAGAGAATTTGAGAAAACGTGAACAAAGACATAAAATCGAAGGATTTAAATTTCGTGAGGTACAATTAATAAATAAATATATATATATAGATATATATATATATATATATATATATATATATATATAACAGAAAATTGCATGCATTTGGTTGTTCAAAGGAAAATTTATGGATACAAATACTAATCTATGAATCAACATATGCAATTATTTGCTTAACAAACCTCCATAATTGAACTGATAACAATGGGATCAAAGCTAGTTGCTGGATCCAGAAACACAAAAAAAAAAAAAAAAAAAAAAAAAAAAAAAAAAATTGCTGATTGATTTCTTGAAAAGAATATTAGCATTCTCTAATATACAGAAGAAAAGAAAAAAAAAAGTAATGACCTAGTACTTGATAGATTAATTATGGGAGGGAGGATGAGTTTTGGGTGGCAAATAATCGAGGTTAAAACCTGCTTCTTCTTCTCCTCTTTTCTTGTGAGGAACCTTCCAACTCTTCTTAGAAACTGAAGAATCTCTTGCAACAGCATTCACACTTCTCTTTCCTCTTTCTGCATCTCCTACTGAATTTTCACTCAAAACATGACGCCCCCCTCCATCATGATCATTTTCCTGCAACACAAATTAGGATCAGTTTCAGTCATGAGAGAGAGAAATAGAGAATGAGAGAGAGAGCTAGAGGGAGAAAGACCTGGTTGTTGATGGAATGCTGAAACTCCTTAGCATGATCATTGTGAGCCACTCCCAAAACTCTAGCATTGCATGAATCCAGAGATAGAAATAGAACAAGTAGAGCGAGAATGATCGACATTTGAAGCAAATAATACAAATCAGATAAAATTTGAACTTATGAATATTTAAGATCTCAGATCGATGTATCGATATATATAAAAACAGCGCGTTGGATAAGATTAGTGCCCAAAAATATGGGAACGCTGAAAGTGAGAGATTTGGTCTAATCTGTTAGATCATTCAGAAAGAAAATGTAGAGAGAAAAAAAAAAGTTGGACCCAAAACTGATGGAGAAAGATCAGCAAAAACCACAACCCTTGTGCTAAATATATGGTGAAGAACTGAAAGAGTCCAAAATAGACATTTTTCCCATTCTTTTATTTCTTCTTGGAAAGTTCGAATTTTATAGTAAACGTGTAAAGCTAATAAAATCTATAAAAGAACACGAGCAAACAAGAAAATAAGAGCCTGTCGAATTTGTTAGCACCGAGGAGGAATTCACCCTAATTTTGCTTGTCTTTATGCATCAACTTTTTTTGTGACAAATTAAGTTGTGCTTCCTGATTTCTAGTTCTTGCTTTTCCCCCACCATGTTAGCATGTTGTATATTCCACCATTTTCTTAAATTTAATATTATTTCCATGTAAAAAGTGACAACCTTTTTGGGATTGTGAAACTCCGAGGTCATTTGACTCATTCTCAATGCTTCCTAATTAAATTTGTATGAATTAAGTTATATATATACTACTCCTATATACATATAAATATAATCGATTCTATCTATCATCAAATTGTTGCTTGTGAGATTCATGTTAACAAATATATAATATATATTGTATTTGGTAGTAAAGTAGTATATTATATCAATAGTGACGAACATAGAAAATAATATTGGTAGGGATTTCTGACTCCGCTATTCATAAAATATTTTTTATTAATAACTGATCTTACAGGGAATCATTTTTTAGTTGGTGGGAGCTGAAGCACCCCTCTCCTTACTATGTCTTCCACTGGCACTGTTACCAGATGTAGTATCTATGAAATACTTTGTTTTTATGCTTTGTACTCATAATATGTTGCAAAATTAATAGAATTGATGTATATCTATGTATACATGCAGAGGAAGGACAAGTTAAAGTAATTTAAGGAATGTACTTATGTTGAATTAAATTAACAAGTCAAATGTGTGTTTATGCTTTTGATGTACATCCTTTCAAGTGTTGGAAGGGTATACTGATTTCAATGTATTTGATTTGGGGTGTTAATTTAATTAATAAAGCCATGCTAGCTAGGAAGCAAACACCCAAGTCTACATATATATTTTTAAAATCTCACCTTATAGCTACCCCTATTATTTTTTTTTTTTTGTGTGCATGTAATTTAATGTTTCTATGCAATTATAGTTGTTGTATATTTAAAAGGGTTCTTTTGTTTTGGCTACAAACTCTCCTAATACAAATTACTAGTATTTCATTTGACTGATCATAAAAGTAAAAACTTAATGTTATCTTTAAATTTAAAGAATAGTCAAGATTTATGTGCATACATACTCATATATATGAGATATAACGTACAATTTAAAGTTCAATAGTATACTACGAAATTAATTTAAATTAAAAAAAAACTATATATATGACTAAAAAAACTCTTTGAGGTTATCACGCCCACTGCTCACACATAGTCGTGCCCATTCTGCGTGAACCGGCGGTTCCGAACCGGAACCGGACCGCCGATCAACGGTTTCTTAACCGGATCGGTGGTCAACGGTTTGGAACCGTAATCGGAACCGCCTACAAAAGAGCCGGTTAAGGGCCTTACGTTCGCCGAACTGTAACCGGTGGTTAATATATTAAAAAAAAAGACATATTTAACAGTTGGAAACCGGCGGTTACAACGGTCGAACAGTTGAAATCGACGGTTAACCAGCTGAACCACCGGGCCCGCTGAACCGCCGGTTCCAACGGCCAAATGGGCAGTAAGTGTGGCAGCAGCAGCCGGCAACAATGCAGCAGCAGCAAGGGCTAGAATTCTAGCCGCTTGCTTGCTCCTTTCTCCCCCTATAAATATCACTCTTCTCTCACTTCATTCCTCACATCTCAATCCTCTCTTTCTCTCTTAATTTCTTGCATTTTAAGCTCTTAAATCCTCTTTTAATTTGTGTTATTTGTAGTATTGTATCACCATTTTCATTTTCCACCACCATCAACTCTCCACACTTCATCTCTACTGCCACCACATCCACCTTTACATCTCCACCTCCACGCCACCTCCACCACCACTCTCCACAATGTCGAGCTCATCTCGTGTCGATAAGGGCAAGGGTATTGCCGAAAATCAAGAAGGCAATGCTCGTGCTCCTTCTCAATCTACAAGAGGAAGATCAAGAAGACAACAAGGGACAGAAGAAATTGATAGAGCCTATGCCGAACAACTTCAAAAACAACAAGAAGATGAAGAATTTAATGAAGAAGTTCATAGGCAAGAGGCGATGTTGAACCGCCAATCTCAACAACAATCCAACGCCGCCGGAGACGAAGAAGAAGTGCAAGCACCAAGTTGTAGAACTCTCGTTTCGAATATCTTTCTTAAGCACTTCAAGAAATTGCCAAGACCGGGGAAGTCCACAAGCCCAAGCAACGATCCCGCCGCCGACAACCGACCAAAATACAACGTATTTTGCAACTATTGCAACAATGTCTACAAATGGACGTACATATAAGGCTATGGCACACTAAGCGACACATGGAGACTTGCCATCAGACGGAATGCGGAATTCCACAAAGCCAAACGCAAATTTGTGGATCAACAACTTCGGTGATGGGTACGCCTTCTAATGTCTTATTTAAGTATGAACATAAGCATGCCGAAGATGTTATGGTTAGATATTGTGCTATGGAAAAACAACCTTTTAATTATGCCGATAGAATAACGTATGAAGCATCTATAAAAGATGCATATTGTCCACCCGCCAAAAAAATAGTACAAGTAACATGCTTAGGACTATTAGGAGACAAGCTTTTGATAAAAAAAAACAAGAGTTAATGAAATATTTGATACGTTTAGATCATAAAGTTTCTATTTGTGCGGATATTTGGACGGATTGTTATCATAAAAATAATTATATGGGAATTACATGTCATTGGGTTGACGATAAATGGACGTTACAAAAGCGTTTGATTGCATTTAGGGAGTTCGATGATCCACACACGGCTAATAATATTGCTTTAATTATTATTACCGTTTTAAATGAATATCAATTGATCAGCAAAGTTTTTTCGGTTGGTTTTGATAATGCATCGGCCAATACCGCTAGTATTCCCCAATTAACTGCGGCTTGTAGTCCCACTTTTCAAGGGAAATATTTTCATAGTAAATGTATTTGTCATATTTTAAAAATTTATGTGTTCAAGATGTACTTGAAATTTTTAATGAATCGGTTGAACCAATTAGAAAAGTCGTTGCAATGTTGCATAAGAAGATAGATTTAGGAAAAAAATGGTAAAAATATTGTCGTCAAAAGAATCTTCAACATAGGAGTTTTGTTATAGACGTATCACATCGTTGGAATTCGACCTACGACATGCTTAATAGTACTATAGAGCATAAAAAATATTTATGCGATTTTTTTAGAAAAGAATTTGCAACTACTCAATTAACCTTGTTAACTTCTCATTGGGACCAATGCATGGATTTATATGGTTTGTTGAAAGTTTTTAACAATGCCACCGTTCAATTATCGGGTGTTTATTATTGTACTTCCGTTCGTGTATTGGAACATTGCATGTATATTGCTCTTAGTTTTAAGAATTGTTTTGCTAAACCAACCTTGCAAGGTGTGATTTATTTTATGAGGCAAAAATGGCTAAAATATTTTACATATATCCCGGATATTTTCTTGGTAGCTAAATGCTTGGATCCTAAATGGAAATATGATGGTGTTTGTCAAATGATAGATATTTATTATGGTACTTTCAAGCAAATGGTCTTTTTAGATGTACAAATTGAAGGAGAACGTATTTTCTTTGATCTTCCTAATGTACAATAAATAAAAGATGAATTAGAAAGAACCTTAAGATCTCTTTTTGGCGAATATAGGACAACTCATAGTAATCTCGAGATAAATCAAATGCCACCTCCTAGTATCCCAACCTCTTCATTTCTACCACTCGATATGATGAACTCCTTAGATCCCTTAGTTCAAAAATTAAGTACCATGTACCAAGATAGATCCTATGAACTCCCTAGGGACCAAGGTAATAGTGAATTGGATATGTATTTGGGTTGTCGTTTTGTTTTTGGTGTTGAAGATAGCGTTCCACAAATCGACGTCATGAAGTGGTGGTCCAAGAGAACGGAGAATCTAATACTCTCTATAATGGCGACGGAGTTATTTGTCGTTCCCGCATCCACCGTCTCCGTTGAACAAGCCTTTAGCTTTGGTGGGCTCATGTTAGATCAAAGAAGATCACGTTTGAAACCAAGAAACGTCGAAGCTACGATATTGCTCGATGATTGGTCGAGGACGGATCTTAGAGCTCAAAAAAATGATTGGAATGATGTAGACGAGAGCGAAAATGAAGAGTTCGCTGAGACCGATCGATCGGAGGCGGAAGAGAACTAGACGACACAAATAAGGTAATCGAACTACGTGGACTTTGATTCCTCTATGAGGATACGTAGGCAACTCAATTTTAATTATAAAATTGAGCTCAAGTCCTTTCTTTTTTTTTTTCCTTTTTTTTCAAGTATAACATAAAGTATTAGAAGTTTAGAAAAGTGTTGTGAAAGTAGAAGTAATTTCAAAACAAATGTATGAAGTTGTAATGTATCTAGTGTGTAACTTGTAATTCCAACAATATTTTTTAATACAAGGATTTTTTCAAATTTTTTTCATTTTTTTTCTTAGATTGTCTTAGAATATGTACATACAACATATAATAGCTAAAAAATAAAAAATAAAAAATAAAAAACTCCAAAAAAAGTGCCTAGAATAACCATTTTCTACTACCGAAAATCGGCTGTTCAACACAAATCGGCGGTTTCCGGAATATTTTTTTCCCCAAACCCTACATTTTATCTATAAATACCCTACCACACTTTCTCTCCTCCATCCGCCTCTCTCTTTTTTCCCTCACTTTTTCTTCATTTTCTTCTTCTTCTCTTATTTTCTTCTTCTTATTCTCTTTAAAAAAATCATTTTCACTTCATCATTTCAAGTTATCATTGCCCAATCATGAAATGACAACTTATCATGTTCGTTGCAATTATTGCAATTGCATTTATAGGTGGAAAATCGGTGGAGGTTATGGCGCGCTACTTCGTCACGTTCAAGTGAAACATCCGAATGAACTTGTCAACCATGAAATGGTTAATTGAGATTTGGGTGTACACTGTAATGTTTGTAGTGTTTATTTTCAATTCAAGTTAGTTGTTTTGTTCTTGTAGTAGTAATGTTGTTTGTTTGTAATGTGGTATTGTGTTATGTTTTTGTTATGTCATTATGTGTAAGCTTTATTTTAATTTTCAAGTAATTTAATACTTTGTTTTTTTGTAATATCTTGTCCTAAATTCCTAATGTTATAATGTATTAATATAATTTTTATTTCAATTTTCAAGTATTTTGTTTGTTTGTTATTTCTTCGTTTTGTTCACTTCTAATTCAAGTTTATATTATTTATGTTTCGTTTTTCCTAAATTTCAAAAGAAACAATAATTAAAAAAAATTAAGGCGGTTTGAACCGGAACCGGCCGGTTTTTAACTGGAACAGTAACCGACAGTTAAAGAGCCCGGCCCAAAACCGGCTACAGTGTTCCCGGGCCGATTCAGGTTCAATGCCCTCCGAACCGTGAACTGACGGTTCAAAGCTCGGAACCGGCGGGCTATAAACCGCGAACAGGTCTACTCACACAACACAAGGGGGCCTTAAAGCAAATATGAATGTGGTTGTTAGGGGTGAATAAACGGGTACCCGTTGATACCCATACCCGCATTTGCGGGTACCCGTACCCAAATAAGCAAAAAATGAATACACATACCCTTTTCATTTTAGTCGAACGGGTACCCAATACCCAGCCGGTTATACCCGACCTGGGTATAGGGTACCCGGTATACCCGTTTAGAAAATAAATAAAAAGACAAAAATATGATAATTTTTCACCCGCTCGATTTTTCGATAATTTTCAACGATAAATTAATAACCAACTATGTAACAATAACTAGACGACAACAACAAATCAATACTAAACGTAGTTTAAACATTTAAGTTCAACAAATAAATTATTATGAATATATATTATTCATAGGTTGTGTTTAGAGTTATATTTAGGTTTAGGTTTTAGCTTAAAAATGAATATATATTATGAATATATTTATAATTTATAGTATAAAAGTAGTAATTATATATAATAAATAATTGTATATTGTTGACTGGGTACCCAATACCCTAACGGGTATACCCGTTAGGGTATTTTCTAAAAATCTCATACTCATACCCATCCAATACCTGCAAATTATGGGTATTGAGTACCCAATACCCGACCGGATACGGGTAGAATATGGGTAACTTGAAAATCCGTTTTCCATACTTTCACCCCTAGTGGTTGTCGTGAAAAATCAATTACCGCATATAAGTTATTCTCACAAACCTCGCATAAATTACAATATACGTGGTAATCATAATATTATGGTAGATTATGCCCGCATTGATAATATATATATAGAGAGACGAAACTATATAATATTACCTGCAATGAGATACCCAACAAAACATTGGTTAGTTATTACCAAACAAATTAAAGTTTGGAGTGGGAAAAACAAGAAAGAGAAATTCTAAAACCTTCTTTAATTTTAAGGTATTGAAAATGTCACAAGTTAATTGATCACACGTGGCTGAGAATTTTCTATATGGAGTCGACACGTGCAGAAGCCCAGTTAGGCTGCCCAAAAACATGGTCTGACCTTTTTAGTTTGTTAAGGTGGTGGTGGTCCTCCAACTCCACAAAGTTTGTTTTTGGCCTTTTGAGTTGGAATTCTCAAAATCAATAATAATAATAATAATAATAATAATAATAATAATAATAATAATAATAATAATAATAATATATTATTATTATTATTAGAAAATAGAAATTGCATATAATTTTATGTAATCACCTTTTTTGACATGAGAACGGGGAGCGGTGGAATTCGAATCCGAAATCTCACTGCTTACAAATTGAAGTCGCACCGCTTGAATGCCCTACTGGAGAGATTTTATTTAATGACCTTTAAGAAATATACACTCACTTGCCTCAGAAAATAAAGATACAATAAGTTGGCGTACTGTTTCATTAACATAAATGAAAATATATATTTCGTAAGTTTGCAAACTAATGTAGACTAGTATTTGTTTTCTTGATCAAATAACAATCTGGATGACTGATGAAAAGGTAATGTATAAATTTGAATAATATAACATATGCATGCACATAATAAGTCCATTTTCACAAGGAAGTTTAAAGAGGCGAATGATGAGTTCTAATTTTTTCCAACGGGTGCAATTTAATTGTCGTAGATATATACGGATAATTAAACTCTTATGAATTTGATGTATTTATGTAAAGATACACATAATATTCTATTATATTACAAATAGCATGAAATTTTTAAAATCAATAAATACGGGTACATGCATTTTACATTACTTTTTTATATGTTGTGTAAAGTTGTAGCGACTTTTAAATGTACATTGGATCAATTATTGTTCATGTATAATAACTTGCATACCACAAAATATATAAATTACACTTGGAAAATTAAACGCGACTAATTTGACTTATAGAATTAATTTAAACATGCATGTGACTTTGGCCTAAGAAAAATTTAGTCCACCGGTAGGACATCCACAAGTACTTTAAATAACTCTAATTAAGTCATTATAACATAAACTAGCCCAACTAAATTAAAAAATATTAGACTCGCATTTAAATAAGAGCAATGACATCCAAATCTGTTTGCATAAAAACAATCAAAACTGTCAAAGTTTTACCCTAATTGGATATCAGTTAGTAATTCATGAAAAAAGAATGACTTCATTCGAATGACGAGCTTGGATATTTTGATGTAAATATAGGAGAGGGCGAGACAAGAATGGGTTCCGAGGGTGGCTGTGGGATTTGCGACGATCTCTCTCTCTCTCTCTCTTCTTCGAAACTCGACTGTCGACATGTCTTATTAAAGCCGAGCATTCTTGATACATGCATTCAACCTTGTCTCAACGCCATCACCACATTTTCGGGCTGTTTTATTTTTATTTTTTTTTCAAACTTCGGTTTTTAATCATTAAAAAAAAGTAATTAAAGAAATTGTTCAAAACTATATAAGCGGGCGATTTTTCAAATCTATATCTATACCAATATAAAAAATGTCTTGTTGAAAAATTTTAATTTACCTATAATACTTCTATTAATATATATATATATATAATCATCATTGGATATAAAAAGGCCTTGTTGAAAAAAATTTAGTTTGCCTATAATACCCCTATTAATTAATATATATATATATATATATATATTTAATTATCATTGGATAATATTATAATTGTCGATAATTATATATATATATATATATATATATATATATATTATCTCAAGTATCA
The DNA here is from genome assembly GCA_029490685.1 of Schizonepeta tenuifolia. Taxonomy (NCBI): domain Eukaryota; kingdom Viridiplantae; phylum Streptophyta; class Magnoliopsida; order Lamiales; family Lamiaceae; genus Schizonepeta; species Schizonepeta tenuifolia. The sequence continues at coordinate 92,570,578 of CM055958.1, forward strand.
GAAAGTTTGGTTATGCCAAACATATTAATAAACAAATATTATTATTAAATATTATTCAATATTAACACAAATTTGAAGCTTTTCTTCTAAAGTACGTATATTATTTACTTTACATTTTCAAGACCTCTAAGTATAGAATTTAGATATTTTTCTTTTCTTCTTATTTAGAGAAATACCATATGACACAAAATCATGAGATAACCTTCTTATATAATATTTTAAAATTTTAGATATTTGTGGTGAATAAATCATCCTTGCATCATAAATGTAACGTTTTTATTTTCTTTTCGACGTGGCTTGCAGGAGTTGGGCAAATCTTTTGCCTTCCGCATGCACATCAAAAAGAAATCCGGATTGGTGAGAAATTGTCTATGTATTATCACAAGTTCTTATTGCTAATTTCATACATCTATGCTAAGATGCTAGCGATTAAATTATATCAATGTCTTTTTGTTGAATATTTTGCGGATATTTAGACACCGCTCTTTATAATTGAGTCAGCTTTTGACGTATTTCATGTATAGTCATTCTTCTGTTAAAGTATAACAGTATTCAAATGGAAATAGAATAAAAATAATCAGTTAAAAATTGTGAACTGATCTATCCCAATTCAAATTTAAAATAAAAGAATACCTATATTTATATTTAATAATAAAAAACTTGTGGATTGATCTAACCCAATTCAAATTTGAAATAATAGAATATCTATTTCAATAATAAAAAATTATGGATTGTTCATTCAAATCTAATATTTTAAAAATAGTAAAACAAAACACAAAGTGGAAAACGAGATTCGTATTACAAATCAGACCAGCATGTAACGAGATTCAGTCGATGATCAAATTGTATGCATTGCAACTAAATTTTAATATTCTTTTAAGTAGTACACATGCTAAATTATTAATTATATGTTGTGTTTTACACAGTTCTTCTGATATTTATGACCCATTTAAAATTGCTAAGTAAGCAATGACACAAAGAATGACTCATGCAACGGAAGTAGCTTTTAAATTTTTTATGGAAAAACAACTTCCATATGAGGTAATCTCTTTATTTTTAATTGATGAATTTATACTTGGTACAATATATTGTATATTTTTCTCTAACTCTTAATTGTATGATTAAGGTAATTAAAAAAAATTAAAAGTTAAAAAAATACTACTATTTTCCAGAAGTAAAATAAACGCAATGAAATTTAAGGGCATTTCAATAAGCTTAAACATTTAAAATTGTTGTAATTAATTATGAATTAGTAAAATTACTCCATCTGATTTTTTTTTTGTATTTATTCTCATTTTTTTTCTTAGTTCCTAATTGAGGATAAAATTATGACATTTACCCATTTTGCCCTTTAACTTTTTTGTAATTTGATAATCAGATTTATGTAAACATTCGTGACGGTAATTAATAAGATTACATAGGTATATATATCTATTTAATTTGAAGGAGTTTTAATAAGGAGTTTTTTATGGCACGACTTTTAATAAATGTATGTAGATGTTAAGTGGGTCGAGAAAAAGATTCACCATTGTGAATAGAGAAAGAGATTAAAAGTTAGATAGTGGATAGGGTTGTCCTAAAATGAAAAAAAAAAAACAAACAAACAAAAAAGCTTGTTATAATTTTTGTGGATGAACGGAAAAGAAAAATTAGTTACAATCTCCATTGACGGAGGGAGTAAAAGTTTTCCTCTTAGCTTAGCTATGAAGAATCGGATCTTAGCTTAGCTTTCTAGTCATCTCGATGGCAGGGACGGCTAGATTATTGTTGGGAAATTTATTAGTAAGAGTTTTGATGAATTCCAAAACCAACTGACCCCAACCGAGTAGATATTGCCAGAACCTAATGTTAGTAGGTAGGCTCGCTGTTTGAGCATTGTCAAGATTTTATCTTTACAGGTCTCCAGCTGAAGATGGCAATAAGGCATCCCTCGGACAGAACATCAGTTGTAAGAAAGACAACTGAGCATTCACTTCATCAGAATGCAAAAAGGGGAAAGTCACATTTCAAGAGATAGAACATCAGTTGTAAGGAAAACAACTGAGCGTTCATCAGATGAGAAGCAGTAAAGGGGAAGAGAACATCAGATGAAAGAAAGCCATCCGAGCGTTCGAACCCAACTGATCTGATACAAGGAAGACAACTGAGTGTTCAGTTTCAGAACATCAGTTGTAGAACTCAACCAAGAAGATCAACAGCTTGAAGATGAAGTCAGCTGAGAGTTCAACTGTTAGTTGGCAGATAGAATATCGGCTGAAGAACAAGCTAGTTGAAGATCGAAAGTCTTAACCGACCACTCCTTATTGGAAGTCTGTTGTTAAGATTTGAATTTCAAAAAGGAAGTCACGTGAGGGTTTGACCGTTCAGTCATTACCCCATTTGGCCCAACACAAGGCTATCTCAGATGGAAAGCAGAAGAGCACAGATGCCATATCGGGAAAGTCTGCAGAGATCAGAGACAAGCCATCGCTTTCAAAGAATAGAGATCAACAACTCCTCCAACGGCTAGTTGATATTCTCCGCCTATAAATAGAGGCCTTCATTCATTCGAAGAAGATACAAGACACACACGCGAGAAGAAACCAGAGAGCGAAAGAAAGAGCAATATTCTTCACGAGCTGAACTGAATCTCTTAGAACATCACCTGTTGAGAGTTCTAGAGTTAGTTAGTTTTTGTGTCTTTAGATCGAACCTTGAGAACATCACTTAGTGAGAGTTCGTAGAGAGTTAGATCATAGCTCACTTCACGTTCGAGCTTTTAGTTGGAACCCCATTTTCTTTCACCTGAAAAGGTTTATGATCCTACTCTTCCTGCAACTGAGTAGTTAGGTCGTTTAGTACCCGAAAACTAAACTGTAAGGTTGATAAGTACCGGAAAACTTATCCATAACGGTTGCTCAGCCCGCGTAAGCTGAGTGGTTTGTCTAGAAGAACTTGGACAGAGTTGTGTGGACTCACAACTCCCCGTGGACGTAGGAGTGTTAGCTCCGAACCACGTTAATTCTCTGTGTGCTTGTGTTTTTTCTTTGTTCAGTTATTTCTTGCATTCTCATCTGACTGACTAACTAGCATACAAACCGCATTTGTGCATTCTCAACAGTTTTGGTTTTTGACCAACCGTCCATAAAAGCGTGAGTTGTTTTACGAGTTTATTTTCCACCACATTCCGCACAGCACAACTCTTCCAGCTGAGGTTGCATACTCAGCTGTGAGATTCCAACTGAGTCTTTTTACTCGGTTGAAGTAATTTTCAAGAGTTTAATTTTAAAATCCTAACTGGTGTATTCCCCCTCCCCCATACACCAGTAACTCGTATCGGGACCATCAAGTGGTATCAGAGCAGTGGTTCAAAAGACTACTGACTCTGTTTCACAAGGTGTGAATTCGAGAAAGTTTCTTCAGTGGTCAACTGAACAGATCTATTTTTCACGCTAGTGCATATTTGCTTGCATATTTGTTCTGTTGTTGTGTGCAGATACACGTCAAGGATAAGATCGTGGTAATGTTTTCGGTTGTAAATTATACATCCTGGAGGACACGGATGAAAAAGATCTTACTATCGAAGCATCATAGGATGCAACAAGTTCTTTCTTCCGGACCGATCATCATCAAAGAAAGAATAGCTCACACTCCTACAAATCCCAACGATGGGGACACAGTTGTTGAGTTTGTGGAGAAGCAGCCGGAAGATTACACTCCAGAGGAAGCCAAGATGAGCGAGTTGGATATCTGGGCTCAAAGCACGATTATGTCCACTATTGGACAAGATTATCTCCCTTGGATTGAAGAGTGTGAGACTGCCAAAGAAATGTGGGATATACTGGCATCGCTGAGTGAAGGAAGCGATGAGACGAAGGAGAACAAGTTCTCACATGCATGCCAAGACTTCGACAACTTTTGTCTGAAGACAGATGAAATAATTGATCAGCTAGAGCTCCGGTTTATGGACATCCTCAGAAGAATCCAGTCCATCCGAAGAGGAAAATACACACTAAGAGAAATCAATCTCAAAGTGTTGCAAGCTCTACCGGCTGAGTGAGATACTTTCACCAATATCCACGAGAGCCGAGCTGACCTTGGTGAAATGGGAACTGAAAGATTGTTCTCAATCTTAAAGGGAAATGAGTATAAGGTGAACCGAAGAAGATCTCAGTCCTCGATTCAGACGAGTCGACTTGAGGATGTTGGCTCAGCCTCAAAGTCAGTTGCTCTTCGAGCTGACTACTCCAAATCGAGAACATCGAGGCCGACCAGATCAGCTGACACAACTGCAAAGGAGCCAAGCAGAGAGGAACTGCAACAGAACATTGCAGCTCTGTCAAAGAAACTAGCCGACATGGACACTCGGTTCGGGAAATACAAACGATTCTACAAATCAAACCGAACTCGAGACAGTTCAAAGCTTGTCATCAACAGTTGCTTTGAATGCGGCAAGGAAGGTCATTTCAAGGCTGACTGCCCAGATCTATCGAAGAAAGAGAGAGAAGCATTAAGAGCCAAACAAGCTAGAAAGAACAAGGCCATGGTTGCAGAAGAAGCAGCTGACGACATGGACATCTTCACTGACACTGAAGATAAGGATGAGCTGACTTCTACCAACAACGCCATCAGTCAGGATCAATGCCTCATGGCACTTGGAACCGACCAAGAGGATACTGAGGTACACTCTAATCCTGCTAAGTTAAATTCTTTCAATACTTCTAACATGCAGGAATCTCTGGACGAAGAGTTGGAACCCTCATGGAGTGACTTTCAAGAACTCAGTGAGGAACTGCATCACCAATCGGTTGAGTTTAAGAGTCTTCAAGCTCAGTTCGCCAAACTTGAAGATTCCTTAACCGAAAAGGACGATCTGATCAAGAGCCAAACCGAGGAGATTGAGAATCTCAAGAGTCAACTGAACGAGGCTAAGACTCCAACTGATGAGGAGTTGATGAAGCAGATCAAGGAACAGCAAGATCAGTTGAAAAATCAAGAGGCTCAGATCGACCAGCTGATAAAGAAGTCAGATGGATAAACCGAGCAGATAATTGTCCTCCTCAAGGAGTTGCAAACTGAGAAGGACAATCTAATCAAGCTGTATCAGTCATCCAAGATCATAGAAAATCTTATCAGTTATAGCAGACAGATGGATGACGTGTCAGGACTCGGTTATGATGTGATTAAAGATAGTGGAATTCCTCCAGCAACCTTCATCAAAGCTGTCGAGGTCAAGGCTGTCGAACTGAACACAGTGGAATCCGAGTCACCACAAAGTAATTCAACCTCCGTTTCTCAGCAAGCTCAACCGACCAAGGCAACCACAACTGAGAAGGGAAAAGGAACAGTAGATGAAGGACAGAATGTTCCATCGGTTGGGACATCAACCGAGGGGGAATGTTCCAAAAGTCAGAAGAGGAATCAGAGGCGTCGAAGACATAATCGCAACCAAATTCAGAATCAGAACCGACCTCTGCATCAATCTCAGAGTCAACAACAGAAAGAATGGAACCGACCACAGAGCCGACAAGGGTTCAATCATCTGAATTAACAGCGGTTCCATCCCCAATTCAACCAAATGTTCCAACCGAGTCAACCGATAAGGAACAGGTCGAACAGTTGGAGATACTCATGCCACAGCATGAATCATCAACAGGGCATGAACACCTATCAACAACACTCAAGGAGTTGGAATCAGAATCAGCCACAAAGATTCCAACATGGCGTCCGATCATCCAGACAAATCAAACAGGATAAAAATCGCCATCAAAACAGGGGGAAAGCCTCACCTCCGAGAGTTCAACATGGGAGAAATCCAACTCCTCCCAAGAAACAGAACATCACTACTAACAAAAAGCCTAAGGATAACTGAGGTGTTGTTATAGTTGATGATGAAGGAAAACTGATCTGGAATGATAAATCCATCCGAGTATACAGGGAAAAGCGACGCACAGTTCCAGAGGGAACTGGTTCTAACCCTCCAGGACCTAACTAAAATTGGGGACCTAAGCGAGTTTCTCTTTGCAGGTACAGGAGAAACAGCTGAGGAAGAATAAAGCGTCTGCTACAATGTGGGTGATGGACAGTGGATGCTCGAAACACATGACGAATTTGAAGGATTTGCTTGGAAGTTTCGTGGAGAAAGAAGGTCCATCAGTTACTTTTGGTGATAACTCAAAAGGGTACACCAGAGGTTACGGTACCCTTGAAACCAATCATGTTTTGATTTCTAATGTTTCTTATGTTGATGGATTGAAGCATAACTTGCTCTCCATCAGTCAATTCTGTGATAATGGTTTCTCTGTCAAGTTTAATGCACAGGGTTGCAGGGTTAAAGATATTGGAACAAAGCAGGTCATATTATTGGGAAATCGATCGCCAACCGGGAACGTCTACTATGCTGACTGGAACAGTAGTCTTCCTGACACCTACCTGCTATCAAAGAGCAGTTCAGATGTGAGCTGGCTGTGGCACAAAAGGCTCAACCATCTGAACTTCAAGACAATGAACCGACTCGCCAGACAAGAACATGCAAGAGGCATACCAAACCGAGTGTTTTCAACAACACATATCTGCAGTGCATGCCAGTTGGGAAAGCTCGCTAGATCCTCCTTCCGGTTGAAATCAACTCCCTCAACTGACCGAGTGTTACAGCTGATCTATATGAATCTCTTCGGGCCAGTTACACCAAAGAGCATGAACGGGAACGAGTACACCCTGGTTGTAACTGATGACTACTCAAGATATGCGTGGACCATCTTCATGCGCCACAAGAGTGAAAAGACACCATACGAGCTATGGAGACGCAGGAAGCCAAATATTTCTTATTTTCGCGTTTTTGGTTCTAAGTGTTATATTCACAACAATGGGAAAACTCAGTTGAAAACTTTTGATGCCAAAGCTTCTAAAGGCATATTTCTCGGATATGCCGGTCGGATCAAGGCTTATAGAGTTTTCAACAATAGCTCTCGTGTTGTGGAGATAATAACTCATGTTAGTTTTGATGAATCTACTTTTGAGTGCAGGGAACAGGCTAAAGGACAACAGGGCAATCCACAAGTTCCACCTGTTCTCACCAGATCACAAGCTCTAAGGGAAAAGAATCTAGCTGAACCACTGGTATGAGCAACCGAGGATGAGGATCCATACTCCTCTGAAGATGAATGCGAGGACCCCAGCTCATCTCAAGGGGGAACTCTAGCTGATGTCCCTCCAACTGCATCAGCATCCGAAGCTCAACCAAGTCCGGTTCAAAATAATGTCAATGTTGAGGATCCAGACACAACAGCTGATCATTCACCAGCTCTGAAGACTCCAACTCAGATCACGGAACAGCCACAGTTGGAAGAAGAAGGAAGACGCAACCGAAGATGGTATGAAGTTCATTCCACTGACAACATCATCGGAGATCCAATCGAAGGTGTACGTACAAGAAGCAGAGTTGCAACTCAGGATTCAACCGAAGAAGATTCCAACACTTATGCCCAATATGCTGAGGAGTTGGCAGTTCTAGAGGAGTTCGAGCAAGCTGGAGATGTTGCCATGATTTCTTGCTTTGTAGCTGATGTGCCAGAACCGAAGAACGTTGTGGAAGCTCTCAACTGTGTTCACTGGACAACAGCCATGCGAGAAGAATTGAATGAGTTTCTACGCAACTGTGTATGGGAGTTGGTAGAAAGACCAAATGGTGTCAAGGTGATTGGATTGAAGTGAATTTTCAAAAACAAGAGAGACGCCATTGGATTCATAGTGAGGAATAAGGCAAGGTTGGTAGCTCAAGGATATTGCCAACAAGAAGGAATCGATTTCGAGGACTCCTTCGCGCCGGTTGCAAGGCTGGAAGCCATCCGAATCTTTCTAGCTTATGCCGCACATCACAAGTTCAAGGTGTATCAGATGGATGTGAAGTGTGCATTCCTCAACGAGATATCAAGGAAGATGTATATGTTGAACAACCTCCTGGTTTTGAGACTGGAGATGGAAGAGTGTACAAGTTGAAGAAAGCTATCTATGGACTAAAGCAAGCGCCAAGGGCTAGGTATGACACTCTTTGTGGTTTTCTTCTGAACTCGGGTTTCAAACGAGGGTCAGTTGACAAAACCTTGTTCACCATCAAAGTTGGAGATGGCATTCTTGTTGTGCAAATCTATGTTGACGACATCATATTCGGATCTAAGTCGGAGGAACTGTGTGAAAAATTTTCAAACCTCATGAAGGAGAAGTTCGAGATGTCAATGATGAGCGAGATGAATTATTTCCTTGGATTACAAGTGAAGCAGTCACCAGAAGGGATTTTCATCAATCAATCCAAGTATACAAAGGAGCTCATCACCAAGTTCGGATTGCAGACAAGTAAGACCACAAGGATCCCAATGAATACTAACTGGAAGATTGAACCTGGAACTGAAGGAAAGCTCGTGGATGCCAGTAAGTATAGAGGGATCATTGGTTCTTTGCTATATCTGACTGCCAGCCGGCCAGACATATCATACGCAGTTGGAGTGTGTGCCCGGTTCCAAGTTCAACCAAGGGAAGCACACATGTTGGCAGCAAAGAATATCATCAATTACCTGAAGGGAACTGTTAATGTTGGATTGTGGTATCCAACTGACCACAATATCCAACTGACTGGATACTCAGATGCAGATCTAGCAGGAGATCAGTTGGACAGGAAGTCCACATCTGGACACTGTCAGTTCATGGGAAGTAAGCTGGTTTCGTGGTTCTCAAAGAAACAAGCATGTGTTGCCACTTCTACAACCGAATCAGAGTATATGGCTGCCGGAAGCTGTTGCATGCAAGTGTTGTGGCTCAAGCAACAACTGAGAGATTATGAAGTCGCAACTGGACAGGTTCCCATTCATTGTGATAGCTCGAGTGCCATAGCTATCTCCTTGAATCCTGTTCACCACTCTCGGACGAAGCATATTGACATCCGACATCATTTCATCCGAGATCATATAGAGAAGAAGGATGTATCCATGGAAAAGATTCTAACTGAGATTCAGAGAGCTGATATCTTCACCAAACCTCTAGCTGAAGCACGGTTCAAGATGCTATGTGACCTCCTTGGATTGTTGGATCCATCAGATGAAGAACCAGCGGAAGTGAAGAGATAGATGCCCATCTGAGGGGAAAGCTCAGATGGAGGGGGAAGCTCAGCTGAAGGAGGAATCTCAGATACAGATTGCCATCCGAAGGAATCAGACGTCAGCTGAACAGACGAACTCGAGTCAGCTGATGGTATGCTGCAACATGGGAACTCAACTGATTTCGACATCAGTTGGCAGGTAACATTTATGGCTGAAGGTGATATGTTCTTAAATGAGAATGTTTGAAATAAATTCAAACATTCCTGAACTAGTCAGTTACGTTAAAAATAGCCATCATGTCGCATTAAATGTAAAGTACGGCTGAACATACATAGCCTACTTTATAGTGCGACTGGGCTGACAAGATAAACTGTACACCTTCTCACGCGCTGGTTGGAACTCGAATCAAAACGTCAAGTCAAAGATAGTCAACAGTCGCGTAATCTCAGCCGTTGATAGATTCGCACAATTTAACCCCAGCCGTCGATTTCATCCGAGTCAAAGACCTATATAACGCGCAAAATCAGGAAGAAATCTCCTACTTTCCTCATTTGTGCATATCTGTTTTAACTATTCATCGTCTTCACAGACTTTGCCTAACCCATTTCTGCAAAAGATTGTCTTTCCTTTCCTCTATATATATTCCCCTTTGCAGTGATCATTAATGGCACCGAAAAGTAAGAGAATGGCATCATCTGGACCATCCCTCGTCCCTAACACATATGAAGAATCATTCGATATGCTAGTATCGAAGATTCACTTCGAGCAAATCCTCTCCGACGAGGAACTGGAGTCGCCGGTCTTGGCCCCGCTCGCCAACACACTCAGAGAAAATGGCCTTCTGGAATGGGCCAAGCTCTGCCCCTCCCACTTGCTCAGACGACAAGTCGGGGAATTCTACGTCAACCTCACCCGCCCCCTTGACATTACAGAGGGAGTATCTACGGAGGTGTCCTGCCGACAAAGAGATGTTCCGGCCAGGACCATACGTCGTGTCACCTTCCCCATCGACGTGTCCGATATCCTCCGGTACATCATTCTTGTCAACCACACCGCTACCGAGTTCCTGGAGAATATTACCGACAAGCAGGCGGATGAATTTCTGCAGGATGCTCTGATCGAGCCGGAGAAGTTAAGGAGCAACATGAAACGGACGAAGCTGAAGCCGGAACATCGCCTGCTGTTCGATGCTGTATCGAAGGTGGTGTTCGGTTACAGTGGCGCATTCGGCGACATCAGCCGACCCAAGCTAAAGCAATTGGTGGCCTTGGAGCACCAACACCAAATCAACTGGTTCCAATACTTCTTGAACCAGATGATGGTGGAGAAGTCAAAGATCTCCGAAACGACATCCGAGTCGGGAGAGAAGCTGCTGAGTGTAAAGGGGACACTCAACTTCGGCTGCAAGATATCTGCCCTCATCTTGCTCGCAACCAAGGATCGCAACATGGTCTGGGCCGACTGTGAGGAGACGCCGCTGAAGAAACTGCTGCTGTTCCCGACAGCGAAGAAAGCACAGGAGGTGCTCAGGAGTGTCTACACTCCTAAGGAAAAGAGGGAGTCTGCAAAGACAGCTGAGTCAACAGCTGAGGGGGAACCAACCGCTGCTCGCCCCGCCAAATCCAAAGTTACACGCCGACGAGCTGAGTCGTAGAAGGAGTCAACTGAGGAACCTGCCCAGAAAAAGCTAAGGGTACGGTTCAAGAAGTCGACCAAGAAGGCAGCTGATGTGCCAGCTGATGAGCCAACTGATGTTCCAGCTGATGAGTCAGCTGATGAGCCAGTTGAGGTTCCAGCTAAGGAGCCAGCTGAGGAGCAAGCTCCAGCCGAGGAGGAGGCACCGGTTGAGTCAACACCTGCTGAGGAGCGTTCCGAATCCAGCCGCTCAGCTGAAGCCGCCTTGTTCGAGATCGTCCCTCTAGCCCCCGGAGCTGATGAGGTTGAGGGCATGGAGACGGATGCATCCTCCTCATCTAAGGACCTTGAAGATGTTACCACCTCCCCCACGGCAGGAGCTAATGCCGTACCGCCCCCAGAGCCTCTTGCTCTTTCTACCCAACCAGAGCCAGAAATTCCGAGCACTCTGCTCGATGCCAACATTGTGACCGCTCCTTCGGCCGATGTTGAGGAAACCATTGAACCCAATCTCCCAACCGAATCACAAATTCCGAGCGCTTAGCTCGATGCCGATGTTGCGACCGAGTCTTTGGCCAACATCGATGAACCTCTTGAACCAGAGCCATATAATCTTACCCCCTCCCCAATCAATGAAGCGGAGGACCTGCAGGCAGTTGCGCTTGAGCACGAAGGCAAGGTGGCCTACTGCTTTCAAAAGCTGTTAGGCTTATTCCCTGAGGCTCGCCACATGCCCATCTTCGCCACTCTGGGAACCGAGCTATTGTACCAGTTCCACCTGATCTTCAGCCACTGGTACGTTAAGGAAGATACGATCAGGGTGCAGAGCTGGGACAGGCTGAAGTCCGATGAGTCCCGCATCCGAGCCTACTTCAACTATTCCAACTTGGAGGTGGCGTACAACAACCGGATTGCGCTGCTCACTCGACGGATGGACCAGAGTCGAGCTGAAGGGATGGACACAAGGAGGCAACTGGAAAGGAGTGCGTCGACTTCCTCGATAGCATGTTGGCTAAATCAGCTGACTTCCTCGAGGATGTCGATGCAGCTGCCGCAGCCGCAAAAGAAGAAGAAGAAAAACTGAAGCTGTACCTGGCCAACAGACAAGCCATGGTCACAGCTGAGCCTCTAGCTCTAACCACTCAAGCCCCTCCAGCTGATCAGCATGCTCCATCAACCGAAGAAATCTGCGAGCTGGTAGCTGAGAGGGTCAACCAGCTGAGGACCGAACTGCTCGCCAACCTCCAGCACCAACAAGATGACCAGCTGAGGGCGTTGGCAGCACAAGAAGTCAAGTACCAACAACTGGTGGAGGAGAATGTTGAACTGAAGACCAAGCTGAATGATTTCTCCTCCTCCACCAGTCAAGAAATGTCGGAGTTGAAGACAACTCTGTTGGGATTGAAGTCGGAGCTCAACATCTTCAAATCCTTGGCCGACTCAAATCTCGCCAAGTCCCAACAGACAAAGGATGCAGAATGGGAGTCCAGGTTCGAGTCGCGGTGGGCTGACTTCGCTGCCTTTCAGACAGAGGTCATCGACAACCTCTCTGTCTTGAAGAAGGCTGAACAAGAGCGCCAGGACTCCGAACTGGCGAAGAAGATCGAGCTGGAGTGTGCGGTCGATGAACTCTTCAACCGTGTTCAACTAACCGAGGATAAACTCAACTCTCTGGACGGTTCAGTAGCAAGCCTTGTTGCTGATGCCAAAAAGGGGGAAGAGAAGGAGACCCAAGAACAAGGAGTGCCAGCTGCTCAATCATCCAAATCTCAGCTGAGGAGGAGGAAATCTGCTGCTCCCAAGTCAACCGAAGTCAGTGGAGCTGAGATGTCTAAAGGCTTGGAGCAGGCAGAGAAGATTGGAGTTTCCTACAGCTCCATAGCCGAGATCGCAGCCGAGCTGGATTCTGAACTCGACGGGATAACAACCGAAGAGTGCATTGCAGCGGCCAAGGCTATGGACGTAGAGGAGAAGGACTACATGAACCCGAGCTGGATCAGGAAGTTTGCCGCCAGCCAGGTGAGGAGGGTGAACCAGTTCGAGGATGAGCTGAAGAAGTTGTCCCAGAACCTGGACTGCAACGTTGCCTCCCGCAGCCGATGCCGCATCAACAAGCATCAATCAAAGGCGGAAGCTCGGTTGAAGCAACAAAGGTTGTCTGCAAAGTCCAAGGTCGTGAGTCGGTTCAGGCATGTTGACAAGTGGATGCCGACCGAGTGGAATGAAGAGTGGGAGTTGTTCAAGCAGGAGTTCGTGAACGACTTCTACTACAGGAAGGTTTACGCAACTGACGACCCAAGGAAAGCGTTCAAGGAAGCGCTGACTGAGTTGCACTCGGGGGATCCTGGTATGTTCAGCCAGTTCAGGCGGGCTATGATTGACGCCAACCTGGACTTGAACACTGTTCCAGTTCCGAAGAGGGTTACTTATCGGCCTTCTCTTCTCCCAGACTCAAGCAACCCGAACCGCACGAAGATCGCAGCTGAGGCGAGGCAGGTTTGCAAGGAGCATGGAGTGGACATTTCCAAGGAGTCACCTGCCAAGAGAGAGATTTTTGTTAGGATCTTTAGTAAGTATGGGCTACAGTTTTAGCTTAGTTAGTTTTCCAGCAACTGTTGTAATTTTTGGTTTTTGCGCCTATCTGTGTAATCATCAGTTATAATGAAAACTTCAAGTATATATATTCGATTCACCTTGATGAACAATCCCTCATTGTCCAAGCTCTGAATCGCAAAGTCTTTTAAATACCATGTTATAACTGTGCTAACCCTTTGATGTTTTATCTTATATACTGTCTAGAATTTCAGCTGAGATTTTAGATAAGTTAGTGAGGTTTAGAACAGTAGTGGTTTAAAGTTGTAAGTGGTTTTGGCATCATCAAAAAGGGAGAAATTGTTGGGAAATTTATTAGTAAGAGTTTTGATGAATTCCAAAACCAACTGACCCCAACCGAGTAGATGTTGCCAGAACCTAATGTTAGTAGGTAGGCTCGTTGTTTGAGCATTGTCAAGATTTTATCTTTACAGGTCTCCAGCTGAAGATGGCAACAAGGCATCCCTCGGACAGAACATCAGTTGTAAGAAAGACAACTGAGCGTTCACTTCATCAGAATGCAAAAAAGGGAAAGTCACATTTCAAGAGATAGAACATCAGTTGTAAGGAAAACAACTGAGCGTTCATCAGATGAGAAGCAGTAAAGGGGAAGAGAACATCAGATGAAAGAAAGCCATCCGAGCGTTCGAACCCAACTGATCTGATACAAGGAAGACAACTGAGTGTTCAGTTTCAGAACATCAGTTGTAGAACTCAACTAAGAAGATCAACAGCTTGAAGATGAAGTCAGCTAAGAGTTCAACTGTTAGTTAGCAGATATAACATCGGCTGAAGAACAAGCTAGTTGAAGATCGAAAGTCTTAACCGACCACTCCTTGTTGAGAAGAAACCAGAGAGCGAAAGAAAGAGCAATATTCTTCACGAGCTGAACTGAATCTCTTAGAACATCACCTGTTGAGAGTTCTAGAGTTAGTTAGTTTTTGTGTCTTTAGATCGAACCTTGAGAACATCACTTAGTGAGAGTTCGTAGAGAGTTAGATCATAGCTCACTTCACGTTCTAGCTTTTAGTTGGAACCCCATTTTCTTTCACCTGAAAAGGTTTAGGATCCTACTCTTCCTGCAACTGAGTAGTTAGGTCGTTTAGTACCCAAAAACTAAACTGTAAGGTTGATAAGTACCCGCAAACTTATCCATAACGGTTGCTCAACCCGCGTAAGCTGAGTGGTTTGTCCAGAAGAACTTGAACAGAGTTGTGTGGACTCACAACTTCCCGTGGACGTAGGAGTGTTAGCTCCGAACCACGTTAATTCTCTGTGTGCTTGTGTTTTTTCTTTGTTCAGTTATTTCTTGCATTCTCATCCGACTGACTAACCAGCATACAAACCGCATTTGTGCATTCTCAACTGTTTAGGTTTTTGACCAACCATCCATAAAAGCGTGAGTTGTTTTACGAGTTTATTTTCCACCACATTCCGCACAGCACAACTCTTCCAGCCGAGGTTGCATACTCAGCTGTGAGATTCCAACTGAGTCTTTTTTACTCGGTTAAAGTAATTTTCAAGAGTTTAATTTTAAAATCCTAAGTGGTGTATTCTCCCCCCCCCCCATACACCAGTAACTCTTATCGGGACCATCAATTATCTTTTTCCTCTTTTATTTTCTTTCCTTTTAATTAGCTCCTTAGGTAGCTTTATTTTTTCCGTTTTTTGTTTCCCTTTTCTTGTAATTTTTATTTATTCCTTTTTAATAATAATCTCAAATTAAGGAGGGTGTAAAAGTTTTCTACTCACAATTTTGTATTTTATATATTCATTAAGCTCTTATTTATACTCCATACTACAATTTTTTTTTGTCTTATGATGGGATGTTATGATTTCTCCAAAAAGTGCAACAAATCATGTCCAAAGAGTGTTGGAGTAATGGTATGCGGAAAATGCAATGAGTAAGTTATTGAGACGATCACTAGGTAAGTAATTGTTAAAATTTAAATAAATAATGTATTTACCTAACGAGAAAAATATTCATTATTTTATGCAATTTCAGATACAAAATCACTCTAAGTGTTAAACATGGCGACTGCATTGCACAAATTACCGTGTTTGATGAAATTGCGGCTGTGTGTGTAGGGTGCACTATAGATGAGTATATTTCGTCAGTGAGGTAAATTGTAAATTAATAATTATAATATTATTTAAATAGTTAATATTATTACTTAGTTTTAACAAAAAATTATTTTTGTTGGGTGAAAATGAATCTACATATTTTCGGGCTCTGAGCATCCAAACACCAATTAAAATACTCCCGATGTTCCGCTTATTTTGTCCCCTTACTGTTGGACACAGAGCTTAAAAATAAGGGTAAAAATATTGGAAGTGGGTAGGTCCCACCACTTAAAGAACTTTGAAGGGTAAATTCTTTCTTTATTTTGGTACGTGACAAATTGAGTGGGACATCTATTTAATTTTTTACTCGTGTTTCTTTTTTAATATTGTTTTTTTTTTTTTTCGTTTATATGCAATACTATTTACATTTTCATATATTTATTGTATTAACAATAAATAAACACTACTTTAACAATATTTAGACATTATAATTTTTTTACCTTATATCGAAGAAAAAAGAAAAATAAGTGGTATAACGTGGAACGCAAGTTTATTCTTGCTAGTTGCTATTAAACGTGAAAACATAAAAGGTCAGCGTGCGTATTTGATGAAAAAGTAAACTTTAAGACTTTTCCATCAAGATGATAGATATGTATCTTTTAAGAGCACTTACAGCGGGTGTCTAGTAAGACTTAGGTCTAAGCACTGGGAAGCGTGATTTTAATGAATGGTGGTGTTAAGTTAGACATAGGTTGATTTCTCCATATCAATGGGGTTGAGTAAGACCTAGGTCTAAGCACTGGGAAACGTGATTTTAATGATTGAATAGATTTTATTTTGTTGTTTTTTTTATTTGTAATAAATTTTATAAAAATTAACTTAATTAAATTCAGAAATTAATAAATGACAATTTTATTGAATTTAAAAAAAACTACAACATACACTAATTAAAAAAAAAATACAATAACAAAAAACTACTTCATTACAATAATTTAAAAAAAAAAAAGACAACTACTCCTCCCAATTGAATTCCCTTGCAAGTTTGCGGCGAACATTTTCGTACCTCGCCTTTTGCTCGGGATTCATATGCGACGTGTCGGCAATATAGATATTGAACGCCCACTTCTCCCTCGATTGCTTGTTGAGGGATGCCAACTCTTCTGCCGCCTGCTCCCGTAGCGCACTTTTGCCCTTCTTCCCCTTCTTCGCCGCTTTCGCCGCTTTCACTCCTTCGGGTCGAACCTGCAGAGTGTTTGCATCGCTCGCGGATGTGGTGGATGCGATGCCACTGGCAGACGAAGTGTACTCGCCGAATTCATTTATCTTCGTCCGCTTTGGAGCTGTTGGCTTCGCCGGGTTGGTGAAAGTTGGGATATGCCTCAAGAGCTCCCACGCAGCCCTATACGGGAACGGTTTGTTGAACTTCTCGGCGTACAAATCTTGGGCCCTCGTGTATAGATCGAAGTCGTTCTCCCCGCTTCCGAGCTGGTTTTCTTCTTGGATGTAGATGGCGGCGAAGTTCTGGATCTGTTTCTTGGCGCGGCCCCATGTTCTTTTCATCGCACTCTTCTCTCTTGGGTGGGCAGGAGCTATGAACTCGTTGAAACGGATCATTATTTTCTCCCAAAACACGCTTGAGGTTTGGTAATTACTGGTGATCGCGTCCATCCCGAAGTCAACGTAGCACCTTGCGAGGTATTCAATCTCAGCGGGTGTGTAGTTAGGACCTCGTGCTGGCTTATTGTGCTCGTCGGATGAGGCAGCGGTCGCTTTCCCCTTGCAGCGTGCCTTGCCCTTCCCCTTGGCCGGAGAAGTGGCCGTGCTTGATGTCGCGACAGCTTTCCCCTTGCGGCGGGGCGGGGGCGGTGGTGTTTGCTCGTGTTCGTCCGATTCCGAGTGGTGGGAGCCGTACGCCGCTTCCTCTTCCTCTTCCTCGTCCTCCACCTCAACATGGTCGTCGTCGTCGTTGAGGTTGAAACGTCTGAGTCGAGCCGTACCCACTGGGGGCTGCGAGAATTGGCTCCTTCGGGATGTCGGGGGTACTTGAGAGAAGCTCGGCGACAGCGAGAAGCCCGGTGCAGGCGAGAAGCCCGACGCAGGTGAAAATCCCGGCGACTGCGAAAAGCCATATGACGGAGGGACTTGGGAGAAGCCGGGCGACTGTGGAAATCCAGCCGAAGGGGGGAATTGGCCGTACCCCTGTGGCTGTGAGAA
Organism: Schizonepeta tenuifolia; assembly: GCA_029490685.1. NCBI lineage: Eukaryota > Viridiplantae > Streptophyta > Magnoliopsida > Lamiales > Lamiaceae > Schizonepeta > Schizonepeta tenuifolia. The sequence goes on from CM055958.1 coordinate 92,588,154, forward strand.
CTGCGATAACCCAGTGGCCGGAGGGAATGCAGAGAAACCCGGCATCGGGGAAAAAGCACCAAACCCTGCAGGAGCCGAGTATTGGCCGAAACCTGGAATTGATGAGAAGCCGGAGCTTGGATTCGCCGGATTGGGAGGTGGATTCGCCGGATTTGGAGATTGGTTCGGTGGGATTGAACCAAAAGTTTGCGAATACCACGAATTAAACTGATCGTCGGCCATTTTTTTGCACAAAATAAATTGAAAGAATGAAAATTTTTTGGGAGAAGAATGGATGGAGAAATTAGGTTGTGTGGAGAATGAATGAGATGAATGGGTATATATAGGGAAAAAATGGGATATAGACGTTGGAGATGGAAATGTATACGTTGCGTAATTGAAAAAATTAACGTTTTTTTTTTTTAATTTTTAACGAAAAAAAAAAATAAGGGACCAATGGGGACACGACAAGTGTCCCCATATTGCGCTACATGAGGTCGAGTGGAGTGTCGAAGCAACGACTCCACCATCGACACACCCCTCGACATAGGGGTGTGTCGATCCCCCACACTCGTTCGACATAGGGGTGAGTCGAGTGGGGGGGTGTGTCGATCCACTCGACATACCCTTCGACACCCCCCCCCCGTCGACACTGGATGTAAGTGCTCTAATTACTAGATATTAAGCCGTAATAAGCCCATAATTGTAATTTATTAGTTCTTAATTAGAACTTATTTATTCTTCATTATGTTTTATTAATCTATGATTATGGTCTAATTAAATCTCATATTTAGATATTAGAAAATACCATCACGTGCGATTGACCGCATGGAAAACCATCTCTAATGTAATTGAGGCTATTTTTTGGGTAAAGTACACTTCTTCTCTTTTTTTTGTTAGAGCACTCACAGTGGGGATCGTCCGCCGGGATCGATCTCCTCACTCGCCTCAGCATCTTCGACCCTAGTGATTCGATCCCACTGTGGTGTCTTCAACACCACAGGGTCGATGTGGGAGGTTGAAGCCAGTGTCGATATTTAGACATCACACTCGACTTCATTTGCTGCACTTTGGGGACACGTGACATGTCCTCATTGGTCCGATTAATTTTTCTGATAAAATATATGTGTATATATATATCATTGCCAATGATTATAGATCCGAGGTCTATATATCAACCTCATTTCAAAAAAAATTACCGGGGTCTATCCAATCAAGAGGACCCCACCAAAATTACACTTTCCGGCGATAGACTTGGGGTCTAAAAAACTACCGTAGTGAATGCTCTTACTACTTGGGTAACGTACAATTTTGATGTTGAAGTATTGATGAAAATGTATAAAAATGTAATATAAAAACCAAAAAAGTAATTAAACAAACAAACAAGCAAGCCAGCACTAAAACTGTACAGTGTACGGATTAAGCTTGCCTCCAAAAATTACACATACACACACAACAAAATTCGAGAGCAACGTGGTTGGCAAATGAGAGGGGGTCCAAAACCTGCATAAATGGCAATATTAGGATTTCAACGCTTACTTTCACTCGACAATGGATGGAGGTTTATTTTATTATTTCTTTCTTTTGCTTAAATTAAATTGATTGTTGTGATTGCAATTTGAATTAATGAGTCTCTCACATCAATCAATTTGACCAAATTCTGAAATTGATCATAAAGTCATGTTAAAAAAACGTTGGACATATTGCAAAGGAGTGATATGTATTGCAGTCCGCACATATCCAGATTGAAATGCAGTAAATAAAAAATTAAATAATGTTTTGTTCATTACATTTCAGTTAAATAAACAGAGAGATAACATCGAGAGAGTAATAGAGATTCTAAACGAGAGAGAATGAAATTTTGAAACCTACAGATGAGTTCAACTGCTCAAGAAGCAGTGAAAGCTAGATTGATAAAAAGAGAGTTGATGCATCTCACAATGTGTCCTTGGCTATTGTCATTTGTTTCTTTCAACATCCGTCGCAAAAAAAAAAGATGTAAGAAAACTTGATAACAAAACATTCAAGAGCAGGACTTGCATGCTACCTGCTGCATGGGCCATTGCGACCAGGTCGAGTCGGGTTGACCCATTGACCCGATCAATTTTTTTTTTTTAATTTCAGTTTTTTTTTTCCGGCTCCGCCTTCGCTCCGATTACTAATATAAGGATAATCGGCGGGCAACAATTTGGACTTTTTCGGCTCGCTCCGAGGTCCTCGACTCCCCTCGCTCGAATCTTGACCAAAGAAGAAGTGGCAAACAAAAAAACTAAGAAGCAAACCAAAAAAAAAGGTGGGAAAAAAAAGTAGAATTTTTTTAAAAAAAATTGAAATAAAAGCTGAAAATTAAAAAAAACTCAGAAAAATGGTTAAGAAAGAAAACTGAAATTAAAAAAAAAATCGAAAATAAAAAAAATAAAAAAATAACAGGCGCGTGCACCCCACGCGCGGTCGCATGGGGTGCAGCAGGTCGCTTCCAAGTTTTTGCGAACATTCAAATGTACATAGTAAACAAACTCTATATTGTTTTTAGATCATGTTAGAAGCCAAGTAGTTTTTGTACGTACCAATTATATGTTCCTATAATGAGGAAGGAAACTTACCCGACTAGAAAAACACTTTACCGCAAGAACATCAACAATCCGTTCCCGGCCCGCCTTCCCACGCTCATTCCATCGCCGCAACCATCTCCCAAACCGGGTTTAGAACAACTTAAATGAACACATGGAGATGGAGCCCCCATGCATTAATCATGGCCTTGTTTTGCTCGTACGTACATTTGATACAGTGGCGGAGCTAGGCCCCCGGGTGTTGGGGGGGCAAATTATTAAGAATATTAAAACTAATTTATATAAATATAAATAATATAATATCGTTAAAATTACAATAACTTTTTAGAATTTATAATTACATGAGATGATTATCGGTGTTCGATTTTTTATTTGATTTGTCTCATCACACGTCGTTGATTATAACTACATGAGATGATAATCATCATTATTCCGTCGCTATTTTCATCGTTATTTTCACCGCCCAAAGTTCATCGTTAATCCGTCTAAAATTAGAGACAAAATAATTTCCGTCTCAAAATCCTTCTATACTAGTCTGTTTAGTACAATATCAATTATATTTTTTTTTTAATGTACACATAATAATATAGTAGAAACTAGAAACAATAGATACAAACTGATATTTATTCGGTACAAAAGTTATCCATTCCTATCAGCCTAAAAATTATAATTTTAGTTTGAGTAGAAAATAATATTTTGTTATAAATGAAATTATGACACAAATTAATAGAAGTAAATAGATAGTAAAAAAAAATTGCACTAAATTAGTGAATAGGGTATAATAGGCGAACAAGAGAGAAACATAGATTGTCTTGAAAGAATCAAAAAAATGAGCAAGTTTATCCTATAATAACGAAAAATATGAAGTTTGAAAATGCAGAAATTAAGGAAATAAATCACTTATTATCCTTTTTTCATTTGCCCCTCTCTTTATAATTTTTTGGTGGGGCAAAATTCTTTAATTTTGTAAATATTATGCATAAATAAGTATCATTAGGGGGTAATTCTACAAAATTGAGGGGGGACAATTGCCCCACCACTCTTAAACGTGGTTCCGCCACTAATTTGATATATATATGCAATATCACATTAGATTTTTATTCCCAACTTAATTTGAGACTAGATTTCTTCAACGGATACTTAATTGTTACAATTCCGCTTTTGGATCCCTAGCTAGAGGTTCGGTTGTCAGTTATTACTCTAGAAAACTTTATAAAGTAAACTTCCCGAATCCATCGATCTCAGTTAATTGTATGCCATGCAATCAAATCTTAACACAGATACAACTAATTTTACGCACATTTCCCCTTAAACAACAGAATGATCTTGATAGTGTTATATATAATGTGGGTAATGGATTTAAAGATAGGTTAGGCACACCGAAAAACGATGCTATCTTTAAAGGTATTAATTCCTCTCACTTTGATGTAAATGATCTCAAGGAATTAACCTTCGAGGATACAAAACATATATCACAGAAATTCAAAGGTTACACTCCGATGAATTTCTTGAAGCAAGAACTCACAAGTTTGTAAGAAATATAAGAGTATAAAATATGGAAGAGAGAATGATTTATTTAGATTTTTAAATTGTAATCATGAGGGATATATTTATAGCCTAATTGTGGCTATTCATGAAGGGGTGCAATGGTTGATTAGTTGGGAAATTCGAATAGACATGTCTTTTGGTGAATCAAGGTGTCCATTCGGCCATAACCAACTCCAACCACCTTTGATCATACGGTATAGGCATACCGCATGCGATCATAACTGTCCATAATTGCCAAACTATATGGTCAGTTTGAGCATACCGTATGGTCGTCATTCTATTATTATTAATATTTTTATTATTATTATTATTATTATTATTATTATTATTATTATTATTATTATCCCCCACTAATTTATACTATATAATATAAAATTTAAAATACATATAAATACAACTTGTTTTACACAACGAATAGCCATAAAGTGGACTAAGCCTTTAACTTATGGTTGAATATGAGACTCTATGGAATCACATTTTCGTTGCGTATGAGTTATTGCTTCTTCTAATCTTGGCAGCATCTTTAAAATGGGCCTTATGTTGAATCCTGGTATTCACAAGTACTCTAGGATCTTACCGAAATAATCCACGAGAAGCGGCCTCTCACTTCTTTACTTGTATAGGTAGATTTATCATGAATGTCCACAAAGCATCCCACAAGAGCTATAAATCTATTAAGGATTTAGAATCCAACCTCGACTATTTGTGGTAACATTCGTGCATAGGTCATAAATAGAGCTTTTTGAAATAGTGCCACCCCCACTATTTCCTAGTTTATGCACCTTGAAATGTATCCAAGTTTTCATTTCACCAATGTTTAATATTAAATTTCCTTTTTAACTTCAATATATAAGGTGCCAAGTATATAACTTGTACCTTAAAAAGAAGTTGGTTTCATTCAAAACATTGATTCTATCGGTAATAGCCCCATACCTCGCATAACCACTTTTATCTTATCTCCAGATAAAGATTTTGTTAACGGGTCTACTAGCATTTGACTCGTTGGAAGATATTCCAGCGCAACCTACCCTTTTCTAACCAAGCTTCTGATATGATTATATCTCATAGCTATGTGTTTGCTATGCTCAGATATTTTCTCATTCTTCGCATTGAAGATGGCAGCTTGATTGTCACAGTACAAAGTTATAGGACCTCTTTTAGGTTCTATAAATGGTATAGCTCGTAGAAATCGTCTAAACCACTTAAGACCTTTTCCAGCCATAGACATAGCTACATATTCAGATTCCATCGAAGATAAAGCAACACAATTTTGCTTTTTTGATGTCCAAGAAACTATGGCACCTCTAATAGTAAATAACCAATCACTTATTGACTTAGAGTCATTTTCATCTGATGCCCAATTCGCATCACTAAAACATTCAAGTGTCGATGAGTTGCATTTATAACGCAAACCATAATTCCTTGTTGACTTCAAGTATACTCGTTTTAGTTCCTGCCAATGATCTTCGCTTGGATTGCTAATAAATCTACTCAATATGTCAATAGAACACGCAAGATCGGGTCTTGTGTGATTCACCACATACATGCTCCCAATTATTTTGCATATTCTTCTTGATTATAGCTTCTCCGTTGTTAGGAACTAACTTCAAGTTTGGATTGATAGGACTTGTGATGTCCTTACAATCAATGTAATTAAACTTTTTCAACACTTTCTCAATATAATGAAATTGTGTTAGAATATAATTTCCACCTCTTTCAATTACTTTGACTCGCAAGATGACATCAACAGGAACTAAGTCCTTAATGTCAAAGGCTTGCTTTAGAAAGTTTTTTAGTACATTTCATGTTTGAACCAAAAATAAGCAAGTCATCAACGTATAAAGTCACCACCACTTTATACTCAAGAGTAACTTTAGTAAAGACACAACACTCTACTTTGCTACTCTTAAATCCAAACTTTTTAATTTCTTGCTTAAACTTCTTGTACCACTGTCGTGGTGCTTGTTTAAGCCCATACTGAGACTTATTTAATTTGCATACTTTATGTTCTTCTCCTTTAACAACATAACCTTCAAGTTGATGCAAATAAATTTCCTAATTTAAGTCTCCGTTTAAAAATGCAGTTTTAACATCCATTTGATGAACCTCTAGTCCATAAATAAATGCTATTGCAAACATAGTTCTGATAAATGCAAATTTAGAAATCGGAGAGAATGTCTCGAAGTAATCAATTTCTTCCTTTTGATTATAACCTTTGGCTACTAATCTTGCTTACTTATCAATAGTACCATCAATTTTGAGTTTCTTTTTCAGAACTCATTTGCAGCCAACAGGTTTAGTCATAGGAAGCAAATCAACGAGGGTCCATGTTTGATTATTAAGTATAGAATTGATTTCATCATCCATGGCTCGTTTCCACATATCAGAATCTGATTGGGATATAGTTTCTTGAAAAGTTTTTGGATCATCTTCTAACATGTATGTTAACATGTTAGGACCAAAATTCTTTTCAATTCTATTTCCCTTACTTCTACTCAATAGAATAATATCATCTTTCTCTTTTTCTAAATTCTCATCACTCGCACTTTCATTGCTAGATGCATGATCATTAGAACTAGATGCATGCTCATCAGAATCAAGTTCACTAAAAAATCCTTATTTATTTCTAATTTTTCAGCATCTCTAATGTTCAAATGTTCATAAAAAATAGCATGCGCAGATTCAAACACACTATTATAATGAATCCTAAGAAATCTATATGCTTTTCTAAGAGCAGAATATCCTATAAAAATAAATTTTACTGCTCTACTACCAAGTTTTGGCCTTTTCAGAGTAACATCTAAAACATATGCAATACAACCTCATACTCTCAAGTGTTTAATACTAGGCTTATGCCCAATAAATAATTCATATGGAGTTTTCATATGTTTCTTGCTCACAATCTTGTTACTAATGTAACAAGACTCAATAGTGTCTCACCCCAATAACTTATGGGTAATTTAGATTGTATAAGCATGACACTAACTATCTTCATTAAGGATATATTTTTTCTTTCAGCTACTCTATTTTGAGGTGGAGTATTAGGTGCTGAAAATTCTCTAACAATTCCATTTTGTAAACAAAATGATAAGAACTCGTTAGATAAATATTCACCACCTCTATCCGATCTCAATCTTTTGATCCTTAAATTGGTTTTATTTTCAACTTTTTCCTTGAAGATTTTGAATTTACCAAAGGCCTCATCCTTGGTTCTAAGCAAATACACATAAGAGAACTTAGAGAAATCATCTATAAAAGTTATAAAGTATCTTTTACCACCTCTAGTAATATGCTCTTTATTATCACAAACGTCCGTATGAATAAGTTCTAGTAAACCAGTTGATCTAACTACACTTCTAAATGAAGTTTTAGTCAACTTTGATTGAGAACAACACTCACAAGTATTTGTAGTAAAAAAAATTGAAGATTTAGGAATAAACTCATTTCTTATCATGCGACTCATAACATTTATACTAATATGTCCTAGTCTATAATGCCAATTAACATGCTCATCAACATTAAAGAATCAGACAAGTAAGAAAAAGATGTAGTATTATTATAGTTAACATTCAACAGATACATGTTGTCTTTCAAAAAACCCTTTTCCTACAAATTGTCTATTTTGTTAGTGATAGACACTTTCTGGGCACCAAAGGCTACTTTGAAACCATTCTCATCCAACTTGGGGATGGATACAAGATTCTTTCTCATAGAAGAGATATGATACACATTTCTCAATGTCAGGTTATTTCCTAATGTGAGCGGAAGAACAACAGTTCTTATGCCGAGAATTTCACTAGAAGAAGCATTTCCCATGTAGACGGCCTTGGGCTCTCTCACCAATTGATATGTAGTGAATAGACTCTTGTTTGGAGTAACATGACATGTAGCACCCGAGTCTAACCACCAATCAGTAGAGCCGTCACTGAAGATTTCAGACATGACCGTGACAAAGTCTTTGTTAACCATATTAGTTTCTTCCTTTTTCTTGTCATTTCCTTTGCGGTGTTGGCATTTCTTAGCATGATGGCCAGGTTTGCCACACACAAAGTAACTTCCCTTCTTTTTCTTATTTTCATTTCCATTTCTTTGAAAGTTCTTCCTCTTCTTGAATTTTCCTTGGTTTCCCTTAGAAGATCCAGGAAGACTTTTGTCATCAAAGTGATCGACATCATCAACTCTTGAAGAAACTGAATCATCTCGTTTGAGACTCTCTGATTTAATTTGAATGCCTTGAAGAAGTTCATCCAAAGAGATGAACTTCTTCTTATGCTTCAGTTTCTTTTGGTAATCTTTCCATAAAGATGGAAGTACACCAAAGATGGTCGAAACTTGAAAAGTTTCAGAAATGGTTTCACCAGCATTAGCACATTTTGTTGCTATGTCATTTAACTCGTTAACCTGGTCAATGACCGGTCGAGTATCCACCATTTTGTATTCAACATATTTGTTAACTAAAAAAGATTTATTACCAGTATCTTCATTTTCGTACCTTCGTTTTATAGCATTCCAAAGTTCGGCGGCGGATTTGTGGATGTGAAACACGTTAAACAGCGTGTTGTTCAGCGACTGCAGAATGGTATAACGACAAATGAAATCATCGTTTTTCCATTTCTTTGCCTTCTCCATGGTCTCGGTCTTTTCCGCCTCCGTTGCATCCAAATCAATGTCTTCCTCCTCTGGACACCTTTTAAACAGAACATAGAATACCTTTGCAATTGTCAAAAGGTATTCCATCTTCAGACTCCAACGTTTATAGTTAAGCTCGTTCAGCCTCTGGAGCTTATCTCCTTTATTTAGTTGTGCCTTCACCAACATCGACTCCATTGCAGAATTTAATACCTTTAAGTATATAATGTGGGTAATGGATTTAAAGATAGGTTAGGCACACCGAAAAACGATGCTATCTTTAAAGGTATTAATTCCTCCCACTTTGGTGTAAATGGTCTCAAGGAATTAACCTTCCAGGATACAAAACATATATCATAGAAATTCGAAGGTTACACTCCGACGAATTTCTTGAAGCAAGAACTCACAAATTTCTAAGATATATAGGAGTATAAAATATGGAAGAGAGAATGATTTATTTAGATTTTTAAATTGTAATCATGAGGGATCTATTTATAGCCTAATTGTGGCTATTCATGAAGGGGTGCAATGGTTGATTAGTTGGGAAATTCGAATGAACATGTCTTTTGGTGAATCAAGGTGTCCATTCGGTCATAACCAACTCCAACCGACTCTGATCACACGGTATGGGCATACCGCATGCGATCATAATTGCCCATAACTGCCAAACTGTATGGTCGGTTTAAGCATACCGTATGGTCGTCATTCTATTATTATTAATATTGTTATATTATTATTATTATTATTATATATATATATATATATATATTTATATATAACAGATAGAAATAACGGTCAAATGGGCAATGATACAATACAATACAATACAATACAAGTGGTTGATCATTTGTTGCTAAAATTGAAGTTCAGCTACTTCCTCCAAGCCTCCACTCCACCCCAAAATCAAAATCATTCATTCATATATATTAACTAAAACGCTAATGGAACTTAAAATGAACTTCTTCAATCTTGAGCTGTAACATATTAATTTCTCAACAAAGGAAATAACATATAAACTGATAATTAACGCCATGTTCATATCTTCACATCTATCTGGTTTAATGACACAATGCAAAGATTCAATAGGTAAACTATATTAGAAAAACCAACAACGGATTCATCGATACTCATAATTTCTCAAATTAACACACAACTATGAATATCACAGCCTTTTCCTCCTACTCCTACTCCTACTTCTTGTCTTCTACCCCAATGAATTGAAAGAGATGGACAGGACAAATGGAAGGAATATATGCAGCAAGTGGAACATCTACCATTTATCACAAAAAAAAAAACAAAAAAAACAAAAAAACAATAAATCACATAATAAAACCCCAAAGCAGAAACTCTTAAAGATGGTCTTTTATAAGAGAGTAGTATTTCACCTTCAGCAGATCTGCATACATTATTACAGACGGGAAGCTTCGTCGCCGCGCTGTAAATTCCAGCCAATTTTTCCCAAATTGATCGTCGAATGCCGATGCCTCAACTGTTTATGGCAATTCGCAACTCAGAACCATCGTTTGCCAGTCAGCGCAATTCGTGAAAAGAATTTGGATTTAGACCGGGTCGGGTCGGATCGGCGAGCTTGGCTCTAATTTTTTAACATAGAGTCAAGCCCACTGCTGCACTGGGTTTGGTCATGATTGAGCCCTAAAACACTTAACTGAGATAAATCATTGTAGTTTTTTTTTTTCTTTTTGAGAAAATTGGTATGATTGATTACAATCTAATACATGATAAATGAAGAGGACTCTCTGTAGGAAATGAAGGTTCATCCGAAACTTGCATACTAAGAAATTTAACAGATATTCTAGCAAATTCATGAGCAATCTAATTGGCCTCACGTCTCACATACTTACAACAAACTTACTACACTTTTCAAGAATTAATCTACAGTTGCCGACGATAGCTCCTAACTTTGAATTATACCTCACATGAGAAGAAACAATCTCATATAAAAAAAAGTCTTCATGTAAAATTACAAACTAAACTAATCTCTTAATAATCAAAGCATGTAAGTTGTATGTTAAAAGCATTTTATAAAAAGCAACATTTTTTATTTATAAAAAAAAACATGAATCGAGATAAGCGCTATTAAGCATCATTATATATATAAAACATAATTTTATTTAAAAGAGCATGGTTTGTAATTTGTATTGGAGGACTGATTTTTATCCTGATCCACCCATATAGTATATATATATTTTACTAATTTTGAATCTTAATTTATTTTGCAGCAGCTATGCTAATTAATTAATGTCATGATCTTTATGGTAGGGACACCATTTAACAAAATTATTAGATGTGTCCTTGTAGCCCAATTATTTTATTCCAAAAGGCAAGTTTCAGTATGCAATGAGTGAAGCAGGTTCATGAATATGGTAATTATATTTATCCCTCTCTGTCAGTTGGGTGATTTAATACAATAATACTATTTAATATCATAATTTGTTACATTAGTGCACACTAATCATCATATAACTTGTTGAATAGGCTACTAATCATCATAATATGCTATGAGCTGCAAAATAAAATATTAAAACTCGGGCATGTAATTAGGCTAAAATATTGAGAGCTTCTAGGTAGATTACATATTTTAAATGGAATTTTTTTTTTCTTTTTAAGGAAAACGTCAACCTAATCATATTGAGGAGTTGAGAAAGCAAAACCGACCAAGTTCAAATTATTGCCCAATTAATAAAGTGGTTCCAATTTGACTGTCATAGTTTTATGTTTTCTTCCTTGTTGACAAACATGGTTTCATCATCACAAGTAAAAGAAATGCCAAAATTGAAAGGGAGAAAACAAAATTTGCTATATGGCTACATTTAGAGGTTTGGGTGTTTGGGTTGCTCTAACCTTGGATTGGGTTAGGAAATGTTTCTAGATCCCAAAAATAAAAAAAAAAGATATAGTTATTTTATGGCCTGATTTTTTACCTTTTAGTTACTTTATAGTCTGGTTTTTTTAAAATTACAAAAATAATCTGATTTTTATCATTTATGTCCATTTAAAGCACGGGAGCAGACAAACGGTGATCGGATTCATGTCACATTATCGGATTCATACGAGGCATTTTCGTCAATGTTTTTTAACCTCATCATCATACCTTTTCCTATTCTTTTTTGGCCTGATGCATGAATCCGGCAATGTGACGTGGTATTCGATCACCGCTTTTCCGCTTCTGTACCATAAATGAGCATAAGTGCTAAAGGTTAGACCATTCTTGTAATTTTTAAGAGGTCGGACTATAAAATAATTAAAGGGTAAAAGGTCAGACTATAGAATAACTATATCCCAAAAAAAAATTAGGGTCATGTCGGATCATTAATCGGATTAAAACTTTATATTGACGATTTGTACTCGTCTCAAAGAAACCGCAATTTATCTCAAATCTAATCTGTAACATAACAGATTACATAAGATCCATTATATTGGTATTCGACTTAAATCCACTAGCGGATCCAAATAGGTACATGGGGGTACAAGTGTACCCCAAAAAAAATAAAAAAATTTAGTAGTATACATGTTTATTGATTAATTGTCTTCATTTTTTATTTGAACCCCCAATAAATAAATAAAATAATGATAATAGAAACTAATTAAGCCCTATAAATAAGTCCAATAATGCTTATTTTAATTTGTATACAATTAAAACATATCGAATTGACCATACATATAGTAAAGTTGCAAGCTCAACATGAATAAAAAGAAAAATCTTATGCGCTATGATTTCAAATTAGGAATTTTCCCTATCTATTTTCGGATATAAATTATAATGAGTGAACAGTTATTTATATATAACACAACGAGAACTTAACCCTAGTGAAATTATGAAAATACGTGAGCACAAAAACATATACGGCAGCCAAAAAATTCGGGTCGGGGCGGAGCTCCCGAACCCCGTAAAAGGATACTCTCCTTTACAAGTCACACCTCCAAATAAAAATTCCTGGATACACTACTGCTTAAATCTATAAACGATAGAACACAAAAACTTGTGTACATTCAGTTGTACGGGTGAGATGGGTTAGGTTTGACGGGCGACCTGCACAAAAATTATTAGTAATAAAAAAGAAAAGTAGCATTTGTATAAATGTATAGTAGATAGTTTGCATGCTACTGCACAAGGGACGGGGGTTTACCCAGTACGAATAGCGGTTCCGGGTTCCTACGATATAAAAATATATATATATAGTAGATTACAATAAAAGTAAACATATACTGACTATCTGCATCGGCTGTCTCGAGCGGCGTCTCGAGACAGCGTCGGCGACGAGACACGCCGGTGCAGAAGCCTCTGTCTCGAGGCTGTCCCGAGCCGACGAGACGGTCTCAAGTCGGTGCGTGTATTACACGCGCTCGACTTTTTTTTTTAAATCGGCACGTGTTTTACACGCGCCATACATAAAAAAAAGAAAAAATCGGACAACGGCTAGTTATTCAAACGGTTGGAAACGGCTAATGCCGATTTTTATTTTTATTTATTTTTTTTATTTTAATTCCCACATTTACAACTATAAATACCACATTTTATCACATCATTCTCACACCATTTTTACATCTAAAGTTTCCATTTTCTCTCCAACAATCCCATTTTTTTCGCATCAATTTCATTATATCTCGCAAATGGATCCCACCAATCCATGGTCGTCGTCGTGGATTCCCCCTGAAATGGCGGACGACGACGCACAATACAGCGGATATACCGGGGCGGACCTCGATTCTATCAATCTAAACTCGTCCGTCGGCGAGTCCTTCAACACAGTGTTGGGCGACGAAGACAGTCCGTCGTCCGAGCCGGCACCAAGCAGGGGCAAGGGGAAGGCACGGGCAAAGGCAAGGGGAAGGAACGGGCCGATCTCACCATCGCAAATGTCCCTCCTCCACCGGCGGATGCGGCCAAGCCGAAGAGGCACAGTTACACGGTGGAACAAGGCACAGCCATCGCCCAAATCTGGAAAGAGGAGACGTGCAACTCCATCCTCGGCAGAGATCAACACGCCGAGAAATACTGGGGGAAGGTGGCGGCGAGGTACAACGCCATGTTCAATGACGACATCAACCCAAAGACAGCGAAGAGTTTCTTCGGGCGGGTCTCCCACTGGGTGAAGGAGTGGATGATAGCCTTCGAGAAGGCGGAGAAGAAAAGACCCAGCGGCGCCTCCGACGACATGGTCAAGGAGCAAGCCCAGGCGTTATACTGTGCGCACGAAGGGAACACCTTCAAGCATTTTGGTGCCTGGGAAATTCTGGCGGACTACCCCAAATTCCTCCACCAAGAATTTCCCGATGTGCCGTCCATGAAGCGGGCGAAGAATACGGCAGAGGGTGCCTACACCTCATCCGGAACGCCGCACGGATCGAGTGAGGCAACCGAATAGGAAAGCACGGCTCCCCCTCGCCCACAGGGACGAGACGCGGCAAAGGCGGAGGCGAGGGCGGCTAGAGAAAAGGGAAAGAAGAAGGTGAGCGAGGAGGCGGAGTTCACTGGGATGGTCGACTCAACAAATGAAAGGCTCAGCGGCATCATCGCGGCGAAGAACAACCTCGCCGAGGCAATGAGGGAGCGTGCTCGGGCAAAACAAGACGCACCTGATTTGAAGATCATCAACACGGATACATCAAACTACACGCCGGAGCAGCTGCAGTTTCACCAGATATTGCTTGACGACGTCAAGCGTCGCCGCGGATGGGCTTAGTTTTTTTTTTTCCAACGGCTATGTGTTTTAAATTTTAGTACTGTTTTTTTTTTATTTCTCGTATTGTTTTTTTTATTTGTAGTAATTAATGTATTTTTTTATTTGTAGTAATGTATTTTTCTTAATTTGTAGTAATGTATTTTAATTTAAATTAATGAAATTTTCAAAATTTCAATTTATCTTATTAAATTAATGCAAAATAGAAATTCAGAAAATCCTTAGAGACACCCAAAGAGACAGCCTCACTGCAGCTCACTGTCTCTATCTCCAAAAAATCTTTAGAGACACCCCAAAGAGACAGCACTACTGCAGATAGTCTAAGGCCACTTACTGCGGGAGTCGAGTGGGGGTGTCGAAGGGCTATGTCGAGCGCCTAGACACACCCCCCACTCGACATAGCCTATGTCGAGGCCATAGTGGCCACTCGACACACCCCTATATCGATGACGGTGTCGGAATTTCGACATACCCCTCGACTCCACGATGATGCAATATGGGGACACTTGGCGTGTCCCCATTGATCCCTTTTTTTTATTAAAAAATTAATCCCCCACTTATTAAAATCACGTTTCCCAGTGCTTAGACTTAGGTCTTACTCAACTCCATTGTAGTGGGAAAATTAACCTATGTCTAACTAAATACCACCAATCATTAAAATCACGTTTTCTCGTACTTCAACCTAGGTCTAACTAAATACCCGTAGTAAGTGCTCTAAGACAGTTAGTGTTAGCGCATCCAATCTACTATCATTTTCAGCGCCGTAGGTTTAATTCTCGGGAGACACACCTTTTTTTTTTCTTTATTGCATTATTATATCTATTAAGATATTCTGTAGAGTTCAATTCTCGGGAGACACACTTTTTTTTCTTTATTTATTACTCCCTCCGTATTAGTTACAAAGTCCCATTTTAAATGGGCACTACCATTAAAAAAATTAATAAAGTGTTTTTGAATGGGTAAAAGTTAGAAAGTAGGGGTAGTGGTATTGACAAAAAATTAGTAATATTGACAAAAGGTAGTGATAAAGAAGGTATAAGTAGTAATTTTAAAAAGCAAAGAGGGTATAATGGTATAAAAAGTAGAGTAGGACTTTTTAAAAAATACATATGAAATATGTGAAATGAGACTTTATATATAATACGGAAGTAGTAATAGACATTTTGAAATGTCCTGATAGGTGTGTGATAGGATATTTTTATGTGTTCTATTATTTGTTTAAATTTTTTTTTCATTTTTTTCCTTTTTTGTTTATAACTTATTTTTCTAATAATATTTATTAATATACAATTAGTATTTAATTTCACATTTTAATGTTTTTTAAAGGTATCATTTCTTTTATTTTCAATCCCCTTATGGTTTATTAATCTTCCATCAGATTTTATTAATCCTCAGTTAAAGTATATTAATTTCCAATTAGGATTTATTAACGAGATATTGTTGGAATTCATTAATTCAATTAGGATTTATTAATTTTTTATTAGGATTTATAAATCCTCAATTAAGATTTATTAATCCAATTAGAATTTATTAATCTTCAATAACGATTTATTTTCAATATTCTAGATGAATTATATTTTAAAACATTGTCTTTTCTTCATATTAATAATTACTTTTCATACAACAATATTTACTTAACGAAATAACTAAAAGTATAAGTTCCTTTGAATAATATAACAATCGCCATGACAAAAAGTAATATTTTTGAAACATTACATTTTCCATATCAATAATTACTTTTCATTACAACAATAATGACTTTACCAAATACTAAAAGTACAAGTTCTCATGAACAAAAATAAACATTACCGTGAAAAAAAATTAATATTTTTAAACATTATCTTTCTTCATACGAATGATTACTTTTCATTACAAGAATAATTATTTGACCAAATAACTAAAAGTATAAATTCTTGAGAATAAAAATAATAATCGTCATGAAGAAAAGGAGTAATATTTTTGAAATATTATCGTGAATAAAACACTGAAAAAAATACATACTAAAAATTTTTAAAAATTTAAAAATCCGAAAATAAGAAAAATGGAAAACTAAAAAAAAATAAAAGAAAATTGAAAATGTTAAAAAAAGCATAAAAGGAAAAAAAAAACTGAAAATGTATATTTGAAATATTATCGTGAATAAAACACTGAAAAAATAAAAACTAAAAATTTAAAAAAAAAGAAAAAATCTGAAAATAAGAAAAATGAAAACTAAAAAAATTAAAAAATAAAATTGAAAATGTTTAAAAAAAGCGAAAAAGGAAAAAAAAACTGAAAATGGAAAAAGAAAAACAAAAACATGAATTGCGTCGTCTGAGAATTGATCCTAAGACGTCTAGGTAGATAAGCGGATGCGCTTACTCCTAGGCTACAGCCTCATTTGTTCCCCACAACAAATTATTATCTCTTACCTTACTTTTTTTTTATTCATATCTCTTACCTTACCTTATCAACTTATTTACCTAAAATACAACATATGACCCACCACTATCTCAATTAATTGATATATCACTGCCCTCAATATGGGATCGTTTCTCCACTCACAATAAATTTAATCACTTTTTCTCCACTAACAACCAACTCATCAACCTTTTCTATAATACCCGTGCCACTTCCTCCTAGGAAGAGACTTGGGGACCGGAGATAGTACAATAATAAATGTATTTATATATTCTATACTGATTTTTTTTTTTACAATTATGCTCGGGTCAGGAAGTCGGGTCTGGTCGTACACGCGAGTGTACAGAAGTGCAACTCATGACAGAAAACATGTACATGGATTTCATAAATTGCAAACACTAAGGCCTCGTTTGGTAGGCCATATTAAGCCATATTATATTATTAATATGGGTTAATACATTGTTTGGTAGGAAAAAATTATTAATACATCAAGCCCGTTAATAGAGTAAAATCCGGTATTATAATACTACAACGGACACTTAAATAATTGGACCATTTGGGTGGTATTATTTGTACCACTTCAACAGTAACTCATGTTATACAATTAAAAGACAATTACCCTCTCTTTCCTATCTTCTTCACCTCTTCTCTCTCGTCTGACTCTTTCCTATCTTCTTCACCACACACAGTAGCCAAGATGGCCGACGACTAGCCGGCCGCCATAGCCACGACTCCTCTCCTCACCAGGCATGTCGACGGGATGCGCCGCCACGTCACAACCTCTCTCCGCCTCAAGACCTCCCTCCTCTTCGAGCTGAGCGGCGCCGTCGGGGACCTCGGCACCTACATCCCCATCGTTCTCGCGCTGACGCTCGTCGTGGACCTCGATCTCTCCACCACCCTCATCTTCACCGCTTTCTACAACATTGCCACCGGCGTCCTCTTCGGCACCCGCATGCCCGTCCAGCCAATGAAATCCATCGTCGTCGTCGCCGTCACGGAGTCGGCCCATTTGACGGTAAACCAGATCGTCGCCGCCGGCATCTGCACCGCCTTCGTCCTTCTCTTTCTCGGCGTCACTGGCCTCATGTCCGTCCTCTACCGGTACCTCCCCATGTCCGTCGTTCGTGGGGTCCAACTCTCTCAGGTAAATGGGTGGCGGAGCAGGGTGAGGGTGGGTGGGGTGGGGGTAGGGGTGATTTGAGGAGTGATGAGGAGAGGCTGAGACGCCGCCGCCATTGCTGCAACCTTTTGAAGCTCAAATGTGCAGAGAGAGAGAGAGAGAGGGATGAGAGGATAAATAGGATGGGTTTTGTGTAATTTTAGAATTAGGGTAGGGTTAGAATTGGAATTTATAAGCTAATATTAATTTTAACATCTTCTATCAAACAACAAACTTTGATAAAACAAATTGTATATTTTCTACCAAACACACAAATTCAATAATCTATCATACAATCTTCATATTATTTATCTATGTATTATTTATCTCAATATTATTTAGTATTTCTTCCAAACGAGGCCTAAATATTTAAAATCCACAATTACGTTAACATTTTAAATTCGTCATTTAATGAATTTTTACCAGTCTATTAATTTGACCTTGAAAATTTTGAAATTAACTAAACAGTCTTCACCTAGATTTGCTCACAGCTCAAGCCCTGCCGATTCGGGACCTTAAACCTCCTCCGATTACAAGATTTTTCCCCAGGATGAAACGTAATCGGCCTGCCTACATATTTCCAATTTGGGATCGGGCCAATCAACCAGCAGTTCTGATTCTAGTCAAAACTAGCGGTTCAATGTTTTGCCCGCCATTTTTTTTATATTAAAATACTAATATAAATGTATTATTTTGATTATGAATTTTTTTTATAATACTCATTTTTTTTAAAAAACAAATGAAGATAATTAACTCATTTTTTTTATTAATACTTAAAAATGAACATTACATAATTTATAACTACATTTACATAAGTTCCAATAAATATTTGAGAAGAACGAAAATTTTAATAAAGACAATAAGATAAGGTTTAGAGAAATAGTGTGTAGGAAATGAATTCTCAATAAGATATGTTCCGCATATTTATAGATATAAATATTAGGTAATTAAATAAAATAAAACTATTCTTTGGGTTTAAGCCGGAAACCACCAGTTGAGTGTATAAATAGTGGATTCCGCCGGTTCTATAGGCTCAACAGTTAAGCACCGGCTAAACCTATCGGTTATGGATACTCTATGCCATGGACTATGCGGATTACGATTATGAACCAGTTCCGTTGACCCTGACGGACCGATTACGGTTCTAAACCACCGATTCGTAGAAAATGGGCAAGTCTTGAACCTTCTCAATACTTTTTTATCGTCAATCTCTTACTCTATTTATTTTTTAGATTAATTGTCTGTAAATTTCAAACGTTTTTGCAAATTCTGGAATTGCACCAGTTTTTAAGTTTTTAATTTTAAAAATCAAAACGTTTCGATTTTTCTTAATTTATCCACTCCGGTCGATTTCCTCAAAATTAGGATCTACGTGGCAACGGTGAGTGCCACGCTGGACACGCCGCCGGCGAAAGTTGAACAATGTCGTTTTCATTTAAGTCTAAAACACTTAAACGACGTCGTTTGGTCCATTTTTCCCCCTTTGGAAGATTTCTTAGGGCTTCAGCGACAGAGAGAGAGAGTTCTGCATCTTAGAGTTCAATCCATACCATTCCCAATCTCTCTGCAAATCGAGAGATTTCTGCAAATCTCGAGTTGGCGACGACTCCTCCCGACTTGGCGACTCCTCCCGACTTGGCGACTTCGCGACCCACGACGGCAGCAACGACCCCCTCTGACTTCGTGACGACAGCAGCAGCTCCAGTGACCTCCGCCTTCGCCACTTCGCGACCTCCCCTCCGACATGTCGAACGACGGCGACAGCAGCTCCCTCGACAAGTATTTCACAACTCCTTTTGTTGGCACAGTAGATGAAGACGACGGCGATTGCTATTAGAATGACTAAGCTGATAACAACAACTGCATATGTGAAGATGATTTGCATGAGTTGAGATTGGGATAATACTATTTGGGATGATCTGCATACTAGGATTAATTTGAACACACATTGAAGCACAAAACTCTGTTGATGAAACTGGTGTGTTGATGAAAACTCTTGTTTATATGTTTTTATCTGTTTTTGTTGTTAATTCTGAAACCGATGTGTCGTTATAATATGATTGTTTTGAGCTAGTAAATTCGTATATATATATAGGTCGTTTTTATGCATTCTGTTTTGAGCATTGATTTCTTATATATACAGCTCTCTTTTGGCAGTAATATGATTGTTTTTTTCTTTGATTTTAACATAGTTACTGCAGAAATCTATATATTGGTGATAATGATGGAGAGGAAGATGTGAATGATGGGAGGAATGATTGGGTGGTGACTCAGTTGGAAGAAGAGGGGGGTAGAGATGCAAGGGTAGAATTAGATATACATTGGGGTTTGGAAGGAAATGAATATGGAGAGGATGAAGATGATGGGGAGTATGTGGCTGATGAAGCTGATGAAGAAAATGAAGAAGATGATGAAGACGATGATTTTGGTGATGACCAAAGTGATGATGAATACAGAGAAGCTAGGAGAAATCTTAGAGAGTCTCTTCAAGAGGAAGTGAATAGACTTTTAAGAGAAGAGCTGGCACATGACATAGATAAAGAGCCTCTATGTCACATCCCGGTTCCCATAAACCGAGACGCGATAGAGGGGAATAAAGAAGCGGGAAAGAAAGGGGCTTACTTTTTGCGCATGTAACAATTTATTCACAAATTTAATGAAGTGAGGCGACCAAACCGCGCTACACTCATTAAAACAAAATATGGGGTAAACTTGTGTCTAGCATAACAAAAGGAGTCGAGCATCCACTTCATCAAATGGTATTACCATGAGTGAGTGGGAATTCGAGCGTCCAAGAGAAGCTGATCACAAGGCACTCTCCATCAAAAGCAGTAAATAATGCAAGAGAATAGACAACAATAATTTATAGAATAGTTAACATATATCTACATATGTCAAAAAGATTTAACTACTATTGTTTCAAGACATTATTCAGAGTAATTTATTTATATAACACAGCGAAAGCAAATAAACAGTAGCAACCCCTGCCTCAGTACTGCGCCTCACCACCTTCCTCCAATCCTGAAAAATATTTGAAAACATTTGGGCTGAGTACGAAAGCACTCAGTGGGTGATGCCTTGACATTTTAAATTAGCAATTTATCCATATAATAGTGTAACAGATGGTTTTAGAAACCAAAGCCTCATCTGAATACACAAAACATAATTTTCATGGGCATGTGTAGTTCCGACTGATTACTCGAGATCCCGGGCCGCATGTCACCGACAGATCTAAACTAGTACTCGGGACTGAGTCTCTGAAGTAACATAGTTAACTTTCATAGGTTAGGAGCCTTAGCTCAAGACTACTAGCTACAATACAATGGAGATCAAATCATTGCATTGCAACGGGGTGCGCACAGTACTCAGCTAATTCCTATGTACTCGCTGAGTATCTCGATCGATTAACTAGAGTAATAATTTGGAATACACATAAAATATTTTTATGGATAATTGCATTTTAACATAATATAAAGAGTCTAGCACCAAATATTTACTTTGAAAACTTTTACCCACCTGATAGAATTCAATGCTGGACATTAACACCAAGACATCATGATCACGCAAGCAGATACGATGAGCTTATATTGTAAGATAAATGAGAGAGAATAGAAAACTGAACGATGAAAATGAAAATCTTAAGCGCCTATTTATAGGAAGAAGCAAGTAGTTGTGCAGTAAGCTACTGCGATGCAGAAGCAGTTGAGCAATAAGCTGCTGCGAGGCGGAAGCTGCTGCAGTGCAGAAGCAGCTGCAAAGTAGAAGCTGTTGAGCAGTAAGCTGCTGCGAGGCGGAAGCTGCTGCAGTGCAGAAGCAGCTGCAAAGCAGAAGCTGCTGAGCAGTAAGCTGCTGCGAGGCGGAAGCAGCTGCGCAGTAAGCTGCTGCTGCAAAGCGGAAGCAGCTGCGAGACAAAGCAGTTGTGCAGCAACTTACGTTTTAAAACCTTTAAACGTGCCTAACTTTTTTATGCGAAATCCTTTTTGAGCGAACTCAACACTTATAGACTCGCAATAAAATACTCTACACAACGACTATAAACAAGATATTCCATATATAACTTATAATTAGAAAATATTATAAAATTAATTACTAATACCGTATTGACAATGTAATAGAATGTATTATTTCATATTTATATATGTGATTATATGCAACCTGTTATAGAATTATTTTAGCTATAATTATACGTCTCATTATTTTATTAATAAGTTAATTCCAAAATTTGATTTTATTGAAATTAGAAAGATTATTCTTGAGTGTAAATATTTCTATAATATCATAAGAGGGTTCTAAAATACTTAAGACAACTAGAGAAGTTATCGAGAAAATTTGGGATATTACATTCCTCCCTCCTTAAAAAAATTTAGTCCTCGAAATTTATATACCTGAGAATTGTAGCTCTAGGTATTGGGCTATTATTTTCTCTTCTAGTTCCCATGTTGCTTCTTCTTGTCCATGGTGGTTCCATGGGATCTTTACTATTGAAATTTGTTTATTCCTTAAAACTTGGACCTTTCGGTCGAGAATCTGAATGGGTCTTTCCTCATAACTTAGGTCTTGGGCTAAGACAACTTCATCATATATAATCACGTGTTTTGGATCAAACACATACTTCCTAAGTTGTGAGACATGAAAGACATTGTGTACGTCTCCAATACTGGGCGGTAAAGCTAACCTGTAAGCTACTGAACCTATTCTATCTAAGATTTCGAAAGGTCCTATAAATCTGGAGCGTAGTTTGCCGCACTTGCCGAAACATATAATTTCTTTCGTAGGAGAAACCTTGAGAAAAACATGATCTCCAACATTGAACTCTAAATCTGATCGACGTTGATCGGCATACGACTTTTGTCTATCTTGAGCCTCTTTAATCCTACGTTTAATAAGGTCGACTTTCTCAACCATTTGCTGCACTAATTCTGGGCCTAATAATTTTTGTTCACCTACTTCATCCCAATAAAGTGGTGATCTACACTTACGGCCATAAAGAGCTTCGTAGGGTGGCATTCCAATGGAGGCTTGGTAACTATTGTTATAAGCAAATTCAACTAAAGGTAAAAAGTCTTCCCGATTTCCACCTTGATCTATGACTACTGCCCGCAGCATATCCTCTAAAGTCTGTATGGTTCGTTCCGATTGTCCATCAGTTTGTGGATGAAATGTAGTACTAAAGTTTAGCTGCGTCCCTATAGCTTCTTGTAAGCTCTTCCAAAGTCGTGATGTAAAACGTGTATCTCTGTCTGATGTGATTGAAACTGGCATACTATGCAGGCGTACGATTTCTTTCATATATAGCTTGGCTAACTTATCTAACCCTAGTGTCATTCGAATTGGTAGAAAATGTGCTGTTTTGGTCAAGCTATCGACAATAATCTATATGGCAGTATTCCCATGTACTGTTTTGGCAAAACTGACCACAAAGTCCATCGTGACCCGTTCCCATTTCCATTCAGGGATTGGGAGTGGTTGCAAGGTTCCATATGGCTTCTGGTGCAGGGCCTTCACTTGTTGACAAGCTAGACATCATTCCATAAATGATGCTATATCTCTTTTCATTCCATTCCACCAAAAATTATTTTTCGAATCTCGATACATCTTTGTATTTCCTGGATGAGCAGTATAGGGCGTGTCATGAGCTTCACTCATGATATCATTTTTCAGTTTCTCATTGTCGAGCACATACAGGCGTCCCTTGAATACTAGCCCATTATCCTTAGCTTCGAAGAATCCCTTAGAATCGTCCGATCTAGCGACAAGTCGCATCTTTTCTAGAAATTCGTCTGCTCTTTGTGCTTCCACAATCCTTGTTCTTAGATCAGGTGTAGCTACAAGAGTAGCCATGCAACTTGATATACTCTCAGGAGGGTGTACTATTTCTATTCCAAGTGTGGAAAAGTTATGAATCAGATCCTCTTCTAGAGTAATCATATAATCTAGCTTACTCTTAGTTTTTCAACTTAGAGCATCCGCTACCACATTAGCTTTTCCAGGGTGATAATTGATGGTACAGTCGTAATCCTTTACTAATTCGAGCCATCTCCTTTGCCTCATGTTCAAGTCTTTTTGCTCGAAAAAGTACTTCAAACTTTTATGATCAGTAAAGATTTCACACTTAACTCAGTAGAGATAGTGTCTCCAAATCTTTAAGGCGTGTACGACTACAGCTAATTCTAAGTCGTGGGTTGGATAATTCAACTCATGGGGTTTCAACTGTCGAGATGCGTATGCAATGACTTTTGAATTCTGCATCAATACACATCCGAGTCCAAACTTTGAGGCATCAGTGTAAATGACAAATCCTACATTCTCCTCCGGAATGGTTAATACCGGAGCTGTAGTTAGTCTCCTTTTAAGCTCTTGAAAACTGTTTTCATAATCTTCAGACCAAATAAACTTGTTTTCCTTGCACAGCAACTGTATCATTGATCTTGCTAATTTTGAAAAATCTTTCACGAAACGACGATAATATCCTGCCAATCCGAGAAAACTCTTTATCTCATTCACATTGGTTGGAGCTTTCCATCCACTCACTGCTTCTATCTTAGCAGAATCAACCTTAATTCCTTCAGCGGATTTTATATGTCCGAGAAACATCATCTCATCAAGCCAGAATTCACACTTGCTGAATTTGGCGTATAACTTTTCAGCGCGTGGGGTTTCTAGTATCATGCGCAAATGTTCAGCGTGTTGTTCCTCGCTCTTTGAGTAAACAAGAATGTCATCTATAAAGACTAAGATAAAATTGTCTAGGTACTAGTGAAAAGTTCGATTCATTAGATCCATAGAGACAACTGGGGCGTTGGTTAATCCAAATGGCATTACTGTGAACTCGTAATGTCCGTAACGTGTTCGAAATGCTGTTTTTTAGATGTCTTCTTTCTTTATCTTTAGTTGATGATAACCTGATCTCAAGTTTAACTTCGAAAAGAATTTTGCTCCTCTGAGCTGGTCAAACAGGTCATCTATTCTTGGAAGGGGATAGTTGTTCTTGATTGTAAGTTTGTTAAGCTCCCTATAATCAATACACATCCTTAGTGTACCGTCCTTTTTCTTAACAAATATGATTGGGGCTCCCCATAGTGATACACTAGGTTGTATTAAACCTAAGTCCAAGAGTTCTTGTAACTGCACCTTCAACTCTTGCAGTTCCTTAGGGCCCATTCTATACGGTGCCTTTAATGCTGGTGTTGCCCCTGGTACTAGATCAATGGTAAATTCAATTTGTCTATCTGGAGGTAATCCTGGTAAATCTTTAGGGAATACATCGGGATATTCTCTGACTATTGGTACATCACTAAGATTTACTTCTCTTTTTGAGCTATGGGTCAAAATAACGAGAAAAGCTTGACATTTTTGTTTTCTCATTATCTCAATAGCCTTTATCGCTGAAATGATAGGTATTGGCGTATCCATGTTTTTCCCTCGGAAGCCTATGACGTCACCTTCAGGCATTTGAAATTTAATTTCTCGCTCCTTACAACAAATAGTTGCCGCATTTTTCTCTAACCAATCCATGCCTAGTATAACATCAAATTCCATTTTATCGATCACATAAAAGTCCGCCTTAAGAGATAGATTTCCTATATTAAGTCTTTGATTCAAAACGATCTCTTCTGAGATCATAGAATCTCCTGAAGCAACTCTAATCTTAAGGTTATGGTCAAGTTTTGCAGTTCTAACATGTAAACTTTCACATGTAAACTTAGTAATGAAGGAGTGTGAAGCTCATGTATCAAATAAGGCTAAAACAGGTAGATCATCCAAAAATCATACCTGCTAGGTTTCCAGGTGCTTGTGCTACTTGCAGCTGGTTTAAGGCGTATGCCCTTACCTGCTCGGGTGGTCTTTGGTTTTGTGGTGGATTTCTAGCTGGTACTTATCTTAGGGGTTGCGGCATAGGATTGATTGGTGGTCTCCACGCCATTTGTGCTCCTCCTACGTCTCTCAGGGTAGGACAATTATTAGCATAATGTCCCGAACGTCCACACTTGAAGCATACATTTAGTCCATGTCGACATTCTCCAGAATGAGGCTTTTGACACTTCGGGCATAGTTGTTGGTTCTTGTTTGGAAATTGTAATGGAGACCGTGGTTGATTCCCATTCCATGGTTTCTTTCCACCGTTGTTGTTTCCGCCACAGTTTTCCAATTTACGTTTTCCTAGAGGGTGCATATGTGCACATCCATTTTCTTTCTCCACAAGAAGCATAGACTCGATAGTAAGGGCTCGACTCAATGTTTGGGCATATGTGAGTGGTCCTACACTTGCCAAACATACTGCAATCTCTATGCGAAGCCCTCCTCTAAATTTTTGAGCTCGTTCAGCATCGGTGCTTACTAGGTGAGGTGCATAACGAGAAAGTTGATTGAACAAACAATCATATTCTGTAACAGTTCCTTCTCTCTGTTTTAAATTCCAAAATTCGTTAACTTTTCTTTAGCGGAAGCAATCAGGAATGTACTTCTCGTACAACTTATTTTTGAAATCCTCCCATGTAAACTCTTTCCATTCCTCATCGGACATCGTATATCTAACGGCTTCCCACCAAAAATCAGCCTCTTCTACTAACTGGTAGGTTGCACATGCTACTTTCTCATCTTCCAGACACATAATGTATCCGAAAATACACTCAATACTTCGAATCCATCATTCTGCGTCTGATAGATCGCCTAATCCATTAAAGGTATGTGGATTCTCTTTCTTAAATTTCTTGTTTGTTGTTCGTATACGTATAGGCTCTTCTTCTAGTACGGGAATTCGACGACCTCTCAATTGTCTTGCCATGTTGTACATTTTAATTGTACTAATTGGTTAATAGAAAGGTTGTCATATCAAACGAGGTGTGTTGAAGAAAAGAAAATCCAAACAATACATGAGGAAAATATAACTCTAAATTCGAGTAAGTCTACTTAAACCATATTCATTTCCTTCCTACATGACTTGCTTATTGATCCTCAAGTTTCACTAGAGAATCATGTCCTTAAGCTTCATTGTTGATATTAAAAATTCAACAAAATATCATACTTTAGCAAAACAATAATTCATGCATTTGCAACATAACATACTTGATTGATAATCATGTTGCTTATATTTTGGTAAAATGTTTACCAATACCTATTTATGGAAGGCGGTGTGATGGCGAGCTGAGAGGGGTTTGCTGCACAAATATTAGTCCAAAAGTACTAATTTTAGACTTAACACATAACAGGCTGGTCTCAGAGCCTTCTCGCTCTGATACCATTTTGTCACATCCCGGTTCCCATAAACCGAGACGCGACAGAGGGGAATAAAGAAACGGGAAAGAAAGGGGCTTACTTTTTGCGCATATAACAATTTATTCACAAATTTAATGAAGTGAGGCGACCAAACCGCGCTACACTCATTAAAACAAAATATGGGGTAAACCTGTGTCTAGCATAACAAAAGGAGTCGAGCATCCACTTCATCAAATGATATTACCATGAGTGAGTGGGAATTCGAGCGTCCAAGAAAAGCTGATCACAAAGCACTCTTCATCAAAAGCAGTAAATAATGCAAGAGAATAGACAACAATAATTTATAGAATAGTTAACATATATCTACATATGTCAAAAAGATTTGACTACTATTGTTTCAAGACATTATTTAGAGTAGTTTATTTATATAACACAGCGAAAGCAAATAAACAGTAGCAACCCCCGCCTCAGTCCTGCGCCTCACCACCTTTCTCCAATCCTGAAAAACATTTGAAAACATTTGGGCTGAGTACGAAAGCACTCAGTGGGTGATGCCTTGACATTTTATAAATCAGCAATTTATCCATATAATAGTGTAACAGATGGTTTTAGAAACCAAAGCCTCATCTGAATACACAAAACATAATTTTCATGGGCATGTGTAGTTCCGACTGATTACTCGAGATCCCGGGCCGCATGTCACCGACGGATCTAAATTAGTACTCGGGATAGAGTCCCTGAAGTAAAATAGTTAACTTTCATAGGCCAGGAGCCTTAGCTCAAGACCGCTAGCTACAATACAATGGAGATCAAACCATTGCATTGCAATGGGGTGCGCACAGTACTCAACTAATACCTATGTACTCACTGAGTATCTCGATCAATTAACTAGAGTAATAATTTGGAACACACATAAAACATTTTTATGGATAATTGCATTTTAACATAATATAAAGAGTCTAGCACCCAAATATTTACTTTGAAAACTTTTACCCACATGATAGAGAATTCAATGCTGGACATTAACACCAAGACATCATGATCACACAAGCAGATACGACGAGCTTATGTTGTAAGATAAATGAGAGAGAATAGAAAACTGAACGATGAAAATGAAAATCTTAAGCGCCTATTTATAGGAAGAAGCAAGCAGCTGTGCAGTAAGCTACTGCGATGCAGAAGAAGCTGAGCAATAAGTTGCTGCGAGGCAGAAGCAGCTGCAAAGCAGAAGCTTCTGAGCAGTAAGCTGCTGTGAGGAGGAAGCAGCTGCGCAGTAAGCTGCTGCAAAGCAGAAGCAGCTGCGAGACAAAAGCAGTTGTGCAGCAACTTACGTTTTAAAACTTTTAAACGTGTCTAACTTTTTTATGCGAAATCCTTTTTTAGCGAACTCAACACCTATAGACTCGCAATAAAATACTCTACACAACGACTATAAACATGATATTCCATATATAACTATTAATTAGTAAATATTATAAAATTAATTACTAATATCGTATTGACAATGTAATAGAATGTATTATTTCATATTTATATATGTGATTATATGCAACCTGTTATAGAATTATTTTAGCTATAATTATATGTCTCATTATTTTATTAATAAGTTAATTCCAAAATTTGATTTTATTGAAATTAGAAAGATTATTCTGGAGTGTAAATACTTCTATAATATCATAAGAGGGTTCTAAAACACTTAAGACAACTAGAGAAGTTATCAAGAAAATTTGAGATATTACACTCTAGAGGAGTATGTAAAAGATGATGCAGATTTCTACTCTGAAGAATCTGATGCAGATGATGATGTGGGGAATATTTAGAAGGCAGAAGGTGGTATATGACCCTTTCCAAGCAATCTCATTTCTCTCAGGCATTTCATCAAACAATTTCTTCCCTTTCTCCAGTCCTTCCCATTTCAACACACCCCACAAAAGCACAGTCCACGAAACAACATTGCTCACAGGCATTTAATCAAACACCATCTTCGCATTCTCCATTATCCCAAGGAGTAGCAGGGATCATGCAACAAAATCCCACGACAACGACTGCTGCCGATGGGAAGGCGTAGCCTGCAACCCCCATCATCGCGTCACCCTTCTCTCCTTACCAACGTACGGGAAGATTTGAAGAGAAGAAAACGGGAATGTCGATTGCTTGCAAACGGGAATGTCGTTGGAGCTGCTGCTGCCGTCGCGAAGTAGGAGGGGGTCCCTGCTACCGTCGTGGGTTGCGAAGTCGCCAAGTCGGGAGGAGTCGCCGCCGCGGAAGCACCGGAGAAGCGTACTTTACGATAAGGTTGCAGAGAGCTATCTTTCTCAATTTGCAGAAATCTCCCGATTAGGCGAAGTATGGTATGGAATCGATCGATTTGCAGAACTCTCTTTCTGTGTCGCGCGATATGCCCTAACTCTCGAGATTCACAGAAATCTCTCGATTTGCAAAGAGATTGGGAATGGTATGGATTGAACTCTAAGATGCAGAACTCTCTTTCTCTATCGCTGGAGCCCTAAGAAATCTTCCAAAGGGGGAAAAAATGGACCAAACGACGTCGTTTAAATATTTTAGACTTAAATGAAAACGACGTCGTTCAACTTTCGCCAGCGGCGTATCCAGCGTGGTACTCACCGTTGCTACGTAGATCCTAATTTGGGGGAAATCGACCGGAATAGATAAATTAAGAAAAATCGAAACGTTTTGGTTTTTAAAACTAAAATCTTAAAAACTGGTGCAATTCCAGAATTTGCAAAAACGTTTGGAATTTATAGACAATTAACCCTTATTTTTTTACTATTTCATTTTAACTTTATCATCCCCAGGCCCCACACATCTCTGACGGTTGTTTAGATTTGTTTGGCATCCATATACATCTATCAAGTATAGGTATCAATAGTAACTTATTTTTTCATATCTTATGTTTGGTATATTAATATTTGAATATCAAATTGATATCTTTAATATACTTGATTTCCTAATTTTTCAATATCTTTATTTATCAATATTTATTAGTATATGACTCGTATTTATACTTTCCTCCCCAATTGAGGGTAACGTCAGGCACGTCATGTTGATCGGGCACTAGCAACCTGTCAACACAGCACGAACAGAACGTGAGAGCCCTTGGGTGAGCACCGGCAGGAGGTGTCGATCGAAGAGCCTCCGACGCTTAAGTAAGTAACGAAATTATGAGAAAATTACTGAAGAAAGCGAATAAAAAGTGATAATGATACACTCATAATTTATGATGTCATAATTTTTTTTCCTCTATATATACACTCATTTCCAATTTATGTTTCACGCATTTTTCATTCAATCTCTCTACTCTATACTCTTTTCTTCTTCTACAATGCCTTGCAACTACGGTTACTCTAATGCCGAGATAGGAAAGTGATCGCTAAATTTTACTAGCAACTATTTCCACATTTTAATCGGGTAATTGTAGTACATAACAACGAGTATCGTATTTTCATGGACTATTTGATCGAATTATAGTAAAAATGAAATTTATGCACTCTCCTACTATTCAAACTCTAAGATTGTCATGATTCATGAGATTTTCAAACTAAAAGAAATAAGAAATGGATAAGAAAGTGCAATTAAGAGAAAATAAGCAATTAACAAGCAAATAGAGCAATATAGAAAGGGGTTGGTTCTAAGAATCTTGCTCGACTCAAAACAATGGGGAAATCAACTATTGATCCATTCAACCATTTTAATCTAATTCTAGTGAAGGAATCACTCACATATGCACACTCTCTCTCTCGACAAGAATATTCAAGTTGATCAACTACTTATCTATCTCGATTAAGACTCAAGACAAGGTGTTGACTCTCAAAAGCACTCAAGATTTATAGCCTTCTACGCATTGGTTAACCTCCGCTAGGATCCTTAATCAAACATACCATACAAACTTAAATTCAATGATCATAAAAACCGATTAAGCATTTTTACGAATACTATGCATGCTAAAATAGAGGCCACCTATTTTATCATGAAAAACAAACACCAAGAAGCATGAACTACAAATTATAAGGCAAAATAACATCAATAATCAAAATCCACCATCAATTGAGTCTCACAAATTCCCTAAAACCAACTAAAGGAATTTAGCTAGATATAATAAGAGAAATAGCAAAGGAAAAGATAATTGAATGCATAAATAAAGATACTAAGAATCCAAATGGAGAAATCTTCAATAAAATCTTCAAAACAAACCAAATCCAACATTCTTACTTGATTACAAAGATTAAAAACTAATTTAAACCCTAAATAGAAACTTTGGGAAGAGAGTTCTAAGCTATGATGGAAGACACCACGTTTTTGGAGCTAAGATCCCTTTATATAGGGTACAAGAAGTGTTAAAGCATGTTAAAAATGTAAAAAGGGCAAAATGGAAAGTTTTGGCACGAAATATGATAACCGGCGGTCCAACCGCGCTAACCGGCGGTCCAACCTCTAGGGCGCCGGTTAGCATTAACCCATCGAAAAATTCCAGATCTTTTCCTCGGCTAACCGGCGGTCCACATGTGCTAACCGGCGGTTTAGCCCTGGACCGCCGGTTAGCCCTCCGGTTAGCCCTCCGACCTCTTTTCGTCCGATTTCTTCACTTCTTTATCCTGACTTTTCAATTCCACTCTTCCTTGAACATCCACTTTAGCTTAGAAAACCTTATTTCACCTACACACAAGCAAAAGACTCCACCAAACGTGATACAATTCCAAAATAGATAGATTCATATCAAACCAATCACAAATTTGGCAAAAGTTAAGCAAAAAGTGGTAGTAAACACGATTAGTTGCTACGAAAATGAGTGTTTATCAAAAACCTCGCCGACATTTGGCTCGAGGTCAGCTGGTCGCTGCATGGAGGGGATGATGGATTTTGGGATCAGATCACAAGCCGGTACAACGCTACTCGCCCCCGATTTCACCGTGGTGAGGAATGCTAACCAGCTACGTCACCATTGGCCACGGACTAGGACTAATGTCTACATCATGGGGTTCCACCAGTCACACCGCCAGAAAAATCTAAATGCTACCGCCGAGCATATACTGACTTGGACGAAAAAGGACTACGCATCCTTCAAATGAGCTCCGTTCACGATTACCGACACGTGGAAGACGTTGAAGGACGACCCTATTTTCCGTCATCAAATTTAGGATTTAATTTTTTAAATTAATAAATTATTATTTTTAATGTATCATGTAATGTCTTTTATTTTTATTTAAATTCAAAACATTATTATTTTTATTTATATTAAATCTTAAAAATTAAAAAAAAAAAAAAAAAAAAGAAAAGAAATTCACCGCTAATAGCCTCGCCGCTAGCGCCATTATGAAAAATGGGCAGCGGACTGGCGGGCTTAATTTTTCGATAGCCCCGTCGGGGATGCTGATCAATACGCAACAAGGTTTCGAGCCATTAATCACCACCGTCAGTCATCTTCCCTGCAAAAGCATCGTGTCCGTCGAAGCGTCTCGATATTTTCAAAGCTCAGTCCTTTTTTCTTTTCTTTTTTTCCTATTATATCGTGTCGTCAAGATCAGAACGAAAATTACGATAGTGTCTCTAGTCGATGTAGGGGACAGGCTGTTTGTGGGAGGGGTAATATTGGTAATCGGTTTCTGCCAGTTCTTCCCACCACCGTATTTGTTGGTCCCTGAAGAAAACTACAGAAGCAAGGTACCTAGTTTTGTGTTAAACAACGCGCCACCGGAGCGCGTGATTTGAGTTCTTAAAATAATAGAAGTGGTGCAGCTGGTGTGTCAATTATAAGATGAGCCATGAGGTGAAATGAAGTACTTATGTTATGGATAAATAATGTTGAATTTTAATTAGTCTTATATATAATGACAGCCTAATTTGTATTACCCGTTAAACTTATTTCTTTTCTAATTCCTTGAGCAGGTTATCATGTTTTAGATCAAACTTACTAAAAGTACGAGATGCTACAATAATTCACATTGAATTCATATATTATACTGTACATAGAATAGTAAGCAATATAAATACACGCAATTCTATGTTACAGATAATGAGTAAAAATCAATCATGAAAGATGCTTGGTCGGATTTTGGTTGTCTTTGTTTCCTATATTTTTTAATTGATGATAAACTGAATTAATTAATGGGGGATGCATCATGCATGGATATGAAAAGGGTGTATTTTTAAATACACAGACTTTTGATCTACTTTCATTTTTTTTAAATTTTCAACTTTTTGTTAACAATACACAAATTTTAAATTAATTAGCTTTGAGTTAATTTTTAATTATAAAAAAATTAATTTTTAGGTACACATAAATTAGCCACACATCTAATGTATAGTAATTTAGCCACACATAATAGAATATGTGTGACTAAATAAATTGAACAGTTTTTACTAGTTATTGATATTTAATAAGTGTGGCCAAAACTTTTTTAGTCACATTTTAATTTTAAGTTTAAAATTGTAAATCTTTTCTATTTATTCAAATATATTTTTAAATTTGTCATATCTACGCGGCGTTTTTTTAAATTTATTAACCACACATTTTTATCAATTATACATGTGTGGTTAAAAACTTTTCATTTTCTCACATTGACATTTAATAAGTGTGGGAAAAAATATTTAACCACCCTTATATTTTGGCCTTGATTTATTTAATCTATTCTTAATTATAGTATTTCTTTTAACTTTCCTATGCCAATACAAGAAATTGATAAAATTTATTAGCCACACATAATTATTAATTGCCTATGTGTGGTTAATGACCATTTATAATACTAAATATTGACATATAATAAGTGTGAGAAAAAAATATTTAGCAATATATATATTTTTGCGCTATTATTTTTACTCTACCATATCTTATAGTATTTCCTATGCTAGCTAGGAAAATTAATAAAAATAAAAGTCACACATGTTACTAAATATACATGTTCTGTTAATAGATTTTGTAATTACTAATTAATTTAAATCTAATAATTACTATATTATAAAACTAATATTCAATTGGTTTTGCAAAAAAAAAAAGGAAAAAAAAAGGTTAAAACGTAAGTTGGATGGCGCAGATACGATACGAAAAAATTCAATTAATCCGCCCTTCACCAAAAATTTAAATCCCTCCTAAAATCTCTCCACAATAATCCCTCCATATTTGAGATATAGATCGACAGTTTTCATTCTCCCATATTTCCACGTCTCCTATCATGTCATCGCCCACATCATTTCCACCTCATCATTAGACTGCAGCGAAATCATATTTATCCACACATAAAAGTAAATTTCAGAGACATATATATGTGTATGTAAATGTTTGATGATTTATCCACACATATATACATGTGTGGGCAAAGCTCTTTATCTACAAAAATATAACCACACATGTTGACATTTATATTAGAGGAATTATTGTGAAATAACACTTTTTTAAAACAAACGATTCAAAATGTCTCATTGAGTTTAAAAGTTGCAAAATAGCAATTTGAGTTGTTAAAAGTCTAATATACCCTTAATGAGTATACAAGAAGGCTGCTAACTTTCATTTGAATCATACACGAAGACTAATTTCATGTATGAACTTTCGGCGAGTTTTTCTGGCGAATTTATCCGGCGAAAAATTTCCGACAAATTTTTCCGGTGAAAATTCGAATCATACACGAAGCCTAACTTCATGTATGCATCATACACGAAGACTAACATTCATGTATGCATCATACACAGAAACTTACTTTCATGTATATATCATGCACGAAGCCTAAGATTCGTGTATGCATCATACACGAAAATTTTTGCCTCCAAAAAATTCAAATTTGTATCATACATATGCATCATACAAGAAGCCTGACTTTCATGTATGCATCATACTCGAAATTTTTTGCCTCCAACAAATTCAAATTTGTATCATACATGAAGATAAATTTTCATATATGATACATACATGAAGACTGACTTTCATGTATGCATTATATACGAAGACTGACTTTTATGTATGCATCATACACGAAGACTGACTTTCACGTATGCATCATACACGAAATTTTTTGCCTCCAAAAAATTCAAATTTGTATCATACATGAACATAAGTTTTCATGTATGATACGTACACGAATATAAGTTTTTATGATGTATATATGAAGATAAAATTTCATGTATGATGTATACATAAAGTTAGGCTTCGTGTATGATTTAAATTTTCGCCGGAAAAATTTGTCGGAAATTTTTCGCCGGAAGTTCGTACAAGAAATTAAACTTCATGTATGATACAAATTAAATGAAGAGGTGAAGGGTGAGAGTTTGGGAGAAGGAAGGGAATTGAGGTAAAGTAAGGGGTATAAATGTCAAGAAATAACTCAAAAGACCATTTCAAGTTTTTTTTATAGGGCTATAATTCATTTTTTGTCTTTGAAAAGTGTTATTTTGAGTTTTGCCTCTTTACGTGTGGGTAAAACTCTATAGTCACACATACACATACTTTTAACCACATATGTATGTATGGGTAAAACTTTAATTTCTTGTAATCATTATTCTCACGAACTTAAACTTTGGTACAAGTTCAATTTTTCCCACGGTCATTTTTCGCCAAAATTGTGGCGATCGAGAGTAAGTCTTTTCGTCAGTAGTCTAAATTAAACTACTACCATATTTTTAAATTTTCATATCTGTTGTTTAATCCTAAAATTAATAAATCTATTTTATTATCTTGTAAGAGTTTAGGGTGATATATATTGGGACGAAAATTTCTCCATATTTCTCCTATAAAAACAAGAGTGTCATCTTCTTCAAAATTTCTCCATATTTCTTCTTAATTTTTCAATTTTACCATTAATCTTCCTGCCAAAATAAAATTCATACGCTAATGTTTTTTTCTTCCCAAATGGCTTGATTGGATAAATAGGACAAATTATATCACCAGAAATCCTAGCAAGACAATTAAATAGGTAAGGTAATTAGAGATTAAATGACAGCGTACGAGATTAAAAAGAAGAGATCGTTTAATTTAGTCGTCAGACAAAAAGACTGCAAACTCTCGATTGCCTCATAACCTGACTCAAAGTTGGACCAAAGTTGAAGTTCGTGGGAATAATGAAAGTTGACACAAAATTCGTGTATTGTCACAAAAAATTAAAAGTTCGTGGGGAAATTGAAAGTTGACTCAAAATTCTTGTATTATCATAAAAAATTAAAATTTCGTAGGAAAAATAAAAATTGGCTCGAAGTTTATGTATTCTCATGTTATTAGCCCATGAAAAGGTATTGAGATTGAAGTTGCATGTATATATTAGTCTTAATTATACAATTTTATTAGTATATATTTGTCCGTAGTTGCTATATCAAAAAATCTAACGTTATTTGAGCATAATTTAGTATGTGTATTTTCATTACTAAATTATTCTACAAGGAAAAAACATTGTTAAAAGTTTATTTATGCAATTATTTATATTTAAAGAACTTGTTGGCCGACATTTTCGAGCTTGAATACTCAATACATATGCGAGTACTAACTGTTCTATTTAGAATTACTAAAAACTACTGTAGTAGAAATTGTTTAAGCACATACCCTTCATTGGATTATGAGTTCAATTGACTCGATTCATAAATTGATGTCAGAATTTTGATATAATATTTTGAATAACTTTTAATCACTATTAGTGAATCAATTTTTAAATCATTCAATACTCCCCAGTCCCCATACTCAAATTCAACATAAACCATTTATTCCTTCCGTTCTCGACACAATTTTTTTTAGAGAAATACCCCAAAATTAGTTAATTTGGGTTGTAGTTTTAAATTTTAGCCATTCCTATTTTTCTTTTAAATTATAGTTGTTAGGAATCGGGTACTTGCTCGTGTAAATTTCAATGAACAATACTTCTTTTTTATTGATGAACTTTGAACGGAAACAGAACTTATAAAAATTACAATGGAAACTGAAGTACAGAGATTAGGAAAACCAGATCGT
This sequence comes from Schizonepeta tenuifolia, assembly GCA_029490685.1. Classification (NCBI taxonomy): domain Eukaryota; kingdom Viridiplantae; phylum Streptophyta; class Magnoliopsida; order Lamiales; family Lamiaceae; genus Schizonepeta; species Schizonepeta tenuifolia. The sequence goes on from CM055958.1 coordinate 92,625,300, forward strand.
CCGAAGTTAGACTTCTGCCCGCAAGACGAGAATACGCCCCGGTAGTGCTCACGGTAAGGCGGCTCGTCCCCAAAGGTTAAAATGATCTGAACGTCTCGGCTGTAGTAGCACCACAAACAGAACCGAGCTCCGACGAACTGAACTGGAACGAAGACTGAACTGGAAGTGAATGATATGCTATGAAAAGAGAGAATGCAGATTGCTTTCGTTTAAGTGTAGAATGCAAATGAAGATGTCTCCCTTATATAGCAGCTCAAGACATGTGGAGGGGCTCGTCTCATTAACGCAGCCATTCAAGACCGGCGGTTTCTGGACGTGAAGAGGTGGCCGGATGTGAACAGCCTTGGCTGTTACAGAAAGGTCTTGGACCGATGGGCTTCACACGGATGGGCTGCTGGATTGGGGCCCAAAGCACCAATTGCCAAGATCCAAGTCCAAGTCCCAGTCCCAGTCCCAGGCTCGGCCCGAGCCCGCCCGGACGGACGGCGGCCGCGGCGCGCGGGTGTGTGTGCGCGCGCGTAGGCACCCATACACATCCATACACACCAACCCAACAAGTTATTAAGCCCATACAGACATAGCCTTAAATACTAGTCAAATCATCCACATATAACCGATGTGGGACAACTAACATTTATTATAATTAATAACATGTTAGTTACTACTTCAACATCCAACCTTTAGCATACAATATCTCACTCAACTGAAATCGGTTTAGAGATATTAAATATACCACATTCATCTACTCACGGCGTAGATTAACATCCAATAAATATTTTAATTAAATAAATTATATTTAATCAACAATATTTATCCTCAATAATGGTTAATATTTAAACCATTTCCAACAACCCCCCACATGAGTGAGAATGCCAATGCAAAATGAATGCAAATGCAAAGTTCAGTCCCCAAGAGACAATACTGCATTTGGCTAGGTGGCTTGTGACCTTGAACCTATCTATAGTCAACATTATCGAGTATACCGGCGGCATAGTGGTTATGAAAACCTTGAACTAGTCCTTCATGGTGTATACCGAGACAATAATATTGACACAATATTATCTCAATTCCGTTCGTTCTAACGTTTTGTGTCCTTTTCGGCCTTGGACACCCCTTTGGATTCATAAGTGTATCAATTGAAGCGGCCCTCACTTCACACTTATATAGGTGATTCTTATTCCCAAGTATCCTACTATACTTGACCTCTCCGAGGTATCCAAGAATCATTATAAGTCATAAGACTTAACCTCACCACTTGTAGGTAAACAAACACTCACTGTTCTCAAAGAATAGGTATGTTCGAGTATTTAACACACGGATTCTTATAACTTCGTTGTCCCATTGAACCAAGCTCTTGGGATCCTCCAATCTGCAAGGTTGGGTATCCGCTATAATCATCCTTAAGATGTGGATTTAACACTCATTCCCTCTAACAGTTTATACATTTGATCTCGATTAATGCTCTTAGTCAGCGGATCCGCTAGATTATCTATTGATCTCACATAGTCAATTGAGATAACCCCACTCAAGATCAAATGACTTACGGTATTATGTCGTCGACGAATATGTCGAGACTTACCGTTATAAAATATATTCTGTGCTCGTCCAATAGCAGATTGGCTATCACAGTGTATCAACACAGACGACACAGGCCTCGTCCAACATGGAATATCCTCGAGGAAATTTTTAAGCCATTCGGCTTCTTCACCAGCTTTATCCAAAGCTATGAATTCAGATTCCATGGTAGACCTGGCAATACAAGTCTGTTTCTTAGACTTCCAAGATACTGCACCACCCCCAATAGTGAACCCGTATCCACTCGTAGAAAACGAGTCTTTGGAGTCAGATATCCAATTAGCATCACTATACCCTTCAAGTACAGCAGACTCTCTTGAATAGTGAATCACAAAGTTCTGAGTATATTTCAAATAACCCAGTACGCGCTCTAGGCTCTCCAATGTTCTTTACTTGGATTAGCAGTATAACTACTCAACTTGTGAACCGAACATGCTATATCAGGTCGGGTACAGTTTGACAAATACATCAAACTCCCAATGATCTTAGAATATTCATCTTGACCCACAGGTTCCCCTTGTGCTCACTTAGATGAACATTCAGTTTCCAAGGAGTCTTAGCAATAGGTTTCTCATAAGCGTTGAATTTCCTCAACACTTTCTCAACATAGTGAGATTGCAACAATGCAATTCCATTGGGCGTTCTTAGAATCTTAATTCCAAGAATAACGTCAGCTAAACCCATATCTTTCATGCTCAACTTCATACTTAGCATCCTCTTCGTTTCACCAATCACACGAGAGTTACTACCCATGATCAACATGTCATCTACATAAAGACAAACGATAACATAATCGTCACCCGTTTTCTTAATGTAAACGCACTTGTCACTCTCGTTGATTTTGAAACCATTTGACAACATCACTTCGTCAAACTTCAAGTGCCAACGCAAAGGCGCTTGTTTCAATCCATATAAAGACCGCTGTAGTTTGCATACCATGTGTTCTTTTCCCGGTACCACAAACCCTTCCGGTTGCTTCATATAGATTTCATCATCTAACTCCCCATATAAGAATGCAGTCTTAACATCCATTTGATGAATCTCAAGATTGCGCAAAGCAGCAATAGCGAGAAGCACCCTAATAGAAGTCTTGTCACGGACGAGTAGGTATCAAAGAAATCATAACCGGCTTTTTGTCTAAAGCCTTGAACTACAAGTTTGGCCTTATATTTATCAATAGTACCGTCTGAATTGTACTTCTTCTTTAGGATCCACTTGCATCCTAAAGCCTTACAACCTGGTGGTAGTTCAACTAACACCCAAGTGTGATTAAGCATAATAGACTCAATCTCGAGGTCTATTTCTTCTTTCCACAAAGCCGCATCCGGACCAGATAAGGCTTCTTTACGGATACCGGTTCACCGTTTAACATTAAAACGACGTAGTCCGGCCCATAAACCTTTACTTTTCGTACTCTAGTACCACGTCTAGGCTCATTTACAGGCATAGACCTAAGTCGCTTTCTATTCGGCGGTTCATAGAACACCGGATTAGAACTCGATGCAATATTTTCATCTATGGTTCAGAACTCATAGACTCATCTACAAGTTTAGAACTCGTTGCTTCATCCTCAACTCTCTTACTAGAGTTAGGATCAACCTTATCCTTATTAGGATAGATGTTCTCAAAAAATACAGCATTCCTTGATTCTATCGTCGTACCCGACATTCATCTACTCACGGTATAGATTAACATCCAATAAATATTTTAATTAAATAATAAATATTTAATCAACAATATTTATCCTCAATAATGGTTAATATTTAAACCATTTCCAACAATAGTCATTTTTTAAAAAATTTTAACTATTATACCCCCAACTATCATCTTTTCATATATTTTTTTTGTGACTTTACTTGTCTCTTGTCTCTTGTCTCTTCTCTCTTATCTCTTATCCCCTCGCCTGATTTGGTACAGCCGCCGCCATGCCTCCACCTCTGCTCCTTCTCCTCATCACCGCCATCTCCTCGTCGCCGCCATTCTCTCGCCGCAATGCCTTCACCTCGTCCAGAACCAAGTCCCAATGCCCATCCCACTTAATGAAGAACTCTGTATTCTCCTGCTTCTTTCCTACAAACAATGTAATTCAATTAATTAGGGAAGTTTAGATCATCGAAATGAATGATGGTGTGTGTAGTGTGTGTACGTGGCAGATGTCGCAGAGAGGGGAGTGTTTGGGGAAGGGGAGGAGAAGAGAGAAGCGCTGGTGTTTACCGACGAGCTTGTTGGCGTGGTGGACGCGGTGGTCGCAGGCGGCGCAGAGGGAGGCCTCGTCGGCGATGCAGTAGAAGGAGGCCTCGCCTTTGCTGCATACGTCGCAGAGGATCTTCATATGATCGGAGGATAGATTTGACGATGAATTTCTGTAAACTTCTGGAAAATGCGCCGCCGCCTCTCCGAAATCCCTAATCCGTACTTGAGATCTATTTTTTTTTTTTTTTGTTACTTCACAATTAAGTTTTTGTTACTTCACAATAAATTTTTTGTTACTGATCAAAACGTTGTGTGGTTTTTTTTTGTTCAGTCACAAAAATATATTTTATGTGTTTCTTTTGTTCGGTCACAATTTTTATTTTTGTTCAGTCACTATATGAGTTATTTTTTTGTTCAGTCACAAAAAAAATTGTGAATGTATTTATATTTGTTGAGTCAGATTTTTTTTTTTTTGTTGAGTCACGAAAAAATAATTGTGACTACCGGCGGTGGACGGTGGCGGTGGCACCGGCAACTGAGAAGATTATTTTTTGTTTTTTTGTTCAGGTACAAAAAAAAATTGTGACTTCACAAAAAAAATTGTTCAGTTTTTTTTTTTTTTTTTTTTAGTCACAAAAAAGAATTTGTGACCACCGGCCGGCGGTGGCAACGGTGGCGGCGGCTAAGAGACGAATAGTCGAAGGTGAGAGATGAAGAAATGAAAGTGTGAAAACAAAAAAAATAGAATTAAAAAGGCATGGTAACAAAAATAAATTTTGTGAATGGACTAGACATGTAATTTTTAATCTTATAGAAGGGTATAAAAGTCTAGAATGGCTAGAATTTAAAAGAAAAATGGCAAGGACTAAAATTTAAAAACACAAGCCAAGAATGGCTAGTTCTAAATTTACCTCTTTTTTTTATGTCCATCATATTTATATTATTTTCTTTTTGAAATTACATTCCACACACATTTATCAATTTATATCTCTCCTCAAAACAATGCATTATAATGAATGATTTTCAACTCAAATACTATTTGACTAACATTTATTAAAACTTGCATTGCACCTTATATGATTTATATTTCGTGGAAGGAGGGTGTATACTAAGAGCATTTACAACGCAGGGTCGAGCAGCGGTGTCGACGTCGGTGTTGATCTCCGCTCGACCCTGCTCTCTCGACACCACGAAGTTGAGCGCCGTTGTGTGGGCCTCGACACCTCGAGGTCGAAGGCCGGAGTCGAGATTTAGACATCCGCTTCGACCTTAATCCGTAGCAATACGGGGACACGTGGCGTGTCCCCATTGGTCCGAGCAATTTTTTTTTTCTGATAATAAATAAAAATAAAAATTACATTCCAACTACTACACACCCAATTCCCCTATAAATACCTCTTCAATACATTCATTCTTCACAGAAAAATTGATTCTTCATCCCAATTTCTTTCTTCTTCAATTTCAATCTTCAAATCTTCTTTTATTGTGCAAAAAAAATGAGTGACAACGAGAGTCAGTTGAATGCGTGGTACCGGCAATACGTCGGTTCAAATACACCAAATCAAACTCTCAATCCACCGAATCAAAGACGCATTCCAAACTCCCAATTCTTCTCATCTGCCGGGTTTGCGCCGTTCTTGCAGTCGCCGAGGTTCTCCCAATTCTCCCATCAACCGGGTTTGACGAGCCCTATTTCGGTGCTCTTTATAGTGTCTGTAGAGGTCTAGATCGAGTTTTTTCTTCTTTTATTTTGGGCCTTTTGTGTCTGGAAGGACACACTGGTATGCAGGGGCACAACATTCCTGCAAATGGGCACAATGGAGCAGATAAAGGGCATAAAAGAGGAAGGAATGCAGCAGGGCATTGGAGGTCCCAAGGAGCTTGATAGTGATCACGAAGACAAACGGCATAGCCATGAAGACTCCGTGAGCTGAAAGTCAAAACTTTGCCGGAAATGAAAAGAACAAGCTTCGACATGGGCCACAACATCTTCAACGGTAGCCTCCAACAACAACAATTGCAGCGACCAATGGGATGAGAGTACGGACATGGGATTGAAAGTGAAGCTTGACCTACCAAAGGGATGTCGAACTCCAAATAAGATAAAAGTGTGAATTTAAAAGGCATGGAATCAACTACCAACTTTGGGGAGCCGCCATATATATACATCCCTCCTCCATCACTCCCATCATCGAAGAATAGGAAGAACACAACAAACACTCTACTCACTCTTTCTGCAAGTTTAGTTTTCTGCACAAACAATACACTCTTTACATTTTCTGTTAAGACCTCCATGAGGCACACACTTATTTTCAGTTTCAACGTTAATGATGCTTTCGTTTATTTCTTTTGTTGCTTGTTCTTTTATTTTTATGTATAGCTAAGTTTTTTGTACTTGGGTTGGTTGAAATACTGCAAGATGTGAGTATTGCGTGTGAGAAAGGTGAGGCCGGAAGCTCGCCGGAGAGCTGTTGGACCCATTCCCGAGGCGATGGGCTTGATTTCAAAGTGGTGGAGTCTCCACAACTTCGGCGATGGCCAACGGAGGAGCGGCGGAGGCGAAATCCCTCACAATACTGGGCAAAGGTGTAGGGGTTCCCCTCACCTCCGATCGTGTTGCCCGTGTTGGAGAGTGGTGTATGGCGCAAGTCATGTTTCTAGCCATTTTGGGCCTTCTAAATCCAAAGGCTGCTGATGCAGAGGGCTCAATTAGTGACTTTTCCAGATGCGAGCTACTTTTGTGGATAGTAAGGTGGGCTCCCGAGGTTACTTGGAGGGCTCGATACTGAAAGGAAGTGCTGGGGTCGAAATGCTCACGTGCGTGACATGGTCACAGTAAAAGGGCGTGAGTGTCGAGACCCTATAACTAAGAGACGTTCCCACGCAATGACTATTCGAGGGCCTGGGATCCACCCACACACACACATCGAACCAAGTCAAGACCGACTCAAGCATGCCCTCTATATTTGATCTTCTTTGTGTTTTATTTCAGTCTTTGCTTCTAGTTTATGTTGAGAGTGTCCCAAACCAAAACCCAACTTCTGTCCAGTGACACCGAGGTCATCACAACCTACCTCTCTTGGGTTCGACCCTAAATACTTACCCTAGCTGTACCTAGTGGTGGGCATCAGGAATTACAAATTGTATTTTGACGCGTCCGAATTCCCGACGACAAATCCGACGTCGTCAGGTTCTCGCAGTCTACGGGGTACTCCCAATTCTCCCCGTCTTACGGCTACTTGCATTCTCCGGGGTTCTCTCATTTCTCCCCGTCTTCCAGCTACTCGCAATTTTCGGGGTTCTCTCAATTTCTCCCGTCTTTCGGCTACTCGCAGTCTACAGGATTCTCTTAATTTCCCCCGTCTTCTGGCTTCTCCCAATTCTACACTCCACCTGGTGGGTATCGTGCATTCGACACGCCGCCAGCGGAAATAGCTCGAATGAGACGTATCAACCTCAACGACGACTGCGATAATGTTGAGATGGAGGAAGATGCTGATGAAGATTCCCAGTGAGAGGAATCGGAGGAACGCGAGGCAACACCGCCACGCCGCAAGGGGAAAGCTCTCGCCGAATCTAGCACGACCACTTCTCCGGCCAAGGGAAAGGGGAAGGTGAGCCACAAGGGCAAATAGAAAACAACATCAAGCACTGCATCAAGGCCACTGCGAGGTCCTAACTATACATCCATTGATATATTATTGCTCGTGAAGTGCTACATTGATTTTGGGCTGGACGGGGTGTTGGTAAATTTATTAAAGTTTTGATTGATTCCAAAACCAACTGACCCCAACCGAGTAGATGTTGCCAGATCCTAATGTTAGTATTTAGGCTCGCTGTTTGAGCAATGTTGAGATTTTTTCTTTACAGGTCTCCAGCTGAAGACGGCAACATGGCGTTACTCGGATAGAACATGAGTTGTAAGAAAGACAACTGAGCGTTCAAGGGGGAAGATGTAAGAAAGACAACTGAGCGTTCAAGAGATAGAACATCAGATGTGAAAGACAACTGAGCGTTCAAGATACAGAACATCAGTTGCAGGACTCGAACTGATAGATCAACAACATGAAGTTCAAGGCAGCTGAGGATTCAACTGTTCCTATTCAGATAGAAGGTCAGATGAAGATAGCGATCAGATGGAACATCAGCTGAAGACCAAAACTTCTCAACCGACTAAACAAGGTTAAAAAACTAAGGTTGAAATTTGAAATTCAAATTGGAAGTCACGTGAAGGTTTGACGTTCTGTCATTACCTCATTTGGCCCAACACAAGGCTGTCTCAGATGGAAAGCAGAAGTTCACAGTTGCCATATCGGGAAAATCTGCAAAGATGAGAGGCAAGCCATCGCTTTCACAGAACAGAGATCAACGGTTCATCCAACGGCTAGTTGATTCTCTCCGCCTATAAATAGAGTCATTCATTCATTCATCAAGAGACAAGACAAGTAGTGCGATAAGAGTTTAAACGAGCGAAAGAACGAAAAAAAAACTGCACACAAGCTAAACTGCATTCAATCTCTAAGAACATCACTAGTTGAGGGTTCATAGAGTGTTAGAATTTGTCTTGGTGTTTTTTATCATAGTTTGAGTCTTCATTTGTTCAAGCTTAGATCCTAGCTCACTTCTTGTTCGAGCTAGTAGTTAGAAACCCCACCCTTTTTCACACCCCTAAAAAGGTTGTTAAGATCCTACTCTTCCCGAAATTGAGTAGATAGGTTGATAAGTACCCGTAAACTTATCTGTAAGGTTGATAAGTACCCGCAAACTTATCTTAACGGTTGCAAAGCCTGCGTAAGCTTTGTGGTTCTAGTCCTAAAGAATTTGGACTGAGTTGTGTGGACTCACAACTCCCCGTGGACGTAGGAGTTCTCTTCGAACCACGTAAATCTTTGTGTGTTTGTGTTTTCTGTTCAGTTATTTATTGCATATCCAACTGACCAACTAACCCGCACTCAAAACCGCATTCTTACATTCTCTACTGATTTGGTTATTGACCGACCTTGCATCTGAGCGTGAGTTATCTTATACGAGTTATTTTTATCCACCACATTCCGCACAGCACTACTCTTCCAGCTGAGTATCCTTACTCAGTTGTGATTCCAGCTGAGTCGTATTACTCAGTTGTGATATTTTTTCGGGGGTTGTTTTTAAAATTCTTTACTGGTGTATTCCCCCCCCCCCATACACCAGAACTCGTATCGGGACCATCAAGTGGTATCAGAGCAGTGGTTCAAAAGACTGCTGACTCTGTTTCACGAGGTGTGAATCGAGGTATTTTTCTTTAGTGGTCAACTGAATAGATCTTTTTCACGCTAGTGCATATCTGCTTGCATGTGTTTTCTGTTTGTTGTGTGCAGATGGATGTTAAAGACAAGATTGTTGTCATGTTCTCGGTTGTGAATTATACATCCTGGAAGACTCAGATGAAGAAGATTCTACTGTTCAAGCATCATCGAATGCAATAAGTGATTACATCCGGACCAATCACCATCATGGAAAAAGTTACTCGCACTCCTACAAATCCCAATGATGGGGATGCAACTGAGGTGATGGTTGAGAAAAAGCCAGAAGACTTCACTCCTGAGGAAGCGAAAGTGAGCCAGCTGGATATCTGGGCTCAGAGCACTATCATGTCCACAGTTGGACAAGACTATCTTCCATAGATAGAAGAGTGCAACACAGCTAAGGAGATGTGTGACATTTTGGCATCTCTTAGTGAAGGGAGTGATGAAACTAAGGAGAACAAATTCTCCCATGCTTGTCAAGATTTTGACAACTTTTGTCTAAGAGTTGATGAAACCATTGATCAGTTGGAGCTTCGGTTCATGGATATCATCCGAAGGATTCAGTCTATCCGACGAGGTAAATATACCTTGAGAGAGATCAATCTCAAAGTATTACAAGCGCTACCAGCTGAGTGGGACACCTTCACCAACATTCATGAAAGTCGAGCTGATCTTGGAGAGATGGGAACTGACAGGCTGTTCTCAATCCTGAAAAGAAATGAATACAAGGTGAACCGACGAAGATCAACTCAGTCCTCGGGGCAGACGAGTCGACTTGAGGATGTTGGTTCAGGAACAAAGACAGTAGCACTTCGAGCTGACTATTCCAAGCCGCGAACATCAAGGGCAACAAGATCTGCGGACACAGCTTCGAAGGAGCCGAGCAGAGAAGAGCTGCAACAGAGTATAGCCGTCTTGTCAAAGAAGCTAGCTGACATGGATACTCGGTTCGGAAAATACAAACGGTTCTATAAATCCAACCGAACTCGAGATAACTCAAAGCCTGTGACCAACGGTTGCTTTGAATGCGGCAAAGAGGGACACTTTAAAGCTGATTGTCCAGATCTTTCGAAGAAAGATAGAGAAGCGTTGAGGGCCAAGCAAAATGCAAAAAACAAGGCCATGGTTGCAGAAGAAGCAGCTGACGACATGGACATCTTCACCGACACCGAAGATGAGGACGAGCTGACTTCCACCAACAACGCTATCGGACAGGATCAATGTCTTATGGCACTTGGAACTGACCAGGATGATGCTGAGGTACATTCTAGTTCAATTAATTTAAATTCTTCTATTGCTACTAACATGCAAGAAACAGTAGAGGAAGAATTGGAACCCTCTTGGGGTGATTTCCTAGAACTTAGTGAGGAACTGCATCAGCAATTGATTGAGTTTAAGAATCTTCAAGAACAGTTTGCCAGACTTGAAGAATCCTTAACTGAAAAGGACGATCTGTTTAAAAGTCAAACCGAAGAGATTGATAATCTCAAAAATCAACTGTATGAGACCAACCAGACTAAAGCTCCAACTGATGAGGAGTTGAAGGAGCAGATCAAGGAGCAGCAAGAGCAGTTGAACAAGCAAGAGGCACAGATCGACCAGCTGATGAAGAAGTCAGATGCACACACCGAGCATATAGTTGTTCTCCTCAAGGATTTGCAAACTGAGAAGGACAACCTGATAAAGCTATATCAATCATCCAAAATCATCGAGAATCTCATCAGTTACCAAAGATAAATGGATGACGTGTCTGGAATCGGTTACGACATGGTCAAGGACTCTGGAATTCCACCCGCAACCTTTGTCAAGGTTGTGGATGTCACGGTTGCCAAACCAAATTCGGTTGAGTCTGCAACTCCCCAACTTAATCCAACCTCCACGTCACAGCAAGCACAACCTGCCAAGGAAACTGCAGCTGAGAAAGGAAAAGGAGCTGTGGTTGGAGAACTGAAGAATTCATCGGTTGGGACAACAACCGAGGGGGAATGTTCCAAGACTCAGAAGAGGAATCAGAGACGTCGGAGATACAATCAGAACTGACCTCAGAATCGACCTCTGAACCAACCTCTGAACTGACCTCAGAACCGACCTCAGAACCGACCTCAGAAGGGATGGAATCAACCGAACCAACATGGATTCAACCATCAGAATCAACATCGGTTCCATCATCAGAACAACTAGAGGTTCCATCAAAGTCAACCTATGTGGAACAATTCCAACAGCTGCGAATATTCATGCCACAACATGAATCAACAGCCGGGCATGAACAACTGTAGTCAACAGTCAAGAAAATGGAATCAGGCTCAGCCACACAGATTCCAAACTGGCGGCCGACCTCATAAGCAAAATCAAATGGATCAGAAACGTCAACAAAACAGGGGGAACGCCTCTCCTCCTAAAGCTCACAATGGGAGAAATCAATCTCCTCCCAAGAAACAGAACATCAATAATAACAACAAGCCTAAGGATAACCGAGGTGTTGTTATAGTTGATGGAGAAGGAAAAGTAATTTGGAATGATAAATCTATCCGAATATATAGGAAAAAGCGATCCACAGTTCAAGGGAGAACTGGTTCTAACCCTCCAGGACCCAACTAAAATTGGGGACCTAAGCGTGTTTCTCTGTGCAGGAGCAGGAGGAACAGCTGAGGATTTAAAGCATCACATACCATGTGGGTGATGGATAGTGGATGCTCGAAACACATGACAAATCTGAAGGATTTGCTTGGAAGTTTCGTGGAGAATGAAGGACCATCAGTTACCTTTGGCGACAACTCAAAAGGTCACACCAAAGGCTACGGTACCCTTGAAACCAATCTTGTATCTATTTCTAATGTTTCATATGTTGATGGATTGAAGCATAACTTGCTCTCCATCAGCCAATTCTGTGATAATGGTTTCTCTGTCAAGTTTGATGCACAGGGCTGCAGGGTTAAAAATGTTCAAACAAAGCAAGTCATATTGTTGGGAAATCGATCCCCAACCGGGAATGTCTACTATGCAGATTGGAACAGTAGTCCTCCTGAAACCTGTCTGTTATCGAAGAGCAGTTCAGATGTGATACGACCAATCAATATGCGGAAACAAGGACTCGAACCCACGTCAACAGAAAGGATGATTCAACCCAAAACATAAAAGGAATCAATAGAGACTATACACCTAACCCACTGATCTCAAACGAGAATGGAACCAGAAAAGAACATAATACGAAAATTACCCCCAAAACTATCGAATAAAACCCTAGAAGACTACCCGGTCAGAAACTACAGCAACTCAACTCCGATTGAGCTGTAATTTTAACACAACTTATAAATTGAATACAGAAAGAACATATCCAAAATTCAGCCAAAACGCACAAGTAGAACTCAAAAACGCCCGGTGCTCAATTTTGATCCGGTTTAGGGTTTTTAGCAAAAAGCGATGGGAAAGAATTTGATGGAATCTGAAGTTGGCGAAGGAATGGATGAATATGGTCGAAGTATGATGATGATAAAAAGGCGTGGATGGCTGGACGAAAAACACAGAACAAGGAAACGAAACAGGTTTGGAGATTTACCTCAATACGGACCCCGAATCGACGAACGATTGAAACACGTATCGTGGAAGCAATTCTCCGCGGTGTAGTTAACCCGAGACCCACACAAGATCACGAACGAACTATAGATTTCAGATTCAAAGGTGCCAACTCGAATCCTACCAAGAGCTAGGGTTTGTGTACTTGAAGAACACGTGAGACAAAGTTGAAAAAAACTTTTTGATTTAAACTCGTCTGTTAACAATAATGTCGAAATTAACATAAATACTAGACTAGGGTTCGAAAATTACAAGGCCTTGGGCTTGATAATTTTCGAACTAGGCTAAACTAGAATAAAATTAAATAAATCCATATCCATTGGCCCAATACGACTAATCACAAATTGTAGTAATTGGGCTCTAATTAAAATTAAATAAAACAAACTAAACTAATGGATAAATAATGAAATAGCACACGTCCTAAACATGGCGTGGCCACGACCTAGGTGTCGGCCACGACCTAGGTGTCTTCCTCTATGCTCGTCAAATTCACCAACTTGTACTGTCGGGATTCAGTTCCATCGTTCTCCAACTTCTTCTGAACATAGCACTGGAAATAGCCTTGCAGCTTCTTGGCTCTTAATCTCGTCACTGGACCTCCAAGCTGCAACTTCGGGTTTAATCCTTCAGTGCTAGACCCGATCTCATCAAGATGTGAGCTGGCTGTGGCACAAAAGGCTCAATCATCTGAATTTCAAGACAATAAACCGACTTGCGAGACAGGAACATGCAAAGAGTATTCCTAACCGAGTGTTTTCAACAACACATATCTGCAGTGCATGTCAGTTGGGAAAGCTCACTAGATCCTCCTTTCGGTTGAAAACGATTCCATCAACCGACCGAGTATTGCCGCTGATCCATATGGATCTCTTCGGGCCAGTTACACCCAAGAGCATGAATGGTAACGAGTGTACACTTGTTGTTACTAACGATTTCTCTAGGTACACGTGGACCATTTTCATGCGTCACAAGAGTGAAACCCGAGATGAGCTACCCAAGCTGATGGATCGGATATCGAACCAACAAGAGATGAAAATTATTTCCATCCGATCAGACCGTGGAACCGAGTTCCTCAATGAAACCATCATAGAATACTGCGAGAAGCACGGAATCACTCATCAAACATCGGCTGCGCGTACTTCACAACAGAATGGAGTAGCCGAGTGAAGGAACCGAACGCTGAAGGATGCTGCAACATCCATGTTGACAAGCTCAGCTCTGCCAAAGAGATTTTGGGCTGAGGCAATCAACACAGCTTGCTACACCCAGAACCAGTCTCTTCTAACCAAGTGGTTGGGAAAGACTCCATATGAGCTATGGAGACGCAGGAAGCCTGATATTTCATATTTTCGCATTTTTGGTTCTAAGTGTTATATTCACAATAATGGGAAGACTCAGTTGAAAACTTTTGACGCCAAGGCTTCGAAGGGCATATTTCTCGGATATGCCGCTCGGATCAAGGATTATAGAGTTTTCAACAACAGTTCTCGTGTTGTGGAGATAACACCTCATGTTAGTTTTGATGAATCTACTTTTGAGTGCAGGGAACAGGCTAAAGGACAACAAGCTGATCCACATGTTCCAGCAGCTCTCACTAGATCGCAGGTTCTAAGGCAGAAGAATCTAGCTGAACCATTGGTATGGGCAACCGAGGATGATGATCCTTGTTCCTCTGAAGATGAATGTGAGGACCCCAGCTCATCTCAAGGGGGAACTTCAGCTGATGTCACTCCAGCTGCATCAGCATCCGAAGTCCAACCGAGCCCGGTTCAAAATATTGTCCATGTTGAGGATCCAGACTCAACAGCTGATAAATCACTAGTTCTGAAGATCCCAGCATCTCCCACAGCTCAGGAAGAAGAAGGAAGACACAACAAGAGATGGTATGAAGATCATTCCAAGGACAACATCATTGGAGATCCAGCCAAAGGTGTGAGTACTAGGAGCAAAGTTGCAAATCCAGACTCAACTGAGAAAGATTCCAACACTTTCGCCCAATATGCTGAGGAGTTGGCAGTTCTTGAGGAGTTCGAACAGGCAGAAGATGTTGCCATGATTTCATGTTTCGTAGCTGATGTGCCAGAACCGAAGAATATTGTGGAAGCTCTCAACTGTGTTCATTGGACAACAGCCATGCAAGAAGAGCTGAATGAATTTCTACGCAACTGTGTATGGGAGTTGGTAGAAAGACCAAATAGTGTTAAAGTCATTGGATTAAAATGGATTTTCAAGAACAAGAGAGATGCCATTGGATTCATCATGAGGAATAAGGCAAGGTTGGTAGCTCAGGGATATTGCCAACAAGAAGGAATTGATTTCGAGGATTCCTTCGCGCCAGTTGCAAGGTTGGAAGCCATTCGGATATTTCTAGCCTATGCCGCATTTCACAAATTCAAGGTTTATCAGATGGATGTGAAGTGTGCCTTCCTCAACGGTGATATCAAGGAAGATGTTTATGTTGAACAGCCTCCCGGTTTTGAGACTGGAGATGGAAGAGTGTATAAGTTGAAGAAAGCTATCTATGGCTTGAAGCAAGCACCTAGGGCATGGTATGACACTCTCTGTGGTTTTCTTCTGAACTCGGAGTTCAAACGAGGGTCAGTTGACAAAACACTGTTCACCATAAAAGTTGGAGAAGACATACTTGTTGTGCAAATCTGTGTTGACGACATCATATTCGGTTCCAAGTCGGAGGAGCTGTGCGAGAAATTCTCAACTCTCATGAAGAAGAAATTCGAGATGTCGATGATGGGCGAGATAAATTATTTTCTTGGGCTACGGGTAAAGCAGTCATCAAAAGGGATTTTCATTAATCAGTCCAAATATACAAAGGAGTCATCGCAAAGTTTGGATTGCTGACAAGTAAAACTACACGGATCCCGATGAATACTAACTGGAAGATTGAACCCGGATCTAAGGGAAAACTCGTGGATCCTTGTAAGTATAGAGGGATTATTGGTTCTTTGCTATATCTAACCGCCAGTCGGCCAGATATATCTTACGCGGTTGGAGTGTGTGCTCGGTTCCAAGATCAGCCAAGGGAAGCGCACATGTTGGCAGCAAAGAACATCATTAAGTATCTAAAGGGCACTGTTAATGTTGGGTTGTGGTATCCAACTGACGACAATATCCAACTGACCGGATACTCAGATGCGGATCTAGCCGGAGATCGGTTGGACAGGAAGTCCACATGTGGACACTGTCAGTTCATGGGAAGCAAGTTAGTCTCATGGTTCTCCAAGAAACAAGCATGTGTTGCCACTTCTACAACCGAGTCAGAGTACATGGCTGCCGGTAGTTGTTGCATGCAAGTGTTGTGGCTCAAGCAACAACTGAGAGATTATGAAGTAGCAACTGGATAGGTTCCCTTTCATTGTGATAGCTCAAGTGCCATTGCTATCTCTTTGAATCATGTTCACCATTCTCGGACGAAGCACATCGACATCCGACATCATTTTATCCGAGATCATATTGAGAAGAAGGACGTATCTTTGGAGAAAATTCCAACTGAGATTCAGAGAGCCGATATCTTTACCAAACCTCTAGCCGAAGCACGATTCAAGATGTTATGCGATCTCCTTGGATTGTTGGATCCATCAGATGAGGAGTCAGCCGAGGTGAAGAGATAGATATCCATCTGAGGGGTAAGCTCAGATGAAGGGGGAATCTCAGATGCGGATCGCTAATCGAAGACATCATACGTCAGCTGAACAGACGAACTCGAGTCAGCTGACGGTATGCCGCAACATTGGATCAGACGTCAGCTGAACAGACGAACTCGAGTCAGCTGATGGTATGCTGCAACATTGGAACACAGCTGATTCCGACATCAGCTGGCAGGTATCATTTATGGCTGAAGGTGTTTGTGTCTTAAATGAGAATGTTTGAAATAAATTCAAACATTCCTGAGCATGTCAGTTAGACTAAAATAGCCATCATAGCGCATTTAATGTAAAGTACGGTTGAACATCAATAGCCTACTTTATAGTGCTACTGGGCTGACATGAAAACAGTTCACCTTCTCACGCGCGGGTATTGGAACTCGGAATTCAACGTCAAGTCAAAGCTAGTCAACAGTCGCGAGATCCCAGCCGTTGATGGATTCGCGCCATTCATCCCTGGCCGCCGATTTCAAACGACCCAATAACCTATAAAAGGCGAAAAATCAGGAAGTGATCTCTTACCTTCTACATTTGTGTATATCTGCAGTAATTGTTCATCTTCGTCTCCGATTTTGTCTCACCATTTTCTGCAAGTTCTTGTTTTCTCCTTTCTATATAATCTTCACAGCAACATTAAATGGCACCAAAAGCTTCGACTCAAGGAAAGAAGATGGCTTCTTCAGGACCTTCTCTAGTCCCTTCATCATACGAGGAATCCTTTGACATGATGCTATCCAAGATTCATTTTGAGCAGATTCTATCGGACGAAGCACTGGACTCGCCGGTGTTGTCTCCCATCGCCAATATACTCAGGGAGAACGGCCTTCTGGACTGGGCGACACTCTTCCCCACCCACCTTCTCAGGCGACAGGTCGAGTCACTCAGTTGAAGCAGCTGCCTTTGAGATTGTTCCTCGCGCAGGTGGAACAGATGAGATGGAAGGGGTGGAAACCGACCCGGAAGTTGAGCCGACTATCTCCTCGGATGCATCTTCTTCATCTGAGGAAACCGAAGATATTCCAACCTCCCCCACGGCAGGAGCTGATGCCGTACAGCCCGAACAGGTTATCCCAACTGACACTCAGCCAGAAATTTCGAGCTCTCCGCTCAATGCCAACATTGTGACCATCTCTTCGGCCAATGTTGAGGAACCTCTTGACACCAACCTCCCCACACAGCCAGAAATTCTGAGCTCCCCGCTCGATGCCAACATTGAGACCACTTCTCTGGCCAATGTTGAGGAAACCCTTGCACCAATTCCCTATGAAAATCTCTCTCCCTCCCCCATTGACGAAGAGGCTGATCGTCAAGCCGTCGCACTGGAGCATGAAGGCAAGTTGGCCTACTGCTTTCAGAAGTTGATCGGGATGTTCCCTGAGGCGCACGACATGCCAACTTTTGCCACCTTGGGACTGAGCTGCTGTATCAGTTCAACATAATTTTCAGCCACTGGTACGTTAAGGAAGATACCATCCGCATACACAGCTGGAACCAGCTCAAGGCTAATGAGTCGAGAATAAGGGACTACTTCAACTACACCAACCTGGAGGTTGCATACAACAATAAGGTTGCGCTGCTGACTCGTCGTCTGGACATCAGCAAGGCAGAAGGAAGAGACACGAGAGAAACAGCAGAACAAGACTGTGTCAATTTCCTGGATAATATGCTAACCAAATCTGTTGATTTTATAGATGATCTTGATGCAGCTGCCGCAGCAGCCAAGCAGGAAGAGGAAGAGCTTCAACAGTACCTGGCCAATCGGCAAGCCATGATCACTGTTGAACAGCCAACACTTTCTTACCAACCAGCTCCAACTGATCAGCCAGCACCTTCAACAGACGAAATTTGTGAGCTGATCGCTGAGAGGGTCAACCAGCTCAGGAAGGAGATGCTTGCCAACATCCAGCTCAACAAAGAAGATCAGCTGAGGATGATGGAAGCTCAGGCGGAGAAGCACAGGAAGTTGCAGGAAGAGCATGATAAGCTGAAGATAAAGCTGGATGACTTCTCAACATCCACCAGCCAAGACATCAATGCACTGAAGACAACCGTTCATGGAATCCGATCAGATCTGAACGTCTTCAAATCCATCTCAGACTCCAACCTGGCCAAATCTCAACAAATACAAGACGAAGAATGGGATTCTCGATTTGAATCAAGATGGGTTGAGTTCGTCGCTTTCCAAACTGAGGTAAATGAAACCTTCGCTGGACTGAAGAAAGCCGAACAAGAGCGCCGTGACAATGAAATGGCGAAGAAGGTTGAGGTGGAGTGCACAGTTGATGAGCTTTTCAACCGGATTCAACAAGCTGAACAGCAACTCACTTCTCTAGATGGCTCAGTCGCAAGCCTTGTTGTTGATGCCAAAAAAAGGGAAGATGAGATTGGGGAAGATGAGAACCGGGTTGATGAGACACAAGAAGAGATACCAGCCGAAGAATCTCAGTTGAAGAAGGCCCAACCAAAGAAGAAAGCTCAGAAGAAGAAGTCCACTCCAACGCCAACCGACAAGAAACAACAACAGTTGAAATCCATTGCTGTCGGTGGAGATGAAATGGCGAAGGATATGGAGCAGACGGAGGAGTATGGAGTTTTCTACAACTCCATAGCCGAGATTGCAGCCGAGCTCGATGCTGAACTCGACGGTATCACAACCGAAGAGTGTGTTGCTGCTGCTAAGGCTATGGATGTTCCAGAGAAAGACTACATGAATCCTGACTGGATAAAGAAGTTTGCAGCCAGCCAAGCAACGAGAGTCAACCAGTTTGAGGAGGAGCTTGCCAAGGTTACCAACAACTTGGACAGGAATGTTGCCTCCCGCAGCCGACGCCGCATAGAAAAACATCAAGTAAAGGCTGAAGCAAGGCTGAAGCAACAGAGATTGCCAGGGAAAATCAAGCTTCAAAGTCGCTTCATGCATGTTGACAAATGGATGCCAGCTGAATGGAATGAGGATTGGGAATCATTCAAGCAGGAGTTTGTGAATGATTTTTATTATAGGAAGGTTTACTCAACTGAGGATTCGAGGAGAGCCTTCAAGGAAGCCCTGACCGAGCTACTCTCTGGGGATTGGGGCATGTTCAGCCAGTTCAGGCGAGCAATGATTGATGCGAAACTGGATATGAACACTGTCCCCGTCCCTCAGAAAGTCACATACCTTCCTCCTTTCCTTCCAGACTCAAGAAATCCCAACCGACAGAAAATAGCAGCTGAAGCAAGAAGAGTATGTCAGGAATATAGAATTGACATTTCGAAGGAGTCAGAAGCCAAGAGAGAAATCTTTGTTAGAATTTTCAGCAAGTATGTGCTGAAGTATTAGCTAAGTTAAAGTTTTTGAGCAACTGATGTATTTTTGATTTTTTGTGCATTTTGTTGTAACCATCAGTTGTAATGAAAACTTTCAGCAGTTATCCGATTCACCTTGATGTACAATCTCTAGTTGTCCAAGCTCTGAATCGCAAAGTTATTTCAATACCATGTTATAACTGTGCTAACCCTTTGATATTTTAATCTTATAGACTGTCTAGAATTTCAGCTGAGATTTTAGTTAAGTCAGTAGGGTTTAGATCAGTAGGGTTTTGGCATCATCAAAAATGGGGAAATTGTTGGGAAATTTATTAAAGTTTTGATTGATTCCAAAACCAACTGACCCCAACCGAGTAGATATTGCCAGATCCTAATGTTAGTATTTAGGCTCGTTGTTTGAGCAATGTTGAGATTTTTTCTTTATAGGTCTCCAGCTGAAGACGGCAACATGGCGTTACTCGGATAGAACATCAGTTGTAAGAAAGACAACTGAGCGTCCAAGGGGGAAGATGTAAGAAAGACAACTGAGCGTTCAAGATACAGAACATCAGTTGCAGGACTCGAACTGATAGATCGACAACATGAAGTTCAAGGCAGATGAGGGTTCAACTGTTCCTATTCAGACAGAAGGTCAGATGAAGATAGCGATCAGATGGAACATCAGCTGAAGACCACTCGGATGAAGACCAAAACTTCTCAACCAACTAAACAAGGTTGAAAAACTAAGGTTGAAATTTGAAATTCAAATTGGAAGTCACGTGAAGGTTTGACGTTCTGTCATTACCTCATTTGGCCCAACACAAGGCTGTCTCAGATGGAAAGCAGAAGTTCACAGTTGCCATAGCGGGAAAATCTGCAGAGATGAGAGGCAAGCCATCACTTTCACAGAACAGAGATCAACGGTTTATCCAACGGCTAGTTGATTATCTCCGCCTATAAATAGAGACATTCATTCATTCATCAAGAGACAAGACAAGTAGTGCGATAAGAGTCTAAACAAGCGAAAGAACGAAAAAAAACTGCACACAAGCTAAACTGCATTCAATCTCTAAGAACATCACTAGTTGAGGGTTCATATAGTGTTAGAATTTGTCTTGGTGTTTTTTATCTTAGTTTGAGTCTTCATTTGTTCAAGCTTAGATCCTAGCTCACTTCTTGTTCGAGCTAGTAGTTAGAAACCTTACCCTTTTTCACACCCCTAAAAAGGTTGTTATGATCCTACTCTTCCCGAAATTGAGTAGATAGGTTGATAAGTACCCGTAAACTTATCTGTAAGGTTGATAAGTACCCGCAAACTTATCTTAATGGTTGCAAAGCCCGCGTAAGCTTTGTGGTTCCAGTCCTAAAGAATTTGGACTGAGTTGTGTGGACTCACAACTCCCCGTGGACGTAGGAGTTCTCTCCGAACCACGTAAATCTTTGTGTGTTTGTGTTTTCTGTTTAGTTATTTATTGCATATCCAACTGACCAACTAACCCGCACTCAAAACTGCATTCTTACATTCTCAACTGATTTGGTTATTGACCGACCTTGCATCTGAGTGTGAGTTATCTTATACGAGTTATTTTTATCCACCACATTCCCCACAGCACTACTCTTCCAGCTGAGTATCCTTACTCAGTTGTGATTCCAGCTGAGTCGTATTACTCAGTTGTGATATTTTTTTGGGGGTTGTTTTTAAAATTCTTTACTGGTGTATTCCCCCCCCCCCCATACACCAGAACTCGTATCGGGACCATCACGGGGCCAACTACCAAACTCAGAATAAATTCAGGGAGAAAATATGTGACCGCTTCGACAAGCACATAGCTACCGCCGTGCCGCGCGAGAAAGGTGTGATGAAGTCGGCGTGGGGCCGCACCAAGAAACAAATTATGCAATTCAATGCTTGTTATATCCAGTTTTAGGATGAAAACTGAAGCGGGCGGAACGACCTCGATTTGTACATGATGGTCGAATATAATTACTCCGCCCTGTACGAGAAAGAATTCCTCTATAGGAAGGCGTGGAAGCTCTTGAAAAATATCTCGAGTTTTTGCAACCCAGTGACGGAAACAGCTCCGAAGGGGACAAGGATAAACGATGCCAGTGACTATACTTCGTCTGCTAGCGGCAACACATCCACGACATCCGCGAGCGATGCAAACACCTTTCAAATTCGTCCGGAAAGAGTGAAAGCTATCGAGAAGGAGAGAAAGGAGAAGGGGAAGGGAAATGAGGCGGCGAAAGCAAAATTGACTACCGTAGCCGAAGAATTGAAGACGACGAACGATGAAGGTAGAATGAAGTGGGCCTACGATATTGTTACGCGAGACAAGACCGGTATATCTCCGTCTATTTTGGAGGCATACCTAAAAGTCTGTGCGAATTTTGCAAAACAATATTGTTTAGAGTAGTTGTCCTAATTTTTTTCTTAATTATTGTAATTTTTTTTCTTAGTTATTGTATTTTTATATTCTTAATTATTGTATGTTTTATTTTTTTTAATTCAATAAAATTATCATTTTTAAATTCTTCGATTTAATTAAGTATTTTTATTATTATTTATTACAAACACAAAAAAATTACTCTCTCCGTCCACGAAATGGTTGCCACATTCTGGACGACACGAGTTTTAAGAAAATGATACTAGGTAGTAGTGAATTACAATGAGTATTATTGTGAGTGGAGTAAGAGTCCCATAATAAATGTGAGTGGAGTAGCAAAAATGGCAATCATTTCGTGGACAAACTTAAATGACAAAAGTGGCAACTATTTCGTAGACGGAGGGAGTAACAAAAAAAAATCAATTCAATTATTGCCAATGTATAGAACCGGGGTCTTACTCAACCCCACCATTTCAGAATTTTCTACCAGGGTCTTACTCAACCCCACCAATGATTAGGACCCTACCAAAATTACACTTCCCGACGATAGACCCGGGGTCTATCTCACTACCGTTGTAAATGCTCTAAGAGCACTCACAATGGGGGTTTTCATAGGCCAAAGTCTACCCTTGATTTTGGTAATTTTGGTGGGGTTTAATGATTGGATAAATTTAGATAGAAAATTTTACAATGGGGGTTGATATAGACCTAGGTTGATCCAATTATTGAATAAGTTTGTTTTTTTGGATTTCTAATAAATAATAATAAGAACCTTTAAATAAAATAGAAAGAATTAAAACCAAACAATTTTATTTAATCAAAATAAAAAAATACTCCCTCCAACCCCTAAAATTATGCATAGTTTTGGGGGGTACGAGTTTTAAGAAAATCCTCAAATGAGATGTAAGTGGAGAAAAAATAAATATAAGTGGAGATGAGATCCCACATTATAAGGGTAATAAGTGAAAGAGTTATTTTCTAGAATGGACTATGCATAATTTTGGAGGACAGACGAAAAAGGAAAATTATGAATAATTTTTGGGGTCGGGGGGAGTACAATAATTAATCCCAATTATTTTTTTTGGCGAACTGTGCAAAGACACTTTTGTGCATAGCCAATTGCTCCGCATCCATATCACTCATTGATCGTATTAGGAGCTCGTACGCGAACTTCGTTTCACTTACACTGTTCGCCTTGGATATTTCTTCGACGACGATCTTCAATTGGTTTACGGCCTCTGACTTCTTGTCTTTTCCCTTCTTAAGCGATTTTTGCCAATGAGGATGAGTGTGGGCGGAGGTTACATCGTTGGCGGATGTGTTGGCGCTAGAATTCGAGTGTAGTCGTCGTCTTCATTGATCCCCGTCCGCTTCGGTGCAGTTTTAGTCTCCGGCGTTCAAAAACTAGGGATATGCCTCAAGAGCTCCCACGACTTCCGATGCATGAATTCTTAATGTAGTGGGCTTGGTAGGAATCCTGGACCAACGTGTATAGATCGACGTCATTCTGCGGCCTGCGTGCTCTCTCTCGAACTGGGCGTAGCAACCGTTGAAGCGGACAATCTCTCTCTTGGCGCAACCCTACGCCGACTTTATTGGATCCGTTCTTCGCGGCTCTGTGGGAGTTATGTACTCGTTGAAGCGGGCAGTAATTCTGTTTCAGAATTGCTTCTGGGTTTGGAAGTTGGCGGTCTCCCCGTCGCACCCGATATCAATGTAGCATTTAGAAAGCCACAAAATTTCATCAGGGTGTGTAGTTGGCGCCTCGAACTCCGGATCCACTGCTTGTTGCCGGTGTTTTGCCCTTCCCCCCTGGCCTCCGCTTTGCTCATCCCCTTGCCCGCCGCTTTGCCTTTTCGGCGAGGCGATGATGGCTCGACTTTCTCCTCGTCATCCTCCTCAACTTCTTCATCGGCTTCCTCCTTGTCCTTCTCCTCAACATCATCATCGTCATCGTTGAGGTTGATAAGTCTGAGTCGGTTCATTTTTTTTGGGCGGCGTGTCGAATGAACGATATCCACCGGGTGGTGTGGAGAATTGGCCGAACTCGGGAGACGTGGAGAATTGGTCGAACCTGGGAGACGGGGAGAATTGGTTGAACCCGAGAGACGGGGATGATTGGGGGTTTGAATTGGGACTTCGATTCACTAAAGTCGAACAATGTTTTGTTGGTACCACGAGTTAAATTGATTTTCGTATTCACCCATTTTTCAACACAAAAAATCAACAATTGAAAGTAGATTTCGAAGAAGGAAGAAAGTGAGAGTGAAGAGTGGAAGAGGTGTGAAGAATGAATGGATTGAATGGATATTTATAGGTGAAAAATTGAAATTTTAGCCCTTTTTTTTAATTACATAAAAAGAAATTGGATCAATGGGGTCACGCCGCGGTCCCCTTCTTGAGCAAAGAGAGAGTCGATGGATGTATCGAAAAATCGACGTGCCGCTCGACCCCCCTTCTACTCCATCCTTCGACTCACCCCACAACGGGAATCGACCCCAGCGCGAGGCCGAAAGAGAGTCGATCGACTCCCTTCGACTCCGACTCCGAGGGATCAACCCTTGTTGGGGGTGCTCTTTAAAATAAAAAATACCATAACTTAAAGCTATTTGTAAATTTTTGTTGAAGAGAAAACTTTTTGATATTTTGCAATTTCTAATTTCTATATATAAAATCAGGTGATATTCTTCCACGCACACTCAGCGCGGGTGGGTCATGTTCAAGAACCCAAGCAAAAACACAAGTACGAGACAAGCCCCAAAGAAAACTAAAATAAAAAGAGTAAATAGTATAGGTTGAGAGAGAGAGAGAGAAATGAATTCACTTTGCTACTTTTTTGTGTTGCACGCATCCATGGCAGACTCCTCTTTGCTTCTCCGCCATTTTTCACCACCTTAAGCACAACAATATTTCGTATGAGATAATTAGTTTTCACTTGGAAATAAACAAACCCACGTTCTTGGTAGTACATGCATGTATATATACAGTCCTATAAAATTTCGAGTTTTTCTGTCTTTTCTAGCTAGGCTCTTGTTTCTTGTGCGGACTCTCGTTTGTCTTGGTGCGTGTTGAATTGAAGCTGGAGGAGCTAGATGAAGGGGATGATGCCTTCGGCCTTCGATTTTGAGATGGTGCTCAAGAATAATCGCTCCTCCGTTGCGGATTATTTTTCTGGCAATGGCAAGAATTTTTTCCCAACTGATAAAAGTTTCTGCGAGCCGATTTCAGTACTGGATTCGAGATTTCCCAGCGGGCCCACCTATTCCTCAACTCCGTCTTCATCTCGCGGCGGCGGAAGCGCAGCTTCTACCGCATCTCCGAAATGGCACCAAGACTCGACTACCGCCACCAGCTCCAGTGCCGGAGGAATTGATTCCGACCTCCTTCCGGTTCCCCCGTCTCTCGCCGATAAATGTGCGATGGAGGATTGGGTGAGCGTTTTGTCGGAGTCCGCCGCCGCTTCTCCCGGCCAGGAACAATCCAATTTCCGGTGGCTCATGGGGGATGTTGAGGACCCCGCCGCCATAGGAACTCTGAGCAACAAGTTTCTTCAATTCGGCGCGCCGGAGTTTGATTTTAACGGCGGATTTGGGGTTATGCATCAACCGTTCGCCGCCGAAAATCTCGGTGCTAATTTCTTCCCCAACAGATCCATCTCTGATAAGATTGATTCAGCTACGACTCATACGCCTTCAAATCCGATTAAATTCCATCATAATTCGCAGATGCATCCTTCCAATTTCGGAGCTGCATTCGATTTTCAGGCCGAAATGAAGCCTTCCATTGTCGTCTACCAGCAGGCGCCTCCTCCGGCCAAAAGGCTTAACTCCGGCGGCCAGATCCCTAAATGGCCTTCTGGAGATGCAAGGCAGAACCAGCAGCAACAGCTTCAATTCCTCCCCCATCATCTCCACCACCGGCCGAAAACGAGCGGCGGCGATGAACTGCAGCAAGCGATAATCGACGAGCTTCACACCGCCGCAGAGCTGCTGCAGGCGGGGAATCCAGCTCCGGCTCAAGGGATATTGGCACGGCTCAATCAGCATCTCTCTCCCACAGGAAAGCCTTTCATTAGGGCTGCTTTTTACTGCAAGGAGGCTCTGCAACTTCTCCTCCGCTCCACCAACCCTAACGCCGCCGCTCCGTCGAGCCTCCTGCTCAAAATCGGCGCCTACAAATCCTTCTCCGAGGTGTCACCCCTCATAAACTTCGCCAATTTCACCTGCAATCAAGCCATTCTCGAGGCCGTCGAGGAATTCGATCGAATCCACATCGTCGACTTCGACATCGGTTACGGCGGACAATGGGCATCTCTTATGCAGGAGCTCGCGTCGAGGAAGAATGGCTCCCCGCTGCTCAGAATGACCGCACTCGTTTCTCCTTCAACTCACGATCAATTGGAGCTCATCCTAACTCGAGAGAATCTAATTCAGTTCGCTAATGAGATGAACGTTGGATTAGAGTTTCACATTATCAACATCGATTCATTGAGTTCAGGTTCGTGGCCTGTGTTATCTAACGAGGCCGTGGCGGTTAACATCCCCGTTAGTTTCCTTCAACTGCCGGCGGCTTCTGCTCTCGGATTGGTGAAGCAATTATCGCCGAGAATTGTGGTTTCCGTGGAGAGAGGATGCGATAGGGCGGACCTTCCGGTGGCCGACCACGTCGTCCACACCGTCAGGGCGTATTCGAGCCTGCTTGAATCGCTCGACGCGGTGAATGCGAATGCGAATGCGAATGTGAATGCAGAGAGGCTGTTGATTCAAGCGGAGATGGAGAAGGTGGTGATGAGGCGTTTCCGCAATCGCGAGATATCGCAGCATTGGAGGAGTCTGTTTTTGAATTGTGGGTTTTCGCCATTAACGTTTAGCAATTATGCAGAGTGGCAGGCGGAGCTGGTGGTGAAGAAGACGAGTGTGAGGGGATTTGAGGTGGAGAAGAGGCAGTCCTCTCTGGTTCTCAGCTGGCGTGGGAAGGAGCTGCTGTCTGCTTCCGTTTGGGGATGTTCAACTTCAAATCTTTAATCCAACAAATCTGGATTTTTATTCCTCTGGTTAGTTTCAGATCGGATTCACTGCTAAAAATGATCCATGCTTTATGTATTAAGCTTAAGCTTATTTGCACTTGCTTTGCTTCTTTATCATTTGGTTATAACTATAATGGCGAAATTAATCAAATGAATCTAACCCTTTTAATTCATTGGGTGCTGATACGATCCTGTTCCTGAATAGGTGCGCCTATAAAATTGTCACAACTTTTGTCGAAATATATACTAGTATATTTTTTTTTTAAAAAGAAATTTTGTCGAGATATTTATTGATAAAGTTGTTGATATTGTCTGTACTAAAATGGTGGTTGTGTTGTGACATACTATAAAAATTTGAAAATGTTACTAGTACCGAGTATTTATTTAGACCATGTTTGTCATATCATATGCAGTGGGCAGGCACTAAATTAAATAAATTTGTAGTAGTAGTAATTTAATTTTGGTAGGTTGGATGAGAGTGAGAGGGCAGGACAGTTTTGCCATACTACTTAATTTATTCAAGATCTTTTGCATCTTAATTGTCATTTCATTGCATTTTCTGCAGCCTATTATTATTTTAGAAAAATCGGCCTGCACAGTCAATTTAGGTGCTGGGCAGCTTAAGCAAAACCTTGTTGGGCTAACTAGACTATCTTCTTTTTTCTTTCTTTTTCGTTTTTTCATTTTCATATTTCTCTACAAGTATTTTCTTTCGAATTTGATGGATTTTTTTGGATTTTTGCCCATATGATTTCACTATAAATACTACCAAATGGAAAAAAAGAAGAAGAAGAAGGAAAAAAAAAAACTAATGTTATCGAGGTTTTGAAGTACATAAATCCTTGACACCTAATGACGGGGGGCAATAGTCCATCTTTGGACTAGTTCTCAATGAATTTTGGAGTGTTGGTCTTAGATGTTTACAACGAAGTTTGGATTAATTGAGTTGGAATGGAGTTTAAATTTGTCGTGCCAACTACTGACTCAGTATTCGAACTGAATAACATTCGACGATGAAATTGATAATGTGAGATTACAATCTAGATAATGAGATATAAAAGCACCTCCAATGGGGAGGGCTTGGCGCGGGCGATCGGCGGGTGAAGGAGGATTGAACGCCCAGAGCTGCGGGGCGTTGCCGTTGGAGGAGAGGCGAACGGGCGGCAGCGATTTCGCACGGGCTTCACAACGCCCGTGCTTGAAGAAGAGGAGAAGGAAGGGAGGAGGGACGCGTCGCCTCCTCCAATTTTCTGAGTTAATTTTTTTTTTAAATCTACAATTAAATAAAAATAATAATAATAAAATAAAAATGGGAGTTTGGATATTGATACGATGTTCAAGCAAGACTACGAAATTACACGAGGAGCACAACCGATATGGAACCAGAACAATTGAAGCGCCACCGTGAAGCGTGCGCATATCTCAAGTAGAAATAAGGGTTTCCGGATATTGATATGTAATTTTTAATTTTTAGTTTTAAAATAATCAATTGTATTGTAATTTTTCAATGTTTCAATACAATTTGGTAATTTATTATTCTTACTATTATTCGGTCACACTGTGGCCGACCACACAAGTTAAAAATGGTAATATATGTTTTGAAAATGGAAATATACCCTAATTGGGAAGCATAAACCCTAAAGGGAAAATGTGATTATTTCTATTTTTACAGTCAACCTTCCTTTTTTCACGCGTGTGGCTGGCCACAGTGTAGCCGAATATCATTACCCTATTCAAAATAACAAAGTAAAATTTAAACAAAAAATAATACAAAATCAATCATTGGATCACCCTAGGGTAGGGTTTTACCCTTGTGAAAGTTCCACCGACTATCAATCATTGGGACCCCACCAAAATACCCATCACCCTAGGGCTTCAAAGTCCACTGTTGTGAATGCTCTAATTATTTTTTACCAAGTTTGAATTTTAATTTCATAGATATTTAGGTGTATTCAATTAGGAGTCTGTGGGATTTTTAAGGAGTTTGAAAGTTTGGGTGTATTCAATCCAGATTTTCAAACTCCTTTAAAATCCGGTGGTATTCAATCACGACTTTGAAAACTCTTTTAAAATTTAGGGGTATTCAAAACTCCATGGAATTTCTATCTCCATTGACTCTGGTGGAATTTGGTTAAATTCCACCCAAATTTTGTACACGACGAAATCTGACGTTCAATCACGAAATTTTAAGATTCCATGAAATACGAGAGCCGGCGTATTCCCAAAAACCGCTGGGTCCATTCGACCCTTGGCTGATGCCCAGCGTCGGCTGGAAGGTGAAAATCTCACCGTCTTTCGTAAATCAACTTTTTTATCGCTACTCCCCCCCCCCCCCCCCTCTGTCACACATGGAAGGTCCTTAGTTTTATCAGTTTTATGAATTTCTCCTCCAACTCTCAACTTCAAACCTCTCTGACGCTAATTTCCGGTAATTGTTTTTTTTGCTTCTGCTAGCTTTGTTTTTATTAGACTATTTTTTGAGAGAATGTTCTCGGTTTTCTGTTTAGCGTGGTTTTATTATGCTAGTTTCTGCAATTTTGTGCTCCTGTTGTGCTAGAGAGAGAATGCAGAGGAGCGAGAGCATGAGGAAGGGGGGTGGGGTTTTGGGCGCTGACATTGGAAAATTGGAAAGCTTGCAACTTATGTATGCATCCTTTTCTTACTAGCGACAGCGGCTGGTCAGCGAGCGCTGGCTTCAAGTGCAGCGATCACAGAGGTCCAGTCGGCGCTGGCTTTTATGGAGTTCAACTCCAGCGAAGTCGTTCAAATCCCACGCGAACTCCATCACAAATTCCTCCCAACTCCACGCGGAGTCAATGAACTTTCAAACTCCACTGACCTTTTAAATTCCTTAAAATTCCAACAAACTCCCAATTCAATACACCTCCTAAATCTCCATTTCAATGTAGTGCAAATAACATGGCTAAGCCTGAATCGCAACGAATCATTGAAATTGGTATTAAATTACGACGTTTAAAAAAGGTTGAGTCTAATTTCAAAAAGAAAAAAGTTGAGTCTAAATTGCAAATCATCCAAATATTAAATATTAAATTGCATTTTATAGTTAATTAATTTCTATGTATTTTAAATTCTTTCACCTGCTAATCACGTCACTTTTGTATTCCAGAACTTGCATTAATTAGCTCGTTCACGTTGTACAAATTGGGCCGTCGCTTTCGGTAGTTAAATTTACAAATCCGTATTTTATGTGCTCAATTATTCTCCTTCCATTCCGGTTTATCTAGTAACATGGTACTTTTTCTTTGGACTGTCTAATTTATCTTATAATATTTCTTTTTATGAAAATAATTAGAAAGTCATTTTATCAATTTATTTACTTTAAAGTACTTTATATCACAAAACACCATTTATACCTTTAAACACTTTTTTTTAATACTCGTGCCAAAAAAAATATTACAAAATGAACGAGATGGAGAAAATATAGTACTATCAAATAAATCAGTAAAAGACCCAAAATGAAATTTCTACATCACCACATAAGATGAAACATTACACCACCATCAAATAATATGAAAAATATACTACACTGATTGAATATGAAACTAATTAAGGTGAGTCTTAATGTTTCAAGTTTACCATTTAAACTAGGCATCATTGGTTTGATTGTCCCTTTTTTTATATTCACTAGTCCGAGCAATGTGCTATGCACGTAAACTTAATGATTCTTACAAATAAACTTTAATGAGTAGATTTTATACTTTATTTTATTTTTTAAATAATGTTATTATTTTCATCTTGTTTTTTGATTATTTATTTATTCAGTTTCTCAAATTTTTAAATTGATTATTGAAAATTTAATAAATTTAGAACATGTAATTGTTAAGGCACGTTGTTTTTTTTTAGGGGTAGGTATAGTAGTAGAGTGTTATTAATATATCGAAAATCTTAATATGTACATTTTCATTCAATTACTTTTTCGTGTGTCATTATACATTATCTAAAATAAGTGAATGCAATGTTTCCAAAGTATCTTAAATAGTTAAAATTTGATTTTTATAATATCAACAGTTTTCACTTTGAAATTTTCAATAATTTTATATGGCTCAAAAATATAAAAATAATTTAAATATGCACGGAATATAGTATTGATAATTCAAAAGAAAACTTATTTATTTATGTTATAAAATGTACATAATTGTCATTTATATCATTATGTTACTCAATTTAATGTACTTTAATATATTAATTAATAATATAAACTCCTTATATGCTTGTAATTCAAATTTAATTTATATTTATAAATACTTTACTTTTTTAAAGTGGACATGTTATTACAAT
This sequence comes from Schizonepeta tenuifolia, assembly GCA_029490685.1. Lineage (NCBI taxonomy): Eukaryota > Viridiplantae > Streptophyta > Magnoliopsida > Lamiales > Lamiaceae > Schizonepeta > Schizonepeta tenuifolia. The sequence continues at coordinate 92,656,585 of CM055958.1, forward strand.
ATATAGTGATAGGAAGCACCATGGAAAAAATGTGTGATCGAAAATCAATAGTCTTTTGTGATTCTGAGCTGAACAATATTTCATACATCTCATTCTGAACTTCAGAAAATGAAAGTATGTACTAATTTTCCGTTATCACAACAAAAGATGGGAGATGCGTACTCAATCTTACTGCACCGCAATGAGTTAATATAATTAGACATTTTTTTAGTTCATATAGCAGCTATCCTACAAGAAAAATTGATATATTTAAATCTAATAAAAATGGTTATAGTATCTATAGTCATATAAATATTGATTTATCACATGATTTTCATTGTTTTGAATAGAACATTTTATTTTCGTTTGATGAAAGTCTTCTTTTGTTATAAACCTTTGCAACAGTGACATTATGAATACATAGATATTTTTAAATTAGATTGTAACAAATTAAATATATAAAAAATGAATTAATCTATATTTTTAATATATGATTGAGCAATTAAAAAAATTACCTTAAGATAGGTAGAGTTAGGGAATGTAGCGTGTATGGTCACACTTTATAATTAAGAATCAAAATAGTATATAAATCTGCAATTAACATGCCTCTTTGTTATTCAATATTAAAAACTATGATAGTGGTAAATGAAGTGTAAGAGATAAAAGGAAGCTTGTAAGATTCTATTTTAATCTTATTTGTATAACATCATCATAAATTAAAATGTAATTTGTTAGTGTATAATAATAAAGTATTCCATAAAACGGAAGAAATAAAAGCAAAGATTTACCAAAATATGCTCTGTACTAAACAAATTTACTGCACATTACGTTTTCCGAAGGTATATTGAGACATTACTCAAGAGTTAATTAATACATATTTAAACCTATTACATGGCATCAAAACTCACAATTACTCAAAAGTTTAGATTGACAAAAGAATAAAATTCAGAGTAATAACAAAAGAAAAAAGCACGCTCTTAGGAAATACTACTATGAAAGATGGCGTAAAACTTGAAGTGAAATGAATTAAAGGAGAAAACTTGAAGTTGCTTTTTCTAAAAGTAAAACTTGAAGTTGCTATTAACTGGAGAAGGAGAAAAATAAAAAGTCATCATATTACGTACGATGAATTGAAAGAGAATACTATTAGCTTAATTTTTCTCTTGTTCGTCGTTTTAAACTGCCACTAAAATATATGAAATCCATACTTACAGGTGGTTTAACTGACAAAATAACGAAGAAGTACTAATGTAGAAAAGAGTCTATATTAGATCAAATAAATTAGGAAAATTAGTTAAATTGCTATTAGGTAAGTACTAATTAAATTTCTATACGTAGGAAAATTTAGAGTCCATTATCATCTACCAAATTAATTAAATTAGGTAAAAAAATAAATTGTTGTATGGTAAGTTGATTTCTAATTAAATTATATATTTTTTTATAAATTATAATATATTATTTTACGCTATTATCCTTAATTTAAATATACAGCAAGAATATTTTAGGCAAAACAAATTTCGTAAAACAAGACTTTTATTATATTAGTATAGATATAGATATTCATTTATGCGGTAATTTGAATTGGTTAAAGTAATATACTTTTGCTTCATGTTGTAGTGTTTAATCGATTTGATACTCCACGTTTTTGTGTTGTAATGTAATAAAACTAAGTGGTAAACCGGAAAACTTTATTTATGTTCATGAGAATTCCTACGGTATCGATAGAGTAAATCACATGCTGTATGATCAATTAATGTTAACGATACACAAGTGAAATGTATTTTTGAGGATATTATGCATAATTTGATTATTTATCATCTCACCCATGCAGAAGAAAAAACATATATATCGTTGCAAAATGTATCTTAAAATCTATTAACTTGTTAATTCATCCTTTTAGATCCAGAACTCTTAAAGTTTACTGTATTAACGTGTGGCACATAAAGTATGATAGATACTGGGTGGAGAAAATTCCCCAACATTGTGAGTGGAAAAAAGAAATAAAAAGTATTCCCTTCGTTCCGTTCAATTTATCTCATTTTGCTATTTTTGGTGTCTCATTCAACTTGTTCATTTCTTTTTAAGGAAATACTTAGGAAATTATTTTATTCACTTTATATCACTTCATGTCACTTCAAAAACACTTTATACCACTTTATCAATTAAAAAAATATATTTTTATTCACTACACTAAACACACTCTTTATCATTTAATACTCTTTTTTTTAATCTACGTATCAATTCTAAATGGGACAAGTTTAACGGAACAGAGAAAATAAGATAGTAGTGCATGTCCTAAAGGTATAAAGCAAACTCTACGTCCTTTGTGGAAAAACAAAAAATGAAAATTAACAACAATCTTTGTGCATGGAGGAGTACGTGGTAATTTGCAAGGACTATCGTGGTATTTCCTCATGAGTAAACCACAGGAGGCATTATTACAAATAAAGAAAATTGTGAGGGCAGTTAGTAATTTAAGGACGAACTTCCAAAGACTCTGCCCTTCCGCTTTTTTTGCCAATTATTTCGTCTAGTTTTAGTGTGATTTTTTTTTAACCGTCTCAATTTAGTATAATAGTATCTTTTTTAGGATATGTCTTCTAGTTTTTTATTATTAAAAATTTAATATATTTATTTTTATAAAAAAATTTAATAACACATTATAAATTAAAAATCTAGAGGATATTTAATTCGCATATTTCGCTATTAAAATTAAATTTACAATGATGAAATGAGTCGTATAATCAAGTGGGCTCCACAATATTACATCATCATCTGATTTATATGTTCTTTGCATCACATCGTCAATTTGGTTTGTTTGAACTTTACCATGTGGGACAAAATAAAAGTTTTCGGTATTAGGCTATGAGTATCGCGCCTCGAGCGGGGGTGCTCAAGCGTGGATGGAGCAGGGGTGGCTCGAGCACCCCGCGTGGCAAGCTGGAGGAGCTCGAGACATGCCCGAACACTAGAGCGGTGCTCGAGTTCGGCACGTGCTCGGGACGCGCTGCCTTTTCCGATTATATATATATATATATATATATATATATATATATATATATATATATATATATGGATCACGCGCCTAACGTAAAAAAATTTAAAAATTCGACCGTTTGCGGTTTTACAACGGCTATGGCCGATTAATATTTTTTTTTTTTCATTTTTCTCTACTATAAATACATCCTCAACCCTCATTCTTCTCATACCATTTTATCATCCTCTTTCTCTCTCAAATTCAACTACAAAAAAATGTCTTCATCTTCGTCGGTGGAATATGTCGAGGGCGGCTCCGACGGCGAGGTGTTGGAGATGATGGCGGACGTGGATCGCTACATACGTGCACACTTAGCGGAGCAGAAAAAGAAGAAGAACAGGGTTACAGGGCGCGGGGGTTCATCGACCGCGACCGAGAAGCGGCGTGTGCGGTCCTACACGCCGACTACTTCGCCGACAACCCCACGTACGGCGAGCATTTTTTCCGATGCCGTTTCCGGATGCATAAGCATCTGTTCTTGCGCATCTGCAGGACGTTGGAGGAAAACGTCCACTACTTCACGCATCGACAAGATGCACTCGGACGATGGGGGCTAACGTCGGTGTAAAAATGCACGATGGCGGTGCGATAACTGGCGACTGGTGGTGTTGCCGACACGTTCGACGAGTACCTGAAGATCAGAGATAGCACGGGCCGCCTTTGCCTCAAAAAATTTTGCCGGGAAATGATCGACCTCTTCAGCGAGCGGTACTTGAAGAAGCCAACCGCTGCCGACACTGCACGTCTGCTCCAAATGCACGAGGAGTGGCATGGGTTTCCGGGGATGCTCGGGAGCCTGGATTGCATGCACTGGGTTTGGAGGAACTGCCCAAAAGGGTGGGCGAGTGTCCACACTCGCGGCGATTAAGGCGTGCCTACCTTAATCTTAGAGGCGGTGGCATCGCAAGATTTGTGGATCTGACATGCCTTTTTTGGGTGTGCCGGCTCCAACAACGATATCAACATCCTCAATCAATCGCCCCTCTTCACCGACGTGTTTGAGGATAGAGCTCCGCCATGCAACTTCACCGTCAACGAAAACCGCTACGACAAGGGGTACTACTTGACCGACGGGATCTACCCTTCGTGGCCTACACTGATCAAAGCGCCGAGGGTTGAAAGTGACCCAAAGACGGCGAGGTTCAAGAGGATGCAGGAGGCGGTGAGAAAGGACATAGAGTGGACCTTTGGAGTGCTCCAAGCCTGATGGGGAATAATACGCGCTCCGGGTCGGTGCTGGTACAAGAAGCATCTCCGAGACATCATGTTCGCGTGCATTATTTTGCACAACATGATCATCGAAGACGAGCGGGAAGATGTGGAGAATTGGAGAGACGACTCCGAATCTCCATCCACTAGCGGGATATCCTATCGGACCACTCCGATCGCCTTTAAGACATATCTCCAACAGGAAACCGACTTGAGAGATCAACGAAAGCACGTTCGGCTTACCAATGATCTCACCGAGCACGTTTACCAGAAATTTGGACCTCTACGGGAGTAGTCCACATTTTAATTAATGTAATATTTTTTTATTTTAATTAATGTAAAATTTTATTTTATTTGAATTAATGTAATTTTTAATGTTATTTTTATTAATGGAATTTTATGAATTAATTTAATGAAAATGGGAAATTATTTAATATTGTGTTGGAGCACCTTTAGAGCACCCTTGGGATGCAGGGGTAGAGGTCTCTAAGGGTGCTCTAGTGTTAGAGCACCCCTTAGAGCACCCTAATGGTCTCTAAGGGATGCAAATAGTCTTATACAATCATACACCCTATGTTTCGATGAAAATTGTTTGTCACTTCTATTTAATTTGTCTCACTTCCATTAAATCTATATCATATTACCTTCGGTCCCCGAATTTCTTCTTATATTTCCTTTTTGGAACGGTCCCAAGTTTCTTCCTAATTATTTTTAAACACTACTCCACAATAAATTATTATTTCTTACCCTTACTTTATCAACTTATTTACCTAAAATACTCCCTCTGTTTTTTTATAAGTATCCTCCACCGTCAAAATACACATACCAAGAAACTTGATAAGTTACTATTTTTATCTATAATTATTGCCTAGAAAACTTAAAAAGTAAATAATTAACATTTATTATTGAGGTAAAATGGAAAGTTTTGCATAGTTTTTCCCAAAGTTTGCATCAATTTTTTCAAAGTTAAGAAATAGGACACTTATTTAGCAACAAGAAAAAAGTCAAAATAGGACACTTATAAAAAAACGGAGGGAGTACTACATATGGCCCACCACTAACTCAATTAATTAATATATCACTACCTTCAATGTGAGATCTTTTCTCCACTCACAACAAATTCAATCACTTTTTCTCTACTTACAACTAACTCAACAACATTTTCCTTAATTCTCGTGTCACTTCCTCCTAGGTTGCGATTTGGGGACCGGAGGTAGTACTTAATTTGTCACATATCAAATAAGACTGGATCACATATTCAAGCTAGCCAACATAATGAACCTGCCAATAACGAGTCAAAGTAGGTGAGTCTCGACGTGATAGATAAACCTGGCTCAAATGGCAAAATGTGTGGCACGCGCAGAAAAAAAGGTAAGAAAAAGTACTACTACTAAGAGCATCCATAACGGGGAAGACCCCGGATCTATCGCCGGAAAGCGTGATTTTAATGATTGGTGGTGTTGAGTAAGACCTAGGTTGATTTTTCCACATTGATGGGTTGAGTAAGACCTAGGTCTATAATCATTGACAATGATTGAATAGATTTTATTTTGTTATTATTTTTTTATTTGTAATAAATATTATAAGAAAATACTTAATTAAATTCAAAAATTACGAAATGACAATTTTATTGAATTAAAAAAAATACAATAACTAAGAAAAAAATACAGATAGGAAAAAAAAGATACAATAATTAAGAAATAAAAAAATAAGCACAATAACTACTTGCGGAGTGGACCGAAACGTGTCCAAATCTCTTCAATCATATCCTCCATAAGGCGGTAGTGGGCACGTGCATCATGAATCCGAGCTTGTCTCTCAATATATTGGTGGAGTGGCGTTGGCAAACCTTGATTGACCGGTGCCCGGTTCACTTGTCTTTCATCCCGTTCGCTTGATTCAACATTAAATTGAGTTGCTCTAGGTTCTTCATCTTCAATGATCATGTTATGCAGAATGATGCAAGCATACATGACGTCACATAAATGTTCTCGAAATCACAAGCGAGCAGGCCCTTTATAATTGCCCAACGAGCTTGGAGGACGCTGAAATCCCGTTCAACGTCTTTACGCGCAGCTTCTTGCATCCGAGCGAATTGGGCTCTCTTCGAATCTGTTGGCGCATTGAGCGTCTTCACGAAAGAGGCCACTTCGGATAGATGCCGTCGGCGAGATAATATTTCATGTGGTGCGGGCGACCGTTTGCAGTGAATTCAGTTGACGACGCTCTCCCATTGAGAACGTCGCTGAAGATGGGGGACTGATTGAGCACTTTGATGTCATTCAGAGAGCCGGAGACACCGAAAAAAACATGCCAAATCCACAAATCTTGAGAGACGACAACTTCAAGGATGAGTGTTGGATGACGATGTCGTCCAGTGTACATTCCTCACCAAAACGATGGACAATTCTTCCATGCCTAGTGCATACAGTAGATGCTTTCAAGCATCCCAGGAAAGTCGTGCGTCCTCTCGTGCAATGCAGTGATCCTGGCGATGTCAGCCTTGTTTGGCCGCCTCAAATAGTAGTCGCCGAAAGTAGATCTGATGGCCCGACAGAAATTCTTGAGGATCTGATTGCCCGTTGTATCTCCACAGTGCAGATTTTCGTCGTATTGATCGGCTGCTCCAACATTGGCGAGTTGCCTTAGAGTAGCGGCGCACTTCACAAAGACGTGAAACCCCAATCTTCCAGTGGCATCGGGGTGTTGCTGAAAATAATACTCCCGAGCCTCAAGAGTTTCAGCTATTCTCAAGAACAACCTCTTGCTCATTCGAAACTGCCGGCGGAAGACAACATCACCCCATATAGAGTGGTCGTCAAAATAATCTCGTCGGAGGCGGTTGTTCGGCCTCCTCACGATTCCGGTGCAGGTACGTCCTCGTATCCGGTTCGTCATCTGACGAATCAGACCCGACGGCTTGTTGGTAAAGCTCCATGGCTTGTTGAACCAACTCGATACGTCTGCGGCGATGCTCCTCCTCCTCTTCATGATTGAAGCTCGCACCCGGCCAACTCATTATTTTTTTAAGGAAAAAAAGAGTGATTTTTTTTTTGGATTTGTATGAATGAATGGATGAAGATTAGAATTTGGTGTGGTGTGTGAATTGGATGAAAGGGTATATATAGTGAATTTGTGTGAAGTAACCGTTGATATACCTGTTGGAGTAGCCGTTGCACACATTTTTTTAATTTTTTTTAATCAGAAAAAAAAATTATCACCGACGAATGGGGACACGCCACGTGTCCCCATTTGCTGCCAACTCGAAGTCAATGGCGGTGACGTACCCTTCGACCTCGCCTAGGTCGAGCACGCCACGGCGGTGTCGACCTCGCCTGGGTCGAGCGAGGCGGGATCGAGCGGCGCTCGACTCCGGCGTCGACCCGGCGCTCGACATCCTGCTGTGGATGCTCTAAATTATACTTGTATTTGCACTACTAATAATTTATTGATTATGCGTCACAATTGTCATTTTTTTTAAGGAATTATAACGAAGAAGTATATATGTATATATATAATCAAATAAATCATTATGCTATTATATACTTCCTCCGTCCATTTATTTCTTGTGCATTTGAGGGATGACACGCAGACTAAGAAAAGCTGGTAAAATATTTTTGAGTGGAGAAAGGGGCCCAATTTTAGTGTGAATTAGGAGAGTGATTACTTTTGTTAATCAATTAGGCAAAACATTCCTTTTTTTTTCACAAAGTATTATTTGTTCGATTTTTTTTTTTTTTTTGCATCAATGAAACCTTGTTTGATTTTTTTTTTTCACAACTATGTCTTCCTCGATTTTTTATTTATTTTCACATAAACATTTGTTTGCCGTTTTTTTTTTTTGCTTCATAACCATGCATTGTTCGTTTTTTTTTTCATAACCATGACTTGTTGGTTTTTTTTTTTTTCATAACCAACACTTGTTGGTTTTTTTTCATAACCATGTAAACATGGGAATGAAATATTGACAGAACATGGATGATTGGGAATTAAAGAGGGAATCCGTTTTTCACTCACAACCATGTAAATATGGGAATTAAATATTGACAAAAAATTTAAAGAAAAAAAAAACAGCAAACAAATGTTTAAGAATTAAAGAGGACAATATCCTTTCCATTAATGAGAAATGTGGCGCCATTACAGAAAAGGAGAGGGAATTGTGCATTAAATGCAGTTCAATTCCCAGCACTTTAACAAAAAAAAAAAGAGGGAAATTTGAATGAGGGTACTATCTCTCCTCTATAAATACAGCTTTCCATTAATCTTTCCTCAACCACTTCATTCATTACTCTCTCAACACTCATAAATACAGAAGCAACAGAAGGTCAGAAAATGGTTCAACAGAGGGGGCTACTGAATCTCACCCAAGAAAAGAGGAATACAATAGCTCAATGGCTCCTTCATAACATATGGAAGCTTGCTCAAGATCAGCTTGTTTTGGGAGCACCTATCCAAATCAAATCAAAGATGAAAGACAAAAAAAGGATAGTTAGAAAACCCATAGATGTGCAGAAAATCAAAAGTGAACATCATTTAGACTTATGGCTGAGAAGCTGAAAGTGAACAAGAGTTTGGTTGCTCAATGGTACAAGAGAAAACAATTAAGAGCACATACCAACTCAATCAAACCAGCACTCATAGGAGAGAACAAATTCAATAGACTAAAAATGGAGTTTAATGCAGTTGGGGTCAGACATTGTAGATGGTAAAGTGAAGTATCAAAAAATGATAACATTATCCACATTGATGAGAACTGGTTCAACCTCACTAAGCTCAAAGATAGGTATTATCTTCTGTTTGGAGAGGACGAACCATACAGATGTTGAACATCAGAAAAAATTCATCCTTTGTTCATTAAGAGACCAAATGCAGTATCTAGTTCATCAGTTCATACCATGTTCAGCATCAAATGCATCATGAAAAGCAAGTGCAGCATCAAATTCATCAGTTCAGACCAACTGTAGATCAAGTATAGTATCAAATTCATCAGTTCCAACCAAGTCCGGACTCAAATTCATCATGTAAATCAGCCAGAATCATGTGCAATATCTTATTCTTAAAATAAAGGCATCAATGGAACATAACCAGGCATCAGAGCAATGAAGCAATACATCATATGCATAAAATCAAATAATACATCAAGTGCATCAGCTCACTCAAATAACTAGCCAAGAGTTAACAACATCGAAGACACAGAAAATGGCATCACAAGCCAACACAGAATTGCAGCGAAAATGCAAAAAATGGCAGCCAACAGATAACATCAGATCCATCATGAGAAAATGGCATCACCAGCCCCCAACACCACCAAGAGAGTAAAGAACGAAATAACCTGGTTCAATGAGTCTCAGCATAGAAGGGAAAAAAATTCCCAACCATTGAAGATACTCAGTTTCATCTCTCCACCAAAGAGGGCATGCATGTGCTGCCTCCTCCGGTGGTGTCTCCGGCACCACCATCTCCATATCAATGTCGGAGTCGAATGGGGACTGCGCATCCGGCAACACCATGCCTTCTTCCGTCGAATCAGGATCCACCAAACCAGCCTCAGTAATCCTCAGCACAGAAGGGAAAAAAATCCCAAGAATTAGAGATACTCTGTAATATCTCCGCACCACTTAGGGAATTGCATTGCAGAGATCTCGACGGTGGCGGCGGAATCACAGATTTGAGCAGATCCAACATGAGTCAACTCAGAATCGGAGAGATGAATGATTTGCTCGGAATCAGATATCGCAACACATGGAGATGCAGAATCCATGGCCGTGAAGGCTGTTTCCGGCAGCACCATCTCCATGGAATCAGTGAGCAATAAACAAGAATCGATGTCTATGGGGGAGAAGTGGGTGGGCATTTCCACCAATATATCTTCCTAGAACCGTGGCGTATTTAGGGGAGAAGGCGGTGCCGGAGATGGAGATGACATCACCGAGTGAGTGAGGAAATGAGAGAGACGGCGAGAGAAATTAGGGATTTAGGGTTGCAATGAGTGAGAATGAGAGAGACGGCGAGTGTGAGCAGATTTAGGGTTAGGATATTTGGGCTGGATTTTGTTCGATTTGGGTTTTATTAGGAGTAATACTTAGATTAGTGGATTGGGTTTAATGTGATTGGGTTTGGTAATTTAATTAAAGGATTAATTGGGTGGTATAGTTGTAATTCATAGGTTGAAATGAGGATAAAAAATTTGGGGAAACTTACTATAATTGGAAATGCACAAGATTAAAATGAACAGACAAAAATGACAAAATGCACAAGAATTAAATGGACAAAGGGAGTAGGTGGGATCTTTACGCTATACAAAGGTGGGACTACTATACCAATATTTGTATCACTGACTTTGCAATTAACTTTAGGTTTAGATTTCTCATATACCATTTTGGTTTGGCGAAAAAATACAATGATTTGAGCAAAATCATTGTATTTTACTACTTCTCAGTTTTCTTAAAAAAATTACTATTCCTCCGTTCATGATATGGTTACCACATTATGAACGACACGAGTTTTAAAATATAGTGGGTAGTAGTTGATAATAATAATGAGTATTATTATGAGTGACATAGTAAGAAATATACATTAAATTTATATGATATGTACATTTTAATACTATAAATGAAACTAATAACCGGTGGAGATAAAAGTTGCAACCCCTACAAACAATCTGATTGTAGTAGACCATGAGATAAAAAAAAAAAAAAAAAAAAAAAAATCTGACTCTAACCCTACAGCTTATACAAAACTCCGGCCTTCCTACTTTTTTTTTTTTTAATTATTCCAGTAAACAAAACCCTAGATCACCAATAACTGCAATACATCAGTCAAGAAATCTAAAACGGAATTCAGGAAAATGTCCGAATCCATATTATCAGAAATGGATTCCGAAGATAGAGATTCGTCGGAGGAGGAAACGGCAGACGAAAAAGACGTACCTGAGAAAATAACATACTATGAAAAGCAGAGGTTGCAGAGAATGAAAGAGAACCAAAGCAGAATGGAGGCTTTGGGGCTGCGTAAAATGGCAAGTAAGTTGATGGGATCTGTTCTGAAAACCCAGAAAAAGAGTAGCGATAAAAAGGGAAAGAGAAAAGTTGTTGATGAAGACGAGGATTATAATCCAATTCAGGAAAACGAGGAAATGAGTTGTTCAGAAAATGAGGATGAAGAGGACTTTTCACCGTCCAAGAAGACCAAGGTATCATATACTGAATGATTTCATTTTCAACAATATCACTTCACTGATCTCATTTGCTTCATATCCTATTCACTTTCTTATTTTCGTTTTTTAATCTTTGTCGCGTTTCTATTCGCACATTACGTTGATTTAATGTTGGTTAATTTTTATGATAATGGTATTTATCATGTTTGATTTAGAGCATAGTGTGCTGTATAACTGAATTCTTGCTCATTAACAAGGTTCCCAAACTTATGCTTGTATTCAAAGTAGGCATGAATAAGGCAAAATGAACTTCAAAATTTTTCCCAAATTCCTCCCATTCATAACTCCTTGTGTTCTTTGTCCTCTTCGTTTTACATGTGGCCGGGCATCTGGTTTTGAAGTCCAATATATTTTAATCCTGGATCTGCCACTGGTTGGGTGTTTAATCTCTGGGTGAGCAGTGAGATTTAGCTGGACATATTTGTAAATAACTTATAAGTTATGTATGCCATTACAATATGCATTATGTAGTTGTCCTTCTGTTTGAACTAGTGTATTACTCCTCTAATACAGTGTTGCGGAATGTGGGCTCAGTTACATAGATTTGTCCATCATTCTCCGTTTTTAGCCTGCTTGTATTGCTAGCGTCATGATTGGGAATATAATGCACGTTCTGTATGATTTGGACATGTATTTACTGCTTATCTTGATCCAGATAAAGAAAAATAGTTCTGCTCCTAAGAAGAGAGGCCCCATTAATTTTGACTCGGACTATGTGGATGATGATGATGCGTTGATGCAGGTAAGTTTGTCTCTTGTTTGTAGCCTGCATTTCTTTAACTTTGTGTTTGTTTTAGGGTGCTAAGCCTAACAGCTGTTGAAGGTTTTTGATTTGCAGTTATAGTGTGTGCAGTATCAACATAAATCTTGTGTTGCAGGCAATTGCTCTTTCTCTACAAGATACTGAAACTTCTAGTGTTCATCTTATGAACCCTGCTCCTTCAGCAAACGACAAAAGAAAAGAAAATCTGTCTGTTCAGGATGGTTCAGGAAAGAAGAAGGGAAGAAAAGTGGTTAGTATTCTTCATTGTTGGTTAATTAAATAAGATAGGAATTATATCAGTTCTCATTATATTTTTCTATTATCATATTTCACACCTGCCATGTTGGTCGGCAGATAACCAACCGAGTCCAGATGAATGAAGATGAAATGCTTATACACTTCTTTCAATTTGATGGTAATGAAAACTTTGTTCCTTAATTGTATGTATTATGTATAAGGCATTTAAATGCCTTATGATCGTAATATTGTAAATGAATCTTACATGGTGTGGAGGGTCCTGTTTCCCTAATCTGTGTCTGTTTGCATTTATCTTATTTGTATCTAATATTGTAATTATGATCGTAATCGGAGCTCACATGTTTTTCATTGCTCAGTTAAGATTGATGGAATATGCAAGAGTAGGCTTAAATTTCAAGGTGACCATTTTGAGTTCTCACTGAGAACCACATTTTCTTCTTGCAGAATAGAGATTGTACTAAAAATCGATTAAAGCATCCTACATTTATAGAACCTTACTATTGATATAAAGAAACATTTTTGCACAAATGAACAAGTGAATTGCATATCCAAAAACTTCAATGTACTGCTGACCTCAAGAATATGATAAAAGATGCAACAGTTTAACCATCTTCTCTGTCTGTTTCTAATTGCTTGCTTACAAGTAATCATATAAATTGTCGACAGATTCTGGAAGAGGGAGCATCACCCTCAGAGATGTAGAGAGACTAGCTGCCATCCATGATTTTACATGGTCTGAAAAGGAGATGGCTGATATGATATATTGCTTTGATAGTGATGGAGATGGAAAGGTCAGTATAGTTCTGCTGTTCTAATGAATGATAGTGCAATCAATGTATAACATGTGTGGGTTCTGTTTTTTAATTTCCTGAACAAAGGTTATTCGATAACTATGTTTAGAGACAGAGAAAATTGAGGAGTAAGAGTGCATGAAGTGAAAATCATGGACCGGTTTCTGTTATTAGTAGATTATTAGAACTGACAGGCAATGAGTTGACAAATATTTATCGGTTCACGTTAATCAGTGAGAGAGTGTTACTGATGGTTTTATCAACTTCAGTTGTGCCTCTGTATAGAAAACTCAGAGCTGTAGAAAAACCCAACAACCCTAGTCCAAACTCGTCTGTGGTTAGCTGTGTAAGATTACAGATTAGAGTTTTGAAACTTTATTGACACTCTTGTCACTCAGAAATCAATTTATCAGATTACTACTTCTGTTCATCTTTGACTTTCTACATACCGTTTCAGATAAGTTTTGATGAGTTCCGTAAGATCGTTGTTAGATGCAACATGTTTAAAGATTCTGAAAAAGATGCAACTGGTAAGTTGAGAAATAAGGATTATTACGACTCTCATATCATCTTTGCATTGTATCATTCGCTTGTTGAAACACGCTCCTCTTTCATAGGTCGATGAATCATAAATATGCGTGTTTTTGGAATAAGGCAATGAAGCAAGAAAGACCCTTGCTATTATCTCACTCTGTGAATATTTATGTTCAAATCAAGATGTTTGTATTCGTTCCTATAATCATAGATTCATGTTGTTCAATGCTTTCCCGGCCGTTTTATATGTATCAAAGTGTAAAATTTGTACTGTATTATACGAGTTTTTCCACATTTTAGATTCTCTCCATTCATCTTTTACAGAACAAATGCAGTTTGAGCAATGACAGTTACCAACCAAACCATTTAGTTTTAGGCATGCATTAAAAATTGAACATGTTTCTGATAAGTGAATGTAGAAACAGGGTGCGGTCGGTCATTATGTTTGTCTTGAAAAGATGGACCACAGGATCCCGATCAACCCGACAACGACAATGTACATGAGACACGCGGCTTCTGGGAGCCTCTCTCTCTCTCTCTCTCTCTCTCTCCCCTCCCATTATTCAAACTACATGCACAACCAGAAACACAAAATAAATCATAGTACAGTATTATTTATCCTAAATGTTTCATACTTGACTTGACATTAAAAAAGTGTCAGATATCAAATGATACATTACCAAGTTATTATATATGCTGAATATGTATAGCAGATTGTTTCTCTTCAGTAGCCTTGAAATTTCCTAATTAAAAAAATTAAGTAATATTCCCTAACTAAATTGTAAATAGGAAAAGAGAGAATAAAAGCATGATATATCGAGATTCGAGAGTGATATTGGAATTGAAGTTGGCGATGATCAAAGACGCCATGCCACCACTCATCACAAAACAAAACTCTACCTTTTCAATTTTTCACTTTTTTTTGGTTACCCACTTATCTTTCTACATTTGTAAATTGTAACAATTGATTTTAATTAGCTATAGTAAATGAATAAAATAATAGGACAATATAAGTAGCATAAATAATGAACACACGTATATTCCAACACTACAAACACATCTTCTTCTTTTTTAATTTGGTATTTTTCTATTTATATTTGGCAACTCAAGAGAAATAAATCCACCTGAATTCTTGTAGTAGTTTATTTTTTAAATTCTAAGTCACCTTCCAGTATCGGAAATTGAGCATAGGATTAGATAGTTGTGTATTTAATTGAGAAACTCTTTAATTCAGAGCATGTGCAATTGCGGAAAGGATTAAAATCCAAAAGCTTTCTTAATTTCAAGCTTTTGTAATTTAACTTGATTTTGTAATAAGAAAGGATCCGGTCTGGGGTCTTGATGACAAGATTGGAGAATAATATAGTAGTATCATCTTGCCATTTAAGATTGACTTGTTGATGTACATGTACTAAATGTTTCTTATAATCACTGATTTTTCACCTCTCCATGTGATTTTTAATGTCATAATTGTAGCCTAGTCATATATATAAGTAAATAAAAGAATGTATCCAACTAAATGTTTTCAATTCATTGTCAAATAAACCGGCCAAACAACCTAGAGCATAAGAAGAGAGTAAAAAGGTAGAAACCAAAAATGCAACTTCTCATTGTTCTTTCTGTTGCCTTGGTTGGTGTATTCAAGGTGGCGGCAGGGACCTCATGACTATTTTTCTTGACCTCATGGAAGGAAATGAGTATTATTTGATTGAGCATCCAAGAAATTAATTAAGCATTTCTTTGCGGTGAGTGAGTTAGCATGTGTTAAGACTACTCTTACTAGTATCAACATCATCATCTACTTTACCTTAGGGCCTAATTTATGCTGGATCAGACACAAGTGCAGCCTCAATGGAATGGGCAATGGTGGAATTACTGCTCCACCCCGACAAATTGGCAAATCTAAAAGCAGAGCTCAAAAGTGTCGTCGGAAAGAAAAGAATGGTGGAAGAATCAGACATCTCGAGACTCCCATACTTGCAAGCCCACCACCAAAGAAGTGTTATTGCTAGAGATCCAAACATATGGAAGAATCCCAAGTGCTTTCAGCTTGAAAGATTTTTAGATACTGATAATGATTTCAGGGGCCAACATTTTGAGCTAATTCCATTTGGGTCGGGACGAAGAATGTGCCCCGGCATTCCTCTAGCTAGCCACATGCTGCACTGCATGGTGGCAACAATGTCTCACAACTTTGATTGAAAACTTGAAGAAGGGGCTGAAAACTTCAAAGAGAAGATGTGTTCGGGATATTCCTATCAAGGTTTGATGGTTGGAATCCTTAAAAGAAGCTTATGATAATGGGATCATATTGATGCTTGTCCCTACTAGAATCACACTACGTATTGTAATAATTGTTCGGTTAGAAAGAGAAATATCCACAGATTTATGCAAGCGGCCTACATATGATTTGGTACCTGTTTTATCTTCAATACCTGTTCTGTTTGGTTGAATAATCGGAACCAACCAAATTCCAACCTCATTTGCAGATAATCGTATATCTACTTCTGCCTTCTCTGGTTTCAATAAACTGAAGCATAAGATCAGGAAACAGAGAACAAAAATGGATTGATCCATCTCGTGACTGAGCCGCTTCCCAATGGCATGTTCGGGCTTGAGACGCAATCACAGGGAATGAGCAAAAGCTAAAGTAGTAAACAGAGTTGTGATTATGTGAAAAAATATAGTATTATATATCCTTGTAACAAAGAACTAAAAAAAAAGAGGCTACAGCTAGTCACACAACAAATGCACTTCAAGCAATTACAGTAACCACCCAAACCATTTAGATTTAGGCATGCATGCTTCTACAGTTGAACAACACAATTAACCAAAAATATTATGCTCTTATCTCTTCAATGTCCTAATATTCGAACATGCAGGTAACTGATTCTGAGGACGAATATGTTTCAACACGCTCCGGTGATTTATGTTCTCTTCAAAAGATACCCCAACAGGATCCCGATCAAGCCAACAATGAAGACATACATGAAGGGAACACCACCCTGGTTTCTGGAACCTTGACGTCTCACCAGCTCCTGCATGCCATGAGCAATTGATTAACGAAATTTATTTGAAGGTGGAATTTTAATTCACCGCATGAAGTGAAATAGAAAAAGAATATCCAAAGCTGATCCGGATGCAAGGACCAACATAAGACATTTTGCTTACAATTCTGTCAAATCTCAATTTATGTAAGTGCTGTGACTGATCTTGAAACTTATAACAAATATAAAGATCACTTGAATTGAAAGCTAATTTTCCATAAACGCAATTCTTTGCTTGGACATCTGCTCATAAGAATCTCTTTTTTTGTCTTATTAAAAATACGGCAGCTAAGGTTTCACATGTTTCTGTGAATCTGATTGGACTGATGGTAGACATGTCTCAAAGAGATTAGTAGTGCTTAGCATACAGCATGACAAAATTGCAGATTAAACATTCAGATTTCCCAATTTATACTCGTGGGATCACAAAGTGGAGGTCAGGTTAATATAAAAACCATTAAATTCAGAGCAGAAAACATTTGGAGCCTGTTGGTATTATAATGCATTAATCCACTAGCCATAGTTAAACAATATATCCCCATTAGTCCAAAGTCCACAAAAAGAAATAGAAAATAAAGCATATTTTATTCTTAATTAATGTTTTGTCATTGACCATAAAAAACTCTCAGAGAACAGACATCAAATGTTTACCAGTTCTTGTTGAAGCCTATTATTTTGCTGAATGGCAGATTGTTTCTCTTCAGTCAGCTTCGAGATGAGGGCCTTAACCTACAAACAAGCCAAAGACCAACGATCAGCAACTGAAGATTTTCAGGAGCCTTATAGTATAGGGACATAGAGATCATCTAAATAACATTCAGAAAAATCCTGAATTCCTAAAAACAGGAAGATGACAGAGAGAAAAAAAAAATGTCATATACAGCTCTTTCCAGCTAGACCCACCTTATACTACTGTAAAAGATATCATGGACACAAGAACCAGGAATCCAAATTACAGAACTAGTACAAGACATTTAGAGAAACAGAAAATGAATGATATATATAACCTCTGATGTGATTTCATTTGATTCAGGGAATCCTTTTGACATCTGCAAAGTCAAAAACAGAATGACAGATTAATCTCAAATATCTTCTTAGTTAGAAACAAAAATGCTACAAAGTTCAACGCTTACCATGTTCAAATCAGAAGTCTGATTTACAGTACCATTCTCTGACACTGATGCCCTGGGTGAGGAGCCTTCCTCTGACCCTTCTCGCACTGGTGAAGGTGGTTGAGGGGGTGGAACATAGGTTACTCTCAATTTGCATTCATCGACTTGGTTCCCCGACTCTTTGTTGAACTAATATGAAGATCAGGTAAATATATTGAGCATCTTTGACAAAACATTCACTGCCCTAACAATCTTGTTTAACAGGATACAGCACACTGCAGAAAGAATAAAAAAAAAATTACCATTTCAGGAGTTATTTCCTTAGAAGAGATCCCAGGGTTCACCACTACACTCTGAAGGAGAAACTTATCCCTGCATTGCATCTCGGGTGGAGCCTCCTTTTGGGCTTGCATTGTAACTGAATGAAGCAAAGGATTCCAGACTCTCACTATTATGCAAGGACTCAATAACAAAATATCCTCTTAAACATTTTTGTCATCTAAAAATAACTAAATTCACATAAATCTTAGTTGAAATGTAAATCTATTTGCAGGCGCATGCACAAAAAATACTAGACATATACCAAACACATGTGCACGCACATGCACAAACATTTAGAGAGAGAGAGAGGTGGAGGGAGAGACCTATAACAGCACAAGTAGAGTGTGGCATCACGACTCCAGTGTTTGGCCTCACACAATACTTCTTTGGGTTTGTCGTCTTCACCTGAATATAGAAACAGAAAACCCATTAAGAAGGTAACTCCACTCCACATCAAGGGCATTTCTAATCGGTGTCCTTCAAATTCACAGAAGGGATATATCATGAAGCAAAACATAATCCTGAATCCTGATTCGGATAAAGGCTATTAAGGACATAAAACAGCTACCTTGAATGCAACATGATTATCAGACTTGTTCGCCAATTGCATCGAACATTGGATCTGCTTCCTCAATTCGACTAACACACACCACAATTGCAAAATATATTAACGCAAGAACATCAAACCCACGAAAAAAAATCTAAAACCTGGATCTAAAAAATTGAAATTTAATCAACTTCGTCACTATTCCCCTAAATCACAGAATCTTCTAGAACTCCATTGAGAGCTAATTACCTTCCAGCACAGTAAGGCAGACCTAATTCTAAAAAAAAAACAGAGAGACATCTCACGTACATGGGAATTGAAGTTCGACTGGGTCAATTTGAAGAAGCTCGCCGTTACTCATTTCTAAGCGGATCGCTGCTGACCGCCGGATAATTTATCGCTTTAAAGTTTCTGGAGATGAAAAAGAGGCTCGCGACGGCGGAGCTTGATTTGAATCACTGTTTCACGGCGGAAGGCGAGATTAACAAAGAGAGGAGAGAGATCTGGGGTTTTGGAATTTTAGGAAATTTTGCTGTCTTTCTTCCGGTTGGAGAGAGAGAGAGAGAGAGAGAGAGAGAGAGAGAAATAACGCAAACGTGGAAAGTGCAGCGTGTTCTCTAGAAAAATATAATCAGTTTTGGTTAATTCCACTTTGGCCCTTCAGTTTATGGAGTATAAAATATTGCCTAATATTCCACAGGTTCTACTTTCTGGTTTTTCTACCCCAACTATGATCAAATTTTATATCCTCGTTGTAATAATTGGAAAATCATTGATAGTATTTAAGTGTAAAAATTATTTTTAGATTACTTAATTTAATCTAGACTCGTCATAATCTCATTAACTCATTCTTGAATGGATGAAGAATACCATTACTCTTTACGTAACTTTCTTCAACTTGACATCATGTTAATGAACATATTAGTTAGCTTTTGGGTTAATATCATGAAAATACACGAACTTTGAGTCACTTTCATTTTTCACACGAATTTTCAATTTTTTGTGATAATACACAAACTTTGAGTCAATACACGAACTTTCATTTTTCTCACGAACTTTCAATTTTTTGTGGCAATACATGAACTTGTGTCAACTTTCATTATTCCCACGAACTCCAACTTTGGTCCAACTTTGAGTCAGCTTATGTGACAATCGAGAGTGTGTAGTCTTTTCGTCCAACGACTAAATTAATTGATATCTCCTTTTAATCTCATAGGCCATCATTTAATCTTTAATTAACTGACCTACTTAATTGTCCTGCTAGAATTTTTGGTGATATAAATTCTCCTATTCATCCAATCAAAACATTTGGGACGGAAAATACATTAGTGTATGAATTTTTATTTTAGCAAGAAGATTAATGACAAAATTAAAAAATTAAAAAGAAATATGGAGAAATTTTGGAGAAGATGACACTCTTCTCTTTATAGGAAAAATATGGAGAAATTTTTGTCCTATATATCACCATAATCTCTAGCACAATAATAAAATAGGTTTGTTAATTTTAGGATTAAATAACTGGGTATGAAATTTAAAAATGGTAGTTTAATTTAGCCGATTGATGAAAAGACTTACGCTCCATCGCCACAATTTTCGCGAAAAATGACATGGGGAAAATTGAAATTGGATCAAAGTTTAAGTTCGTGAGAATAATGAAAATCGACTCAAAGTTTGTGTATTATCACAAAAGGTTAGAAGTTCGTGAGGAGATTGAAAGTTAACTCAAAGTTCGTGAATTATCACAAAAAATTGAAAGTTCGTGGGAAAAATGAAAATTGAACCAAAGTTTATATATTTTCATGAAATTAACCCTTAGATTTTCACTGACAAAATATTCATTAGATTATCTAACTAGTTTCTTTTCTCTAGTAATATGGTCTAAAAAAGCTATTTTTTAAGGGTGATCTAAAAACACTCTATTGTGACTATAATTAAAGATGAACTGCTATATCAAACAATGATCTTATAACAGAAATTTATTAGTTTTATGTTTTATTGAATGAAAGTTTACTAACAAAATTTTAGAAGTAATGTATATTAAAATATTCAACGCTATAATAAAATATTCAGCGTTGTTTTTCTTAAAAAATATATATATTCATCGCTGTGATATTTATTTTCTTAAAAAGTCAAAGGTATAATAGTATACTACAACAAAAAAATAGATGTTGAGACACTTTTTCAGAAACACTTTTAATTAAGTGCCTCTAAAATTTATTATTGAGGTACTTTGAAATAATGTAAGTTTTATACATTTGTTGGGGCAATTGAAAAAATAGCGCCCAAAAATTGGAAATTAGGATTTGATATTTGGGGAAATAAGTGGCACCTTTCCCAACGTAAAACCCTTCTCTATTCTCACAAAATAGCGATGTCCTTTCATCCCCAAGACAAACCCGGTCTACAGCACTCTCTTTACCATTTTGCCGCTTTCCGCCATCCGCCATCTCTCTCTAGTTGTCCATTTCGATTCGGTCGGAGAGTGCCGAGTAATTGGTTTCTGTTATGAATGTGATCGAAAGATCGTGAAGCAATGCGGCCCCACCAATGAAACAGTAAGAACTCAAAACCTAAATCGCAGATGCATGAAGAGGTAAATCACACTAAGGATTTACGTGGTTTAGATCAGAATGATCCTACATCTACGGAGCAAGAAAGAAGATTGATTTCACTATGTAAACAACGTGACAAATTGTCACTACAACACAGACTACAAGAATTCTCAAGAGGAATGAAAAACTGATCTTCTACAGCCAACTACAATGGCAGATCTCACAAGCTTCTCCTCTCTATTCTTTTTTCTGTGTATCTCTCCCTCTCTTCTAACTAATCACAAGCTAAGAAGGGTCGAGAACTCTTCCAATAACTGCCAAAAAGAATAGGACAAGAGTGTTTATACTCAACGTGAAAGAAACAAACTCCTCAGGTTGTGGCTTCTTCACTTGTTATGTAGCTCATTAAGAGTTGTACCCGCTTAACTGCTTCTTAACATCCAAATCCTTCAGCCTTCGATATTTGTAAACAACTCCCTCAACTTCCTTTTCACTTCTATGCAGTCACAAACCAACAACTTTCCACCTTGATTGCATAGAAGATCAAATCCCTTTTTTTTGCTCTTTCCAGTTACTCAAAACCAGAAAATTAGTGTCCGAGCTCTTACGAGCTCAAACCTATCAACTCAAGGCAATGCTGATGTTAGAACCGGCGTACTTGTTCATAAACTTTACAACAAAACATCAACTGAACTAGAGAATAGAGAAATAAGAAATTACAAGTAATGATAATAATATAGAATAAAACAAATAATCAAACTCTATATAATAGCCGAGTCGAGATAAAATCTCTGCCTGTAAGAAGGAAAACGCATCGGTAGTGCTCTCGGTTTGGCGGTCCTTCCCCAAAGGTAAAACGGCTTCGTCTCGATGGATGTAGCACCACAAGTCCGACGAGCTCCAACGAACTGAACGAGAATAAAAAACTGAGCTAGACCAATATGTTATGCAATGAGAGAATGATATGCCGTCTACCATGCAAATGAGAAATGCATCTATTAATACTACAAAGTACAAACACATAAGTATTTTTTTTTTTTTTGAATAAACCGTTCTGATAAAAGTAAATAGACAAAAATTTTATTCATAATTTTTTTTTGAGGAATTTCATAATAAAAGTATATCAATATAAATATTATTTGACTACAAAGTAAAAAGAGACAAAAATGTGGATTTACATAGATAGATACTATTACTACAATCATATATTTAAATTTATAGCCATCATATTGCAATTTTTCATGAACCGTGAAATGTCCTTTCTGCACGAGTGGCTGATTCCTTTAACGTAAAAGTGAAATAAAGGCAGAAGAATAATGCCAACATTATTATTCAAGAATTTCCTTTTCTTATCCTCCTCTCCTCTATACATATTTCCTACCTGTATACATGGACTTAATTGACGAAATTCAAACTATTCAACTATATGGAGTTTGGTTTCGTTTTGATTTTTTTTAATATTTAATTATACATGCAAAGGTATTGTGATTCTTTATATTTTGATTCCCGCCCCCAACCCCCCCCCCCCCCCCCCCCCCCCGCCCACCCCAACCAAAAAAAGAAAGAAAAAAGGGCCAATAAGAATAAAGTTACTCGGCAAAGCATTTTTTTTTCCAAGAAATAGTTTGGAAAAAGAAAAAATATTTCATCTTTCTTTGTTTTTCTCGGTAGAAAACTTTTTTTTATTTGGTAAAAGTTACCAATCGATTTTGCCTTTCTGCTTGATATTAATATTGTACTCCCACAGAAACTTTGGTAAAACACCCCTACTAGCTTTTATTTGGTAAAACTTTTTTTTATTTGATCTATTATTGATGTTAGGCCAGCGAGAACCAACCAATCCATTTTGTGTTTCGTTTTCTTAAATTGTGGGAATTATGTTCGATGAGTCTATTTGTTTGCAAATTAGTCAAATCAAATTAGATTAATAGTAGTTTTTTGAACTGAATTGACAAAGTTCGACAAAACAAATGAGTTACTACTTGAGTTTTGCCATATATAACTAGTTAACGTCGTCTACAAAACTGGGTGGGCGACTTCTTCTAGTTATTGGGAAGAATTTGGCCACTCATCAGAAAATTATAGTAGCTCACGTTCAAGGATGGATGTGTGTGCTGTCAAATAGTGTAGACAAAATATTTATGGGCCACTTTGACCCGACCCGACTTTAGAGGTGGCAATTAGTGGCTTGTACTATTAAGATGAGAATCTGTGGTGAAATTAATATTCCACTGTTGTAAATATTAATGCAATAAATTTTATTTGTATACATCATGGACTGCCATGAGTCTGGTATTCACCGATTAAGTGTTTACTAAATCTGAATTCATTTACTTTCTCGACCCATTGAAATTGTCGTATTACTATTCGACACAGAGATTAAAATAAGAGTAAAAAAATACTCCTTCCGTCCCACTCAACAAATCTCATTTGGGATATGCACGTAGATTAAGAAAAAAAGAATTAGAATGTGATTAAGGTAATATTTTATTGTTGATGTTAAAGTGAGTTGAGTGAAAAAACATTGTACAATAAAGTAAACAACATTGTTTACATCTGAGTGTGACATAAAGTGAGTTTTAGTGTGTTAATCTTTACCAAATAAGGAAATGAGACTTATTGAATGGGACATCCAAAATGGCAAAATGGAATTTATTGAACGGGACAGAGGGAGTAGAAAGTTGATTGATTCCATCACTTTTGAAGGATTTTAAGGATTAAAATTTTCCTTATTTGGGAGATGATATTATGAGTGAAATACTTAATTAAGAAAATGACGACAATATGAGCGTAGGGAGTATAATTTATCTACTCATTTTTGTTCCAAACTTGATTTAAAAAAAAAAAAAAAAAAAAAAAAAAAAAAAAAAAAAAAAAAAAAACAACTTTACTATCTATATTTGTCACAAATATTGGTGCTCTTTCATCTAAACTGAGACCAATCTCAATGATGTCTGAAGCAAGAAAATATATCAAAGTTCAAACATTAGTACTATGTTCAGTTCCATCCAAAGTGGTGCAAACTAATGTCCAGAATTTACACAACTGCACTTGACAGAGATCAGGAGACGTTATAAACTCCATACCCGACTCAACTCGACTCGATTCAGCTTACAGTTTTGTCTACGATCCATCATTTGACTGATGTTGATAAGCACGAGCAGTAAAGCCAGCATACCAAGCAACCCTCATCAGTTGCATCCCAAGAACCAGCACCCAGCAGCACACTAGCCCCCTAACCGTATGCACCATCCACGATGGTGCCCCGAGCTCTACCCCAAGCTTCAGCCCTCTCATAAGTTGCAACAACCGATAGGCCTCATAAACAACTGGAGTCACCAACCACACGGGTGACTGCCAGTGCCACGTCAGCATCTCCGTGACCAGTTGCACCAACAAAAGCAGAAAGTACGGACCTAAGAGGACTGCATATGAAATGAAAGGCAGCAGCGGCTGAAGCAACCCTTTCTGAGAAGCAACGAGCATTACCAAGGGAATGATAAATCCAGTTACGTTTGCAATGATGTTCCAGAACTTATAACTCGAAGGAGGCTTGCTGCTGCATCCTTCAGCAGTGTTGTTCGGATGAGCAGTAGAGTCCGCCATAAGGAGAAACAGAGTCGCACCAAGATTGAAAATGCAGTCTAGTCCAGTAAGGGAGAGAAGGCTGGCTATGTTGGGACCAAGGAAAATAGATGAAATCGGCAGCCACAAGGTGGGCACGACTCCTGTCACCAAGAGAAGTGTGGGGCCGAGAAGCCATAGAGGCCGTCTAAGGAACTGGAGCTGCATTATAGGCTGCTGGCTATTTGTATCCACATGATGTTGTTCAGTCTTAGTTATCGAAGCTTCAGCTTCCTCACTTGAAGAAGCCATGGTTTCAAAGATATTGCTACTCTCTTTGAACAACGAGTCATCTTTATCGGGAACGTATGTTACTGGTGCAGGTTCCCATTGAGATGTGTTAGCACAATAAATGATCTGAAGGCCACTGCTAACACATGGCAAGTTGAATCTGCCAAACAGATTCTGAGATTTATATAAGTTGAGGCGTCTATGGTGCAATCGGGAAATAGTTAGTACTGGAGTACTGGATGGAGACTGGGTAAACAGTGCCATGATGAGGTTCAAGTGATGACTCTAGGTTCAAACTACCTGATGAACGAATAAGAAGCTTTTAGAAAGTAAACGAAATCTAAAAACAAACACACAGACATGGATAGCAGATGCAAGAATCATCAAGGTGAGTTTACCCGAAACTGTTTTGTAGCTACATTTACAACACTATGGATAACTACCACTATCTTCGAGCTCATTGTGTACAAGAACTAAGACCTATATAGATTTTATTGCAAATGACAAGACGTCTATACACTAACGTATAATAATCCAAAGCCCAAGGTATGATGTAAAAGGATGTAAAACAAGAACAACCCCCACCCCAACCCCTCCCCGTCCACCTTGTGGTCGTCTTCCTTCACACCTATAATGATGTCATAGACTCATATGTATATACCAAAATCTAGTGGTAGTTCATTTACGACTAATAAGAAAATAAATTTTCACAAACACTTTTCTCCAAATCCATGAATAGCAATGGGATCAAACTTCATGCTAATATGATAAAGCCTTATTAAAACAATACTCTAAAACTTCTGTACCCCTCTCGTTTAATCTTTCAGTAATCACTTGGATAGTAATCTACTGTTGCACACTGTTCACCATGAACATACACACACACACGCACGCACACATATTCATCAAGCAAGAAATGGTCGATACCTTTCTCCTGAACCCCACAAGATATCCGAAATTAAGCATCAATAGAAGCAGCAACAGAATAAAACCTACAATTAAGAGCGAGCAAATAAATCATACTTTTTCAATTCGATAAATACGAAGATTGGACCGATGATCGGTTCTGATACGATATCAAGAATGATAACAGATTGGAATGTCAAAGCCCTAATTTTTCTTCTTCAAACCAGATTAAATAAATAATCAGGCAATAAACAGAAAATCATTGAATTCAGGGAGAGGTGAAAGGGTGCTAACTACCTCGTCAACACACCCTAGAACAGCATAATAGTGCCATCGAAATCAGAAATTTGGAAAAAAATGAGACAAAGTATGAACAATCATCTACCACTCAAGCCGCAGAATCAGTCGGCAGTCGGGAATTTTGGAAAGTTTCGGAAATTCTAGTTTCTGTAGAAGATGTTAAAATTGATAATTCTGATTAGTTATCAATTCCTCGATTTTATTTTATTTTTGAAATAAGTCCTCCATTTATTTTTAGTGGATAGTAGTATTTTATATAATTGATTGGGCGATAAATGAAAATGTTGATATCAAAATGAGCAATTTTTAATTATCTTTTGCTTCGAGAAACTATAATCCAAGATCCGAATTACTACATAGAAATGCTATTTCTACTTGTTAGCTTGTAAAAGTTAAAGAGAAATTATGTGAAAGTTTACGATCTTTTCACTTATTTACAATAATAGCATTATCTCTTATGATTGGCGTATTAAGATAGCCACATAAGTATTTTGACAAATTAAATCACGAATTTACGGTACTTTACGAATTTAATCTGAACTTTAAATTTTGATTAATTAAATCATGAACTTTTCAATTTTGCAATTGGGACACTCAACATTCAACCCTAATTTGTTTTCCTCGTCTTTCGAATGGTGGCCAGGTCATCAACGGTCTTTTACGTGTCATATCAGCGACGACGATTCAGGTGGTGTCTTTATCAAATTCCCAACCGCCGGAAATTTTGAGAGTGTCTCAATTGCAAAAATTGAAAAATTTGTGTTTTAATTTGTCAAAGTTTAATATTCATGTTAAATTTGAAAAGCTAACATTCGTGATTTAATTCGTCAAAACCACTACGAGAAACAATTTTTAATTAAATGTAATTGGGATCATGCCTTAAATTTATAGTCACTTGTGGATTTCCTTTTTTTCTTTACGTGACATTTTGCTTATTTTTGTACTAGATACTACTATTCTTTCTTATAAGAAAATATCACACCCATTCTTTCCACGAATTCAAATTAAAACTCTACTTCTCCTGCCTTTTTTTTCGTCTCTCATGTTCAGTCTTAAAAGAGAGAAAAATGGTTAGTATAATTTGTGCTTTATTTCATGAGAATATCATGTGATATAGCCATAATGAACATTAAAATATAAATTTTGGCCCATCATCTTTATAAATATAAATTATGGTCATTTTTTTGAACTTAGGACCTAAATACCTCTTTCCCTCTTCTATTTTTGATCCATCAATCCTTGATCCATTTTATTGACACTTGTTTTCCTTTCCAAGTTTTTTTTTCTTTTTTTTTCCTGTTTTTTTTATTTTCCAGCTTTTTTCTTCTTTTTTCTGTTTTTTTTCTTATTTTTCGGATTTTTTTTCTGTTCTTTTTTTCAGATTTCTTTTGTTTTTTTTATTTTCCAATTTTTTCCTTGTTATTTCTTTTTTTTTTCCAGATTTTTTCTTTTTTCTGTTTTTTTTTTCTATTTCTTTTTAATTGCCAAATTTTTGTTTGCCTCATTATTTTTTGTTTGCCTATTCATTTTTTTTGTTGGACGCTTCTTCTTTGGTCAAGATTCGAGCGAGAGGAGCCGAAGGCCTCGGAGCGAGCCGAAGAAATCTAAATTGTTGCCCGAGGATTATCCTTATATTAGTAATCGAAGCGAAGGCGGAGCCGCAAAATCGGAGCGGTATAACTTGAAATAATTGGAATTTTCGTCCCAAGAGTACCATATCATAACTTGGAACATCTGGAACTAATTCGACAATTCGTCCCAATTGTACCAAATCTGGAACTATTGGCACTAATAAGGCTAAATTCGTACCAGAAGTACTAGAACTATTGGTACTAATATAACTAAATTTGTACCAGAAGTACCAAACGCCTTATATCTATCCGACCCGATCCGCGCCCGCCCGCGTCCGACCCAACCCGTTCCGCGTCTTATTAAGGGTATTTTCGTCCCAAATTGAAAAAAATGGCCAAAATTTATATTTTTGAAGAAGGTGGGCCAAAATTTATATTTTAATGATCATTATGGCTACTTCAAAATATGTCTCTGTAGTTTGAACCCAAATTATCTTGTATACGGTTGGTTGATTGTTGTAGTTGAAACCTGCTGAGTGTAAAATTTAGAGGTGAATTAATTGTCTTGCCCCTTTTTTGAACTTAAGTTGAAATTTGAATGATCTAAAAAATGTTACTACTACTTTAATGAGACAAAAGAAGGGATAGAAGAAGTAGGATTTTATTATTCTGGGTTCTTGAAAAAATGGGTATGAAGTTTCTTTTTAATAAGAAAAAAATTAGAAATATTTAATAAAAAATAAGTAAAAGAGTATGACTAAAAGAAATCACCATCAATTTTTCTGTCAACAAAAATTCAAAGAATGATCTCAACCTTTACTACCGCCTCTATCCACGATATGGTTGCCACTGTTTCCATTTAAGTTCGTCTATATATGGTTATCACTTCCATTTATAGTAGTAGATAATACAATATATTTATATTTCCACTACTCCACTCACATGTATAGTGAGACACTTACTCCACGCACAACAAAACTCACACTACAATCCACTACTACCTACCAATTTCTTAAAACTCGTATTGTCCACAATGTGACAATCATATCGTAGACTGAAGGAGTACTATAATAGCAAGGCCGGATTACTAAAAATAGTAACTTTAATTTCCAATTGCTTTTTTTAATTTTGTTTTTAGAAATTGTATTTAATTGCTATTAGCATAATTATTCATTAATATTTATGCATTAATTAATCAATACCAGACGTTACAAAAGCATATTCTGTACCAAAAATTTAATTTTAATAATAAACTTTCCATTTTCATTTTATTTCATACCTATAAATTATGGATTCCTACAATCAATTTTATCCACACTACACATTTTTTGTGCGCATGCTTCCACATGATTGATAAAGAAAATGTTATCATGATACATGAAAAGTAGTAGTAATAGTTTTTTTGTATTGTAGAGTAGGTTTCAAATAGGCTCAAAGATGAAGATAAGATTCACATAATGAAGGAAGAAAACTCAATTCATGAACATGTAGAAATAGTAGCAAACTGCATAAAAATACTACCAAATATTATTATTAAATTTTCTTTTTCAGCATTTTGTGTTAGTATTGTTGAGATTTTGGGTGTCCTCTACATATACTGCACCCATAGGTTTCATCAACGTTGTACTTTTGATTTCCTCTGTGCATGGGAATAATATAAAAAGTTTTGTAACATTTTATTTGTAAATTTATTAGTAAATGATATTTCTATACTTTGTACACCCTGCGATTCACTCATATTGTCATCCTTTCCTTATTTAGATGTCTCACTCTCACTCATATTGTCATCTTCTAAATAAAGAAAATTATAATCCTTCAAAATCCTTCAAAAGTAATGGGGCTTATCCACTTTCTATCGTATTACCCTTAAGAGATGATTGGTATGATGAAATAGAATGAGATTAGGAATGGAATGAAGCTAGGAATGGAATGGAATGAGTAAGTTGATTTTTATGCTTGGTATGCACAAGGAATGAGCAGATGAATGAAATCGATATTTTTTTTATGCATTATGTATATGTATGTGTGTATGTAGTGTGTATATATGTGTGTGTCTCCAATGTGTGTACGTGTGTGTGCGCGCGCGCACAGTGTGTGTATATATATGTGTGTGTAGTGTGTGTGTGCAGTGTGTGTTATATATGTGTGTGTTATGTGTGTGTGTGTATGTATGTATATATATGTGTGTGTAGTGTGTGTATATGTGTGTGTATAAATTGCGTGTGTATAAATGTGTGTGTGCGCGCAGTTTGTCTATATATGTGTACATGTGTGTAGTGTGTGTTCAGTGTGTGTATATATATGTGTTCGAGTGTGTGCAATGTGTGTATATGGTGTATATGTGTGTGTGTGCAGTGTGTGTATATAAGCTAGAATTGATGAAAATAATTTATTGATTTTTTTTTTGGATAAAATTGATAAATTGTAAAATATATGATGATAGATTGGTCAAAATATAAAAACAGGAGCATTAGAAATAGCTAATACCATGATTTGCGTAAGGAATAACTTATCCCTTGGAGAATGGAATGATCATTTCGGATGAAATGATGATTTCTAATCGTAAAACATACCAATCAAAATAATGAAATGGATGTAGGAATGACCATTCCATTCACCCTTCATTCCATCATATCAATCACTACCTTATTCTTAATCTTCGTATTGAACAAAAATATGATAATTTCAGTAAGTCAAAGGAAGTAATATGATAATATAAATGTCTTTTCGAATTTGATTTTTCTTCTTTCTCTGGCTAAGATGGAAACAACTAAGGATGTTTTGTGCTGATAGATGTTAGTTGCATCAATGAATCGTAACATACTAGACAATATTGTTGTTTCTGGAAAATTGAAATTATAGAATCTTATTTGGCTAGTGTTGAAAAATAGTACTCCTTCCGTTCCGTTGAATACAACCTAGTTTATATGGGCACAGAGACTAAGAAAAATGGTATTGAATATAAAGAAAGTGTTTAGTGTAGTGTGAATGCAACATTTTATAATGCTAATTAAGTTGTAGATGAGATAGTTTAGTGTGTAGTGAGAGTAGGTTAGTGGGGTTTAGATGAGATGGTGGACTATGTATATAAACTACTCCCTCCGTTCACAAGTAAATGTCCACTTTGTGCTGGACACGGAATTTAAGAAAGCTGATAAAGTGAAAGTTAGTGGGGTAAAAGTTAGGATGTAGGGGTAGTGAGATAATGACAAAAAAATAGTGGTAATGATAAAAAAGATGTGGTATTGACCAAAAAGTAAGAATAAACTTGTTGGGATGATAAAAAGGTAGAAATAAAGTTGATGTAAGGTAGAGTCTTAAATAGCAAAGAGTAGTAATTTCTGTAAAGTAAAGAGGGTAGTGTTGTACGAAAAGGTAAACTGGACATTCACTTGGGAACACATGTACTGTAGCAAACTGGATATTTACTTGTGAACGAGAGAGTAATTGTTTTCTTTAAAGGAAACATACTAAGTATAGTGGAACGCTCCAAAATAAAAAATATATCGTATTCGGTGAGATAGAGGAAGTACAATTTATAGTTAGGCATCACTTCTTTGTGTTTTGAGTTTTATTTAAATTTTTAAAAAATTGTGATTTGGAAAGGTACAATTCGAAACTTAGTTTAACTAAAATTATGTGTATGTAAAAATCTCTAATCTAATTCTCTCAATTCATATAATTTTAAGAAGGGTAATAATATTTGGCCACACAAATTAAAAATGATAATATAGGTTTTAAAAATAGAAATATATTCTAATTGGGAAGCATAAATTCTAATAGGGAAATATGATTATTTCTATTTCTATAGTCAACTTTTTTTTTTTTACGCGTGTGGCTGACCACAATATGGTCGAATATCATTATCCTTTAAAGAATCTCTAATTCAAACATATATTGAATTGCATATCTTCGCATGCCAGGAAAAAAAACAATGCAATTTTTTATACATATTATATCATTTATATTTTCATTTAAATTCTAGAAATCTTAAGAGTTCAACCGCAAATGGGATGGTGGCACCATCATTTGTGCATCCAGTCTCCTTAATCTGGCTACATGTGGCAATTCATTTTTATTGTTTAAAAGAAATTGTAAAAGAAATAAATCGAACCATAGTTGGGCATATCCATTTCTATGTACTGCTACTTTTGACTTTTCTTTATTCAAGTCACATTTTGTATATGTATTTTGTTTTCATTACATCCTCACGTATTAGAAAAAATTTATTTGTAAATTTAATTTTGTTAAGGTATAAAGCAATTCAATTATATATATATATATATATATATATTATTAAATATTTAGGTTATTTTCTACTACTACTTATTTGGAAAAATATTTTTATATCTTAATATTCGTACATTAATTTTATTATTAAACAATATAGTATTGGAATCAAATTTGTTTACATTCAATTGATACTCGATTTGTCATTAATTTATTCGATTGGTACTCAATTGGGCACTAGTTCAATTACTTAGTTTGTGACTAATTGATTTGATTGGTTATTAATTTATCTAATTGGTTACTAATTCATCATTTGATACTCAAATAGTCCCCAACTGATTCAACTGGCCGCTAATTAATCAAACTGATATTCTAAATTGGTAACAAAATGATTCAACTAGTCACAAATTCATTTAATTTGTACTCAATTATTCACTAATTCATCCAATCGGTACTCATTTTTTCACTATGAAAGTAGCAGACCATATGCTCTAAAAATACCAATTTTATTTAGAGACATATTTTGAAATAGCCATAATGACCATTAAAATATAAATTTTGGCCCACCTTCTTCAAAAATATAAATTTTTGTCATTTTTTTCAATTTGGGTCGAAAATACCCTTAATGAAACACGGAACGGGTCGGGTCGGACGCGGGCATGCGCGGGTCGGGTCGAGCCGGGCATGAGGCAGTTGGTACTTCTGGTACAAATTTAGTCATATTAGTACCAACTGTTCTAGTACTTCTGGTACAAATTTAGCCTTATTAGTGCCAATTGTTCCAGATTTGGTACAATTGGGACGAATTGTCGAATTAGTTCCAAATGTTCCAAGTTATGACATGGTACTCTTGGGACAAACATTCCAATTATTCCATGTTATATTGCGCCGATTTTGCGGCTCCGCCTTCGGCTCCGCTTTCGCTCCGATTACTAATATAAAGATAATCGTCGGGCAACAATTTAGATTTCTTCGGCCCCCCTCGCTCGAATATTGACCGAAGAAGAAACGGCAAACAAAAAAACGAAGAGGCAAACAAAAAATTGGAAATAAAAAAAATCTGAAAAATAAAAAAAAAAACAGAAAAAAAAGAAAAAAAATCTGGAAAATAAGATAAAAAAGAAATCTGAAAAATAAAAAATAAAACAGAAAAAAAGAAAAAGAAATATGGAAAATACGAAAAAAAAAAAGAAAAAAAAAAGAAAAAGAAATCTGGAAAATAAGGAAAAAAAAAACAGAAAAAAGAAAAAAAGTGGAAAATTAAAAAAAAACAAAAAAAAAGAAAGAAAAAATTTGAAAAGAGAATTAAGTGTCAATAAAATAGGTCAAGAAGTGATGGATCACAAATAGAAGAGGGAAAAGGGTATTTAGGTCCTAAGTTTAAAAAAATGGCCATAATTTATATTTATGAAGAGGGTGGGCTATAATTTATATTTTAATGCTCATATTGACTATATCACGTGATATTCTCTTTTATTTATTTCATATATTTACAAAAATAATTGAAAATAACTGAATTTCACTAATACTAGTTGAATTGATCAAAATTATAGTATTGAATACTTAATTACTAACGTTACCACATTCTAAAAATATCAATGTTACTTATATCATATGAAAATTCCGAAATTAATCTAAAAAATTGTTGGTTTCACTAAAAAAAGTATGAGAAATCAAACAGTTTACAATTAAATAAAAAGTAAATGCAAATGAAATATATACAATAATAATAATAATAATAATAATAATAATAATAATAATAATAACTCAACCTTGGATCAAATTTTAATACAGAAAAATACAAATTAAAATGAGAATTAAAAGTAATTCAATATTTAAAAGTTTTGCCACATGTCAGATACAAAATGGATGCATGGTGGGTGGTGCCACCATCCACATAGCCGAGTTCAACTTAAAAATAATCATGTGTATACTGTTTGAAATTAAAAAGTGACATTATTAAAAATGTGGCAAACGTTGTTTAATTAAGCTCTAAAAGTATTAATTAATTTATACTTCCTCCGTTCATCAAAACCTGTCCACTTTTGAACAGTAATTATGTTCACCAAAACATGTCCACTTTACCTTTTCGTACTACACTACCCTCTCTACTTTCCAAATATTACTACCCTTTGCCATTAAGGACCTCACCTTACATCAACTTTATTCCTACCTTTTTATCATCCCAACAACTTTATTCTTACCTTTTGGTCAATACCACATCTTTTTTGTCAATACCATTATTTTTTTGTCATTATCTACTACCCCTACTTTCTAACTTTTACCCTACTAACTTTCACTTTATCAACTTTCTTAAACTCCGTGTCCAGAACAAAGTGGACAATTTTTGACGAACGGAGGGAGTATATTATATTTTCTTCAAATTTCTTTAATACTATTACATATAAGAATTCAATAGCGGAGCCATGAACCCAGGAGTTACAGGGATAAAATATTTAGATGAACTAGAATAATTTATATAGATATAATTTATATCAATTCATTATAATTGTATAAATATCACTATTAAGTTTCCTAGTGGTAAAAAGTGAGCGCATGAGACTGAAAGGTCATTTCATGAAACGCCTCTATAGATCGAGCCTGCCACACTTGTACTTGGAAAGTGTGGTTTACCTGCCATGTGCGGTTTGCAGGCTACTGCACAAGGGACATGGGTTTACCCAGTGCACACTGAAGGTAGTGGCTGCGGGTTCCCACGACTAGGGATGGCAATGGGTCGGGTACCCACCCATTAAGCATTTCCCAAATCCAAACCCATGAAAATTTCCAACACCCAAACCCGTCCCAAATCCGATTAAAAATTAATTTTAAAACACATACCCGACCCGAACCCGTTGGGTAATACCCGTTTATTACCCACTAAAAACCCGAATACTAAAAAGTAAACATCAAATACCAAAATATTATAAATATGATTAAAACATAAACATCAGCATAAAATTTCACTAAAATTAAACTTAAAATAAAGTACACGAACTTACAAAATCTTAAAACATAACTAGAAGTATGAATTATTGATGTTGTCGTTGTGTCGTCATATTTCGGAAGTAGATCTATAAAAGCAGTGGAGAAACATTAAAGACTTGACGGGTTAAGAAAATCAGATATAATCCTAAATCTACTAATATTTATACTAATATTTATACTAATATTTATAATTATATAATAAATTATATATATAATAATATCTTTTATCTTATATATATAAATGGGTTTGGGTAGCGGGTACCCGGAGGTAATTGCCCAAACCCGACCCAAACCCGTAACGGATTTGCTTGTTTCGACCCAAACCCGTTCCAAAACCATTTAATATTTCCCAAACCCGTCCCATCAGGATTTGGGAAGTGCGGGTACCCACGAAAATCCGACCCGTTGCCATCCCTACCCACGACATAAAAAAGAAAAAAAAAATCACTATTAAAAAATCCATTTCTAATCACTTTGACATTTGGTTTGCTAAAAAAGGTTCGTTATCTTAAAACAAATTAAAATTATAAAAGAAATTAAGAAATATTATTTGCAACTAGTCCTCTTAAATTCGCCGGGGAGAAGAACTCAAGGTCCGTTCGCGGTAGAGGCTACGGTGGAAGGACTTTCATTGCACATACATCTAGATGCGTGCCACATAGCACCACTTTTAATTTCCTTTTTTCATTTTATACTCCTTCCGTCCCGCTCATTTTGTCTCCTTATTATTGGGCATTTTGTCTCCTTATTATTGGGCACGGAGATTAAGGAAAGTTGTTTGTTTAATAAATTAGTGGATGAGATTGGAAAGGGATGAGAGAGAAACTTTTATAACCACTCATTATGTCTATATTTGGATGTAGACAAAATGAATGGGACGTCCATTTAAGGAAAGGGAGACAAAATGAGCGGGAGAGAGGGAGTAATTGTTTAAATACCATACGGAGTTAACTTGGCTGTTAACTTTATTATTGCTCATGGGTCCCACTCTACTTTATCGGAAGCAACATTGACTTGCCGGCAGACTATTTCTCCGGCGAGGTTTTCGCAGGCAGACTTATTGTTGAGGTCGCCGTATCGAGATCGGCCAGATTTCGTTGCCACCTCATCGGAAAATCCCAAATTCTGATGGCCTTCCGTCTACCCTCGTTGCAAAAATTCTTTCCGAGGTTCCAAAACTTCTCCGAGAAGCTTGAATTAGGCGAAATGTCTGATTTGTTGGGGACAGTTGAGGGCAATTTCCCGTAATTTCGCCATAAATATGTTTTTATTCACCCAATTCAAATTTCAACAAAGAAGGAGATCGAAGAAGTAATCTGATAATGTGCAATGTATTGTTTATTATTATTATTATTTTTTTTTCTTCTGGCGATTTGAAATTGAAGGAGTATAAAATTCTAGATAATATGAGCATGAAGCTATTTCACGTTGATATACTTTCACAAACATTTTCAATATGACTTCACTTTTGCAGTACCTTAAATTTTCAAGAAGTTTTCGAACTTTAGTTGTAATTATTCTCATATGTTGATTGGAGATGATTACATGTACTGATTCTTTTAGCTTCATATAGTGCGCTTCCAAATTTATGTACTCCCTCCGTATTTTTATAAAAGCTCTGTTTCATGTTTTTTCACCGTATTTTTATAAAAGCTCTGTTGTGCTTTTTGTACCATTATACCCTTTTGCCTTTATCAAATTATTACCCCTTGCCATTGTGACCCCACATTTTACTAATATTATTTTCACTAATTATTCTAACTAGATATAATTAACCTACTTTAATTAATTGGATTTGGGCATAATTATCCAGCCCAAATCCATTATATATCCAATCTCACACTTATACACCATCCCAAATCCATTACTCCACACTCGATCCATTTTCTCGATCCTTCTCCATATCTCTCTATCTTCACTCTCACCACCCTCCAAACCCTAGATCGGTGTTGTCTTCCGTCTCTCTCTCGATACATTCTCCATATCTCTGTGTCGATCCTGTTCTCTCTTTCATGATGAACCCCGATCAACTCTCGACCAATGATTTTTGGTCTGAATCTGAAAACCCTAGATGCTATTATTTGGATTCGCCGACTTTCACCCATTCTTGGGAATCGGCGGAATCCATCGAGATGGTGCCTGAAACTTCTTTCTCACCGGCCGGTGATGTCGGGGCTGAGGTCGGAGCTATGGCCTCCCTTACTTCTCCGACGCTCTGCCCTAGATGTGCCGGTCTCCGGTGCTTGGTGCCGGAAGAGATGGCTCCTTCTGTGACGCCGCACCCCCCGTCAGATCGGTGCTTGGTGCATGTCCCGTGTTTCCCGCCGGCCGATGATGTCGGATCTGAGGTCGGATCTGCTGCCTCCATTCCTTCTCCGACGCTTTGCCCTAGATGTGTCGGTCTCCGGTGCTTGGTGCCGGAAGAGATGGCTCCTTCTGTGACGCCACACCCCACGTCAGTCCGGTGCTTGGTGCCGGAACAGGGAAACCCTTTTGTGACGCCGGCGACATGTGATGATCCCTCTTTCGTGTCTGCACAACGAGGGAGGATCCTGGCTTGGGGCGCAGACTACCAACGAGAGCTTCAAAGCCGACCTCCAGCTTATGTGACACCTGATGAACAATTTAGCTATTTGATATCTGAGTGTTCGAAGCTCGATGCAAGAAGGGAGGAAATTCTGCAATAGGCTTCTCATCACCAAAACTAGGTGATTCTGTTCTTATTTACAAACTGTGTTGGATGTCTGGTGATGGCTGGTGAATTTGCATTTTATTTATGTTGTTGTGGGGGTGGCTGGTGATGCCTTTGCATTTTTTCTATGATGAATATGTGTTAATGCCTTGATGCCTTTGCAATGTGATTCGTTGATGCCTTAGTTGCTGCCTTTGCAATCTGATTCGTGTTGATGAATATGATTGCTGCCTTTGCAATCAGATATGACGAATATGTGTTAGAACTGATGCTACACTAAAGTATGATGCCTTGTGTGGTTACTATGTGATGCAATCTGATTACTTGATGCCTTAATTGCTGCTTTACTATGTGATGGATTCTGATTCCTTGATGCCTTCATTAATAATGGATTCTGATTCCTTGCTGCCTTAAACACATTGATGTCACCACTAGTTCTTCATGTTCTAGTTTACGAGGCAGAAATGAGATCACTAAAAGTCAATGATGCAAAAACCTTTTATTATTCAAAGTGCTGAGACTACATAGGTTCAATACATGGATCATTTACATTCCAAACAACAATAAAACTACATTTGTACCTGTTGTTTGTCCATGTAAACACTTAACAAAAAACTGCCCTTACAAAAAAATTTGCACTGCTTCACTGAACCTGTTCATGCAGTTGCACCTCCCCCATGCCTTCAATTAAATTCTCCATGTTGTGTATTGGCTGATCTCCAATGTCATGTATTGCTAGGTATGCAAATGCTTCTTTAACTGCATCCTCTTCAATTGAAAGGTTCTCTGGTAGTGTTCCTTGCAACTTCATTGCTCCCTTACCCATGTGTGGTATGTTGTATTCATTGCTGCCTCTTTGTTTGATTATCTCTATGTGACATCCTTGGAGAGTTAGGAAGACATCATTGATTTTGTCACTTGGAAAACCTTCAAATGCATTATGTACATTCTTGATTAACCCTTCCACAGTAGTAGCATTCTTCTGATCCTTCAGAGACTGAATTGCTCTGAAAAATCCCAAGTCACACACATTAGTATTTGGTGAATTTGCTGGTTGATTGATCAGTTGGATATTGAACCCATGTGACTGTGCTATTGCTTGAAATTCCTGATCATTGTTGCTGATGTGAGGCCTTGCATTATCTTGCTGTATTAAGATATTTTTGCTGATTCCTTTTGGCCACTTTGCTATTATATTTGGAACTAGCTGCATGATCAAGTTCAAGGTGAAATAACATGGCTAAATAATGATTTGCATATAATCTGATAACATTGGCAAAAAATAAAAAACAGTTACCCAATTGATAAATGCATCCTTCATCACTGGTTTTGTGATTGCAATGGTAGGCTTTGTGAGCATTGTGCCTTTTGGTCTGTTCTTGCTGTTTCTTGCTGCTGGTTCTTGATATGTGAATGGCATGATCCCTATTTTACCATCAAATATCTCATTGCCATCCTGATCATTGATTGGTCTGCCAACAACACATAAGAACATGATTTTTTCTATGTGCTGCTTGCTTTTGCACATTCTGTATTGCTGTTTCTCTCATGCAACTACATAGTACCTCTGTGTAGTTTGGGTCATGTTGAACCACTTCTCATCAACATGAATGATGTGATACTGTTGGGAAATTTAAGTAAAGTTTTGATTGATTCCAAAACCAACTGACCCCAACCGAGTAGATGTTGCCAGATCCTATTGTTAGTTTTTAGGCTCGCTATTTGAGCAATGTTAAGATTTTATCTTTACAGGACTCCAGCTGAAGACGGCAACAAGGCTTCACTTGGATAGAACATCAGTTGTAAGAAAGACAACTGAGCGTTCATCAGACGAGAGTTAAAAAAAAGGGAAGTTGTAAGAGAACATCAGATGGAAGAAAGTCATCTGAGCATTCGAGCCAACTGAGCGTTCAAGATTCAGAACATCAGAAAGACAACTGAGTGTTCAAGAGATAGAACATCAGTTGCAGGACTCGAACTGATAAGATCAACAAGATGAAGTTCAAAGCAGCTGAGAGTTCAACTGTCCTTCAGACAAATTGTCAGATGAAGATAGCATTCAGATAGAACATCAACTGAAGACAAATCAGATGAAGATCAAACTTCTCAACTGACCATCCAATGTTGAAAGACTAATGTTGAGATTTGAATTTCAAATAAGGAAGTCACGTGAAGGTTTGACTCTCTGTCATTACCTCATTTGGCCCAACACAAGGCTGTCTCAGATGGAAAGCAGAAGCACACAGTTGCCAAATCCGGAAAGTCTGCAGAGATGAGAGACAAGCCATCGCTTTCACAAGAACAGAGATCAACGACTCCTCCAATGGCTAGTTGATTCTCTCCGCCTATAAATAGAGACCTTCATTCATTCACCAAGACTTAGAGAACAGAACGAGACAGACAAGTGCAAGAGCAAAGAGTTAGACGAGCGAACATCACCAGTTGAGAGTTCATATCGCAAACGAGCTAAACTGAATTCAATCTCTAAGAACATCACTAGCTGAAGTTCTAGAGTGTTCGATTCTGTCTTGGTGTTTTTGATCCAACCTTGAGAACATCACTAGTTGAGAGTTCATAGAGTGTTAGATCCTAACTCACTTCTTGTTCGAGCTATTAATTGGAAACCCACCATTTCACACATCCTCTCAAAAGGATTGTTAGGACCCTACTCTTCCCGGAATTGAGTAGATAGGTTGATAAGTACCCGTAAACTTATCTGTAAGGTTGATAAGTACCCGTAAACTTATCTTAACGATTGCAAAGCCCGCGTAAGCTTTGTGGTTTTTGTCCAGAAGAACTTGGACTGAGTTGTGTGGACTCACAACTCTCCGTGGACGTAGGAGTTATCTCCGAACCACGTAAATCCTTGTGTGTTTGTGTTTTCAGTTCAGTTATTTCTTATTGCATATTCAACTGACAGACTAACTAACCAGCATACAAAACTGCATCTTTGCATATCAACTGTCTTGGTTATTGACCGACCGTGCATCTGAGCATGAGTTATATTTATACGAGTTGTTATTTTTCACCACATTCCGCACAGCACTTCACTTCCAGCTGAGTATCCTTACTCAGTTGTGATTCCAACTGAGTCTGCTTACTCGATTGTGATATTTTCAGGGGGTTGTTTTTAAAATTTCCTAACTGGTGTATTCCCCCCCTCCATACACCAGAACTCGTTTCGGGACCATCAAGTGGTATCAGAGCAGTGGTTCAAAAGACTGCTGACTCTGTTTCACGAGGTGTGAATTCGAGGTGTTTTCTTCAGTGGTCAACTGAACAGATCTTTTTCACGCTAGTGCATATCTGCTTGCATTTGTTGTCTTTTGTTTGTGTGTGCAGATGGATGTTAAAGACAAGATCGTGGTCATATTCTCGGTTGTGAACTATACATCTTGGAGAACTCGGATGAAGAAGATTCTATTATCAAAGCATCATAGAATGCAACAAGTACTTACATCTGGACCGATCATCATCAGAGAGAAAGTCACTCGTACTCCTACAAATCCCAATGATGGGGATGCAACTGAGGAATTAATGGAGAAGAAGCCAGAAGACTTCACTCCAGAGGAAGCGAAAGTGAGCCAGCTAGATATCTGGGCTTAGAGCACTATAATGTCCACAGTTGGACAAGACTATCTTCCCTGGATAGAAGAGTGCAACACCGCCAAGGAGATGTGGGACATCTTGGCATCTCTGAGCGAAGGTAGTAACGAAACAAAGGAGAACAAGTTCTCACATGCCTGTCAAGACTTCGACAACTTCTGTCTAAGAGCTGATGAAACCATAGACTAGTTGGAACTTCGGTTCATGGACATCATCCGAAGAATTCAGTCCATCCGACGAGGAAAATATATTTTGAGAGAGATCAATCTCAAAGTATTACAAGCTCTACCGGCTGAGTGGGACACTTTCACCAATATCCATGAGAGCCGAGCTGATCTTGGAGAAATGGAAACAGAAAGGTTGTTCTCAATCCTAAAAGGAAATGAGTGCAAGGTGAACCGACGAAGGTCAACTCAGTCCTCGGTTCAGATGAGTCGACATGAGGATACTGGTTCAGCAACAAAGACAGTAGCACTCTAAGCCGCGAACATCAAGGCCAACACGATCTGCGGACACAGCTACGAAGGAGCCAAGCAGAGAAGAGCTGCAACAGAGTATAGCCGCCCTGTCAAAGAAGCTAGCTGACATGGATACTCGGTTCGGAAAATACAAACGGTTCTATAAATCCAACCGAACTCGAGAGAACTCAAAGCCTGTGACCAACAGTTGCTTTGAATGCGGCAAAGATGGACATTTCAAAGTTGATTGTCCAGACCTTTCAAAGAAAGAAAGAGAAGCGTTGAGGGCCAAGCAAAGTGGAAAGAACAAGGCCATGGTTGCAGAAGAAGCAGCTGATGACATTGACATCTTCACCGACACTGAAGATGAGGATGAGCTGACTTCCACCAACAACGCTATCGGTCAGGATCAATGCCTCATGACATTTGGAACCGACCAAGATGATACTGAGATACATTCTAGTCCTGCTAATTTAAATTCTTCCAATACTTCTAACATGCAGGAAACACTGAATGAAGAGTTGGAAATCTCATGGGATGACTTTCAAGAACTCAGTGAGGAACTGCATCAGCAATCGGTTGAGTTTAAGAGTCTTCAAGAATAGTTCGCCAAACTTGAAGAATCCTTAATCGAAAAGGATGATCTGATTAAAAGTCAAACTGAAGAGATTGATAATCTAAAAAATCAACTGAATGCGGCCAACCAAACTAAGGCTCCAACCGATAAGGAATTGAAGGAGCAGATCAAGGAGCAGCATGATCAGTTGAAAAAGCAAGAGGCTCGGATCGACCAGCTGATAAAGAAGTCAGACGCACAAACCGAGCATATAGCTGTTCTTCTCAAGGATCTACAAACTGAGAAGGACAACCTGATAAAGCTATATCAGTCATCCAAAATCATCGAGAATCTCATCAGTTACCAAAGACAAATGGATGACGTGTCTGGACTCGGTTACGACGTGGTTAAAGATACTGGAATTCCTCCTGCAACCTTCATCAAGGCGGTGGATGTCACGGTTGCGAAACCTGACACAGTTGAGTCTGCAACTCCGCAAATTAATCCAACCTCCACTTCTCAGCAAGCTCAACCGATCAAGGGAACCTTAACTGAGAAAGGAAAATGAGCGGTGGATGGAGAACAGAATATTCCATCGGTTGGGACATCAACCGAGGGGGAATGTTCCAAGTCTCAGAAGAGGAATCAGAGGCGTCGGAGAAACAATCAAAACCGAACTCAGAACCGACCTCTGAGCCAACATCAGAAAGAATGGAACCGACCGCAGAACTGACAAGGATCCAACCATCTGAATTAACAGCGGTTCCATCATCAGTTCAACCAGAGGTTCCAACCGAGTCAACCGATGAGGAACAGTTCGAACAGCTGGAGATATTCATGCCACAACATGAACCAACAACAGGGCATGAACAGCTATCATCGACAGTCAGGAAAGTGGAATCCGACATAGCCACAAAGATTCCAACATGGCGTCCGACCTCATCGACAAAACCAACAGGATAAGAATCGCCATCAAAACAGGGGGAAAACCTCTCCTCCTAAAGCTCACAATGGGAGAAATCCATCTCCTCCCAAGAAACAGAACATCACTACTAACAACAAGCTTAAGGATAACCGAGGTGTTGTTATAGTTGATGGAGAAGGAAAAGTGATTTGGAATGATAAATCTATCCGAGTATATAGGGAAAAATGACCCACAATTCAAGACCCAACTAAAATTGGGGACCTAAGCGTGTTTCTCTGTGCAGGAACAAGAGAAACAACTGAGGAAGAATAAAGCATCACAGACCATGTGGGTAATGGATAATGGATGCTTGAAACACATGACAAATCTGAAGGATTTGCTTGGGAGTTTCGTGGAGAAAGAAGGACCATCAGTTACCTTTGGTGACAACTCAAAAGGTCACACCAGAGGTTATGGTACCCTTGAAACCAATCACGTGTCTATTTCAAATGTTTCATATGTTGATGGATTGAAGCATAATTTGCTCTCCATCAGCCAATTCTGTGATAATGGTTTCTCTGTTAAGTTTGATGCACAAGGCTGCAGGGTTAAAAATGTTGAAACTAAGCAGGTCATATTGTTGGAAAATCGATCCCCAACTGGGAATGTCTACTATGCAGACTAGAGCAATAGTTCTCCTGAAACCTGTCTGTTATCGAAGAGCAGTTCAGATGTGAGCTGGCTGTGGCACAAAGACCTCAACCATCTGAATTTCAAGACAATGAACCGACTTGCCAGACAGGAACATGCAAAGGGCATTCCAAACCGAGTGTTTTCAACAACACATATCTGCAGTGCATATCAGTTGGGAAAGCTCGCTAGATCCTCCTTCCGGTTGAAAACAACTCCCTCAACCGACCTAGTATTGCAGCTGATTCATATGGATCTCTTCGGGCCAGTTACACCAAAGAGCATGAATGATAACGAGTATACCCTTGTTGTTACTGATGATTTTTCTAGGTACACGTGGACCATTTTCATGCAACACAAGAGTGAAACCCGAGACGAGCTACCCAAGCTGATGGATCGGATATCGAACCAACAAGAGATGAAAATTATTTCCATCCGATCAGACCGTGGAACCGAGTTCCTAAATGAAACTATCATCGAGTACTGCGAGAAGCACTGAATTACTCATCAAACATCAGCTGCGCGTACTCCACAACAGAATGGAGTAGCTGAACGAAGGAACCGAACGCTGAAGGATGCGGCTACATCCATGTTGACAAGCTCAACTCTGCCAAAGAGATTCTGGGCTGAGGCAATCAACACAGCCTGTTATACTCAGAACCGGTCTCTTCTAACCAAGCGGTTGGGAAAGACTCCATATGAGCTATGGAGAAGCAGGAAGCCAGATATTTCATATTTTCGCGTTTTTGGTTCTAAGTGTTATATTCACAACAATGGGAAGACTCAGTTGAAAACTTTTGATGCCAAGGCTTCGAAGGGCATATTTCTTGGATATGCCGC
Organism: Schizonepeta tenuifolia; assembly: GCA_029490685.1. Classification (NCBI taxonomy): domain Eukaryota; kingdom Viridiplantae; phylum Streptophyta; class Magnoliopsida; order Lamiales; family Lamiaceae; genus Schizonepeta; species Schizonepeta tenuifolia. The sequence goes on from CM055958.1 coordinate 92,701,547, forward strand.
TCGGATCAAGGCTTATAGAGTTTTCAACAACAGCTCTCGTGTTGTGGAGATAACACCTCATGTTAGCATTGATGAATCTACTTTTGAGTGCAGGGAACAGGCTAAAGGACAACAAGCTGATCCACAAGTTCCACCTGTTCTCACCAGATCGCAGATTTTAAGGCAAAAGAATCTAGCTGAACCATTGGTATGGGCAATCGAAGATGATGATCCATATTCCTCTGAAGATGAATGTGAGGACCCCAGCTCATCTCAAAGGGGAACTCCAGCTGATGTCACTCCAAATGCATCAGTATCCGAAGCCCAACCGAGCTCAGTTCAAAATATTGTTCATGTTGAGGATCCAGACTCCACAACTGATAAATCACCAGTTCTGAAGATTCCAGCATCTCCCACAGCTCAGGATTCACCATCAGTTGAAATCCTGGAACAGCCACTGTTGGAAGAAGAAGGAAGACGCAACAAGAGATGGTACGAAGATCACTCCAAGGACAACATCATTGGAGATCCAACCGAAGGTGTGCGTACAAGGAGCAGAGTTGCAAATCCAGATTCAACTGAGGAAGATTCCAACACTTACGCTCAATATGCTGAGGAGTTGGCAGTTCTTGAGGAGTTCGAGCAAGCAGGAGATGTTGCCATGATTTCTTGTTTCGTAGCTGATGTGCCAGAACCGAAGGATGTTGTGGAAGCTCTCAACTGTGTTCACTGGACAACAGCTATGCAAGAAGAACTGAATGAATTTCTACGCAACTGTGTATGGGAGTTGGTAGAAAGACCAAATGGTGTCAAAGTCATTGGATTAAAATGGATTTTCAAGAACAAGAGAGACGTCATTAGATTCATCGTGAGGAACAAGGCAAAGTTGGTAGCTCAGGGATATTGCCAACAAGAAGGAATCGATTTTGAGGACTCCTTCGCGCCAGTTGCAAGGTTGGAAGCCATCCAGATATTTCTAGCCTATGTCGCATTTCACAAATTCAAGGTCTATTAGATGGATGTGAAGTGTGCCTTCCTTAACGGTGATATTAAGGAAGATGTTTATGTTGAACAGCCTCCCGGTTTTGAGACTGGAGATGAAAGAGTGTATAAGTTGAAGAAAGCTATCTATGGATTAAAGCAAGCGCCTAGGGCTTGGTATGACACTCTTTATGGTTTTCTTCTGAACTCGGGGTTCAAACGAGGGTCAGTTGATAAAACACTGTTCACGATAAAAGTTGGAGAAGATATACTTGTTGTGCAAATCTATATTGACGACATCATATTCGGTTCCAAGTCGGAGGAGCTGTGCGAGAAATTCTCAACTCTCATGAAGGAGAAATTCGAGATGTCAATGATGGGCGAGATGAATTATTTTCTTGGACTACAGATGAAGCAGTCATCAAAAGGAATTTTTATCAATCAGTCCAAATACACAAAGGAGCTCATCGCAAAGTTCGGTTTTCAGTCAAGTAAAACCACAAGGATCCCGATGAATACTAACTGGAAGATTGAACCCGGATCTGAGGGAAAACTCATGGATGCCAGTAAGTATAGAGGGATTATCGGTTCTTTGCTATATCTAACCGCTAGTCGGCCAGACATATCTTACGCGGTTGGAGTGTGTGCTCGGTTCCAAGTTCAACCGAGGGAAGCACACATGTTGGTAGCAAAGAACATCATTAAGTATCTGAAGGGCACTGTTAATGTTGGGTTGTGGTATCCAACCGACGACAATATCCAACTGACGGGATACTCAAATGCAGATCTAGCCGGAGATCGGTTGGACAGGAAGTCCACATCTAGACACTGTCAGTTCATGGGAAGCAAGCTAGTTTCGTGGTTCTCCAAGAAACAAGCATGTGTTGCCACTTCTACAACCGAGTCAGAGTATATGGCTGCCGGTAGTTGTTGTATGCAAGTGTTGTGGCTCAAGCAACAGCTGAGAGATTATGAAGTCGCAACTGGACAGGTTCCTATTCATTGTGATAGCTCAAGTGCCATTGCTATCTCTTTGAATCCTGTTCACCATTCTCGGACAAAGCACATTTACATCCGACATCATTTTATCCGAGATCATATTGAGAAGAAGGATGTTTCCATGGAGAAAATTCCAACTGAGATTCAACGAGCTGATATCTTCACCAAACTTCTAGCCGAAGCGCGGTTCAAGATGTTATGTGATCTACTTGGATTGTTGGATCCATCAGATAAGGAACCAGCTGAGGTGAAGAGATAGATATCCATCTGAGGGAGAAGCTTAGATGAAGGGGGAATCTCAGATGCAGATCGCCAACCGAAGACATCAGATGCGGATCGCCAACCGAAGACATCAGACGTCAGCTGAACAGACGAACTCGAGTCAGCTGATGGTATGCCGCAACATTGGATCAAACGTCAGCTGAACAGACGAACTCGAGTCAGCTGATGGTATGCCGCAACATTGAAACACAACTGATTCCGACATCAGCTGGGAGGTATTACACAGCTGATTCCAACATCAGCTGGCAGGTATCATTTATGGCTGAAGGTGTTTGTGTCTTAAATGAGAATGTTTGAAATAAATTCAAACATTCCTGAGCATGTCAGTTAGACTAAACTAGCCATCATAGCGCATTTAATGTAAAGTGTGGCTGAACATCAATAGCCTACTTTATAGTGCGACTGGGCTGACATGAAAAACAGTTCACCTTCTCAAGCGCTGGTTGGAACTCGGATTATGACGTCAAGTCAAAGCTAGTCAATAGTCGCGAGATCTCAGCCGTTGATGGATTCGCGCCATACAACCCTAGCCGTCGATTTCAACCGAGCCAAAAACCCATAAAAGGCGGAAAATCAGGAAGTGATCTCTTACCTTCTACATTTGTGATTATCTGCAGTAACTGTTCATCTCCTTCTTCATTTTTGTCTCACTATTTTCTGCAAGTTTTTCTCTCTATATATATCTTCACAGAATCATTAAATGGCACCAAAAGGAAAGAAGATGGCATCCTCCGGACCTTTCCTAGTCCCTACATCATACGACGAGTCCTTCGACATGCTGCTCTCCAAGATCCACTTTGAGCAGATTCTTTCTGAAGATGAACTGGAATCGCCAGTATTGTCTCCCCTCGCCGAAACTCTCAGGGAGAACGGCCTCCTGGACTGGGCGACGCTCTTCCCGTCCCATCTTCTCAGGCGTCAAGTCGGAGAATTCTACCTGAACTTGCAGTCTCCCATCGACAGCGGAGACGGGGTCATTACAGAAGTTTCTTACCGTCAACGGGATGTTCCTGCCAGAACCATTCGCCGGGTTACCATCCCCATTGCAGTTTCCGACTTTCTACGCCAAATCATCCCACCAAATCATTCCGCCACAGACAACATCGACAACATCACCGATGGGGAAGCCGATGAGTTTCTAGAGAGTGCTCTCATCACTCCAGAAAAATTGAAGAGTAATATGCAGAGGTGAGAGGACGAAGTTGAAGCCAGAGCATCGACTTCTGTTCGATGTTGTCTCCAAGGTCATCTTCGGTTACAGTGGTGCCTTCGGAGACATCAGCCGACCGAAGCTCAAGCAATTGATTGCTTTGGAGCACAAACACAAACACAACGTCGACTGGTTCAAGTATTTCGAACACCAGCTGACTCTGGAGAGACAGAAGATTTTTGAAACCACAACCGAGTCTGGAGAGAAGTTGTTGAGTGTAAAAGGAACTCTCAACTTCGGTTGTAAAATTTTTGCTCTGATCCTTTTCGCAACAAAGGGTCAGAACATGGTCTGGGATGACTGCGAGGAGACCCCGGTGAAGATGTTGATGTTGTTCCCAACAACAAAGAAGGCTCAGGATGTGGTTAGGAGTGTGTATACTCCTAAGGAGAAGAAGGAAGCTGTAAAGACAGCTGAAGAAAAAGACACAGCTGAGGAGCTGCCCCCAGCTGCCGGTCGCAAAGCGAAATCAACAGCTGTACGCTGACAACGAGCTGAGTCGGAGAAGGAGAAAGCTGAAGAACCAGCTAAGAAGAAGCTGAGAGTTCGCATCAAGAAGAAGGTTGCAGTACCAGCTGAGGAGGCGCTAGCTGAGGACGCGCCAGCTGAGGATGTGCCAGCTAAGGAGCCAGCTGAGGAGATACCAGCTGAGGAGATACCAGCTGAGGAGGTACCAGCTGAAGAGCCATCTGAGTCGAGCCACTCAGCTGAGGCAGCTGCCTTTGAGATCGTTCCTCGCGCTGCTGGAACGGATGAAATGGAAGGGGTGGAAACCGAACCCGAAGTCGAGCCGACCTTGTCCTCGGATGCTTCTTCTTCCTCTGAGGAAACTGAAGACATTCCAACCTCCCCCACGGCAGTAGCTGATGCCGTACCGCCCAAAGAGCCTCTTACTCTCACAACCGATCAACAGCCAGAAATTCCGAGCTCTTCGCTCGATGCCAATATTGAGACCATCTCTTCGGCCAATGTTGATGAACCTGTTGATACCCCCATCCCCACAGAATCCGAAATTCCGAGCTCCCAGCTCGATGCCAATGTTGAGACCACTTCTTTGGTTAACATTGATGAAACTCTTGAACCAATACCATATGAAAATCTTTCTCCCTCCCCCATCGATGACGAAGCTGATTGTCAGGCTGTCGCACAGAAGCATGAAGGCAAGCTGGCCTACTGCTTCTAGAAGCTGATCGGGATGTTTCCAGAAGCGCGCGACATGCCGGTTTTTGCCACTCTCAGAACTGAGCTGCTGTATCAGTTCAGCATAATCTTCAGCCATTGGTATGTCAAGGAAGACACCATCCGCATACACAGTTGGGACCAACTCAAAGCCGATGAGTCGCGCATCAGAGATTATTTCAACTACACCAACCTTGAGGTTGCCTACAACAACAAGGTGGCACTGCTGACGCGTCGTCTGGACATCAGCAAGGCTGAAGGAAGAGACACCAGGGAGTCAGCTGATCAAGTCTGTGTCGCCTTCCCGGACAACATGCTAATCAAGTCAGCTGAATTCATTGATGATCTGGACGCAGCCGCCGCAGCAGCCAAGAAGGAAGAAGAAGAGCTTCAACTGTACCTGGCCAACCGTCAAGCCATGGTTATAGTTGACCAGCCAGCACAAACTGAACACCAAGCTCCAGCTGATTAGCCAGCGCCCTCCTCTGAAAAAATATGCGAGCTGATCGCTGAGAGGGTAAACCAGCTAAGGATGGAGATGCTTGCCAACTTCTAGCACAATAAAGAAGATCATCTGAGGATGTTGGAAGCACAGGAGGAGAAGAACAAGATGCTACAAGAGGAGAATGTTTCACTGAAGATAAAGCTGGATGAATTCTCAACATCTACCAGCTAAGACCTCAATGCCCTGAAGACAACCGTCCATGGAATCCAATCCGATCTGAACGTCTTCAAATCCTTATCTGATTCCAACCTTGCCAAATCTCAACAGACTCAAGACCAAGAATAGGAGTCTCGGTTCGAGTCAAGATGGGCTGAGTTCGTTGCTTTCCAGACCGAAGTCAATGAAAACCTCGCTACACTTAAGAAAGCCGAACAAGAGCGTCTGGACACTGAACTGGCGAAGAAGGTTGGAGTAGAGTGCGCGGTCGATGAACTCTTCAACCGCATCCAACAAGCTGAACAACAACTCACCTCTCTGGATGGCTCAGTCGCAAGCCTTGTTGCTGATGCCAAAAAGGGGGAAGAGAAGACTGGGGAAGTTGAGATGCAGGGGGAAGATGAGACCCAGGCTGAGGAAGAGATTCCAGCTGCAAAATCTCAGCTGAAGAAGAAGACCCAGAAGAAGAAGTCCACTCCCAAGCCAACCGACGTAGGCGGGGCTGATATGGCAAAGGACTTGGAGCAGACGGAGAAGTATGGAGTTTCTTACAACTCCATAGCCGAAATCGCAGCTGAGCTTGATGCAGAACTCGACGGTATTACAACCGAAGAGTGTATTGCTGCTACCAAGGCTATAGATGTTGTATAAAAGGACTACATGAATCCCGACTGGATCAAAAAGTTCGCTGCCAGCCAAGCGAAAAGAGTCAACCAGTTCGAGGAGGAGCTTGACAAAGTGACCGAGAACCTGGACAGGAATGTTGCCTCCCGCAGCCGACGCCGCATAGACAAACATCAAGTGAAGGCTGAGGCAAGGTTGAAGCAACAGAGACTGCCAGGGAAAATCAAGCAGCAAAGTCGGTTCAGGCACGTGGACAAGTAGATGCCAGCCGAGTGGAACGAGGACTGGGAGTCATTCAAGCAGAAGTTTGTGAATGACTTCTATTATAGGAAGGTATTCTCAACTAACGATCCGAGGAGAGCGTTCAAGGAAGCCTTGACCGAGCTACACACTGGGGACCCGGGCATGTTCAGCCAGTTCAGGCGAGCAATGATAGATGCAAAACTGGATTTGAACACAGTCCCGGTCCCTCAGAAGATTACCTATCTCCCTCCCTTCCTCCCAGACTCTCGAAACCCCAACCGAACGAAGATAGCAGCTGAGGCAAGACAAGTTTGCCGAGAGCACGGGGTTGACATCTCGAAGGAGTCAGAAGCAAAAAGAGAAATTTTTGTTAGAATGTTTAGTAAATATGGGCTTAAGTATTAGCTCAGTTAGTTTTTGAGCAACTGATGTAATTTTTGATCTTTTGTGCTTACTTTGTAACCATCAGTTGTAATGAAAACTTTCATCAGTTATCCGATTCAACTTGACGTACAATCTCTAGTTGTCCAAGCTCTGAATCGCAAAGTTATTTCAATACCATGTTATAACTGTGCTAACCCTTTGATATTTTAATCTTATAGACTGTCTAGAATTTCAGTTGAGATTTTAGATAGGTCAGTAGGGTTTAGATCAGTTTGATCTGTAAGGATCTTATAAGGGTTTTGACATCATCAAAATGGGGGAAATTGTTGGGAAATTTAAGTAAAGTTTTGATTGATTTCAAAACCAACTGACCCCAACCGAGTAGATGTTGCCAGATCCTATTGTTAGTTTTTAGGCTCGCTGTTTGAGCAATGTTGAGATTTTATCTTTACAGGACTCCAGCTGAAGACGGCAACAAAGCTTCACTCGGATAGAACATCAGTTGTAAGAAAGACAACTGAGCGTTCATCAGACAAGAGTTAAAAAGGGGGAAGTTGTAAGAGAACATCAGATGGAAGAAAGTCATCTGAGCGTTCGAGCCAACTGAGCGTTCAAGATTCAGAACATCAGAAAGACAACTGAGTGTTCAAGAGATAGAACATCAGTTGCAGGACTCGAACTGATAAGATCAACAAGATGAAGTTCAAAGCAGCTGAGAGTTCAATTGTCCTTCAGACAAATTGTCAGATGAAGATAGCATTCAGATATAACATCAGCTGAAGACAAATCAAATGAAGATCAAACTTCTCAACCGACCATCCAATGTTGAAAGACTAATGTTGAGATTTGAATTTCAAATAAGGAAGTCACGTGAAGGTTTGACTCTCTGTCATTACCTCATTTGGCCCAACACAAGGCTGTCTCAGATGGAAAGCAGAAGCACACAGTTGCCAAATCCGGAAAGTCTGCAGAGATGAGAGACAAGCCATCGCTTTCACAAGAACAGAGATCAATGGCTCCTCCAACGGCTAGTTGATTCTCTCCACCTATAAATAGAGGCCGTCATTCATTCACCAAGACTTAGAGAACAGAACGAGACAGACAAGTGCAAGAGCAAAGAGTTAGACGAGCGAACATCACCAGTTAAGAGTTCATATCGCAAACGAGCTAAACTAAATTCAATCTCTAAGAACATCACTAGTTGAGAGTTCTAGAGTGTTAGATTCTGTCTTGGTGTTTTTGATCCAACCTTGAGAACATCACTAGTTGAGAGTTCATAGAGTGTTAGATCCTAGCTCACTTCTTGTTTGAGCTATTAGTTGGAAACCCACCCTTTCACACATCCTCTCAAAATGATTGTTAGGACTCTACTCTTTCCGGAATTGAGTAGATAAGTTGATAAGTACCCGTAAACTTATCTGTAAGGTTGATAAGTACCCGTAAACTTATCTTAACGGTTGCAAAGCCCGCGTAAGCTTTGTGGTTTTTGTCCAGAAGAACTTGGACTGAGTTGTGTGGACTCACAACTCCCCGTGGACGTAGGAGTTATCTCCGAACCACGTAAATCCTTGTGTGTTTGTGTTTTCAGTTCAGTTATTTCTTATTGCATATTCAACTGACCAACTAACCAGCATACAAAACTGCATCTTTGCATATCAACTGTCTTGGTTGTTGACCGACCGTGCATCTGAGCGTGAGTTATATTTATACGAGTTGTTATTTTCCACCACATTTCGCACAGCACTTCACTTCCAGCTGAGTATCCTTACTCAGTTGTGATTCCAACTGAGTCTGCTTACTCGGTTGTGATATTTTCAGGGGGTTATTTTTAAAATTTCCTAACTGGTGTATTCCCCCCCATACACCAGAACTCGTTTCGGGACCATCAGGTACATTGGCTGGAAATTTATTCTTCCATTGCTGCTTATGCAGGTAAGCATGCTTAGGCTCCATTTGAGCCTAGCAAGCTTATTTGCAGGGGTTAGAAAGCTTTTTATTGCATTTGTATGAGGTAAAATCTGATCCTCTTTCAGCAGTTTTTGAACAACACTTGTACTTACTCCCATGTTGAAAGCAAACTTCCTAATGCTAGCTCTCTCCAAAACTGATAAGTTCTTAACTTTTTCTTCATCTAGAATTTTTTTTTTGTACCTTTTGTTGACCCTTTCTTCATGGATTTCAAATGCAGGGGCTGCCCAAGATATTGCTGAGTAAGAGTTGCTGTCCAGATTTTCCAGACGGTCTTCACATCGACTCCAAAAATCTGTGCTGCTCTCTTTTTGGAGCCATAGTGCAGCTTCCCATTGCTGCTGTTTTGAAGAAGATAGGAGGCAAGACTATTCCTCTGAATTTCTGTCAGATTGAGCTTGTGCTTGTTGGGTTGTACCATATTTTTTGGCTTTTGTTTAGTGCAGTGAATCTGAATTGTGCAGTGAAATGAATTTTCTGCAGTTCCTGCAGTGTATTTATAGTGGTTGAGTGTTAGGTTAGCTTTTTCAAGTTTAAATTTCCCTCCATTAATGCAGCTTATGTATTCCCTCCAAATTGGGAAATTCCCTCCTAATGTATTTTTGATCTTGTCAATCAATAGATGAATAAGTTTTTTATTTAATCACATGCCACTTTTACATTCCAGCTGTTATTGAATCAGTTTTTTTTTTTCCTGTACAATATTCCAGGTTTTTTTTTTCTGCACAATAGTCCAATTTTTTTTTTATTCACATTATATCAAGTGATTTAAACTTCTGGAATCAGTTTTTTTTATTGAATTTTCCTACATCAAGTGTAATGAATCATTTTGTATTGAATATTTCCAGTTTTTTTTTCTAATTCGTCAATCAAAGAATTAGACTTAGTCGAGCATATTAATTCCAACGAAAATGAAATCACATCGTTAATTAAAAACAAAATGAGGTAAAATGATGGAGATCAAATATTAAACTTAGCATATTAATTCGAAGATATCAAATTAATATAACATGCCTTTCATTTTTTAAAATAACACTAACTCACTAGTTTTGATATATCCACACTCTTCTTTTAAATTGCTACAACCACACCCACTTTATTAACAAACTAACAACCTCATTAATAATACCCCTACTTTATAATTTTTACCCTACTCAAACACACTTTACCAAATTTTTTTAGTTTCCGTGCCCGGTCAAACTGGGGCTTTTATACAAATACGGAGGGAGTACATAAAAAGCAAATTTCAACAAAATACAATACTAAAATTTTGGTGTCAACATTAAATAATCAACTTACAGCATTTGAAAGTTACAACAAAAGTTAATAAATTCAACACGTACTAGCAATGCAAATAATCTAAATTCAATCAATTCATAAAACAGATCTCCAAATTCATTAAAAAATCCACTATATAGAATAATATTACAGTTCATAACAGAGGAGCCTAACTTCACCAAAATATTGTAGTTTATAATTTCTAGTCATTCATTAGTCAATTGATACGAAGACAACAACTCAAAATAAGACTTAATGCCAGTTAAGCTCTCCATCAAGTGTGATTTCAAAAAGGCATTTCAGGATATCCCATTCAATCTCTCGTTCTTCAACATAACACAACACATCTGGGTTACTCTGTCAAAAAATAAAAAGATCAATTGTCAAGCTTTATAGGTAGATGAAGTTAACACGATGTATAATATTGTAGGAGCAAAATGTCGTACAACTTGGTATACAAAAGCTCAACGCATTTCATATTCTCACTATTTAGTTAGTGAGTGATGGTCCCGATACGAGTTCTGGTGTAGGGGGAGGGGGTGGAATACACCAGATAGGAATTTTAAAAACAACCCCCTGAAAATTACCACAACTAAGTAAGAAGACTCAGCTGGAATCACAACTGAGTAAGAAAACTCAGCTGGAAGAGTGGTGCTGTGCGGAATGTGGTGGAAACAAAAATAACTCGTATAAAACAGCTCACGCTCAGATGCAAGGTCGGTCAACAACCAAATCAGTTGAAATGTAAAGATGCAGTTTTGAGTGCTGGTTAGTTGGACAGTTAGATATGCAAAAAGTAACTGAACTGAAAACACAACACAAAGGAATTACGTGGTTCGGAGAGAACTCTTACGTCCACGGGGAGTTGTGAGTCCACACAACTCAGTCCAAATTCTTTAGGACAGCTACCACAAAGCTTACGCGGGCTTTACAACCGTTCAGATAAGTTTGCGGGTACTTATCAACCTTACAGATAAGTTTGCGGGTACTTATCAACCTTTCTACTCAATTTCGGGAAGAGCAGGATCCTAACAACCTTTTTAGGGGATGTGTATAAGGGTGGGTTTTCCAACTACTAGCTCGAACAAAGAAGTGAGCTAGGATCTAAGCTTGAACGAATGAAGACTCAAACTAAGATCGAAAACACCAAGACAGATTCTAACTCTCTATGAATTCTCAGCTGGTGATGTTCTTAGAGAATATTTGCAGTTTAGCTTGTGTGCAGTATATCGTCGTTCTTTCGCTCGTGTATCTCTCTACTCTGTCTTCTTTGTGTTCTATCTTGATGAATGAATGAATGCCTCTATTTATAGGCGGTGAGGATCAACTAGCCGTTGGAAGAGCCGTTAATCTCCGTTCTGTGAAAGCGATGGCTTATCTCTCATCTCTGCAGATTTTTCCGATTTGGCAACTGTGAACTTCTGTTTTCCTTCTGAGACAACCTTGTGTTGGGCCAAATGAGGTAATGACAGAACGTCAAACCTTCACGTGACTTCCTATTTGAAATCCAAATTTCAACCTTTGTCTTTCAACATTGGTTAGTCGGTTGAGGCGTTTGATCTTCATCCGAGTGGGCTTCAGCTGATATTCCATTTGATCGCTACCTTTATCTGACATTCTGTCTGAAGAGGAACAGTTGAACCCTCAGCTGCCTTGAACTTCATGTTGTCGATCTATCAGATTGAGTCCTGCAACTGATGTTCCACATGATCAGGTGGATTTTCACATCTGACGAGTAGTTGATTACTCAGATGTTTTCCTTCATCCGATGATCTAGATCAGATCGGTTGGCTTGAACGCTCAGTTATCTTTCTTACATCTGATGTTCCATGCGAGTTTCCATCTGAATTTCTATCCAAGTATAGCCATGTTGCCGTCTTCAACTGGAGTCCTGTAAAGATAAAATCTAAACATTGCTCAAACAGCGAGCCTAAATACTAACTTTAGGAAATGGCAACATCTACTCGGTTGGGGTCAGTTGGTTTTGGAATCAATCAAAACTTTACTAAATTTCCCAACAATTTCCCCCTTTTTGATGATGCCAAAACCCTACTAATCTAAACCCTACTGACCTATCTATAATCTCAGCTGAAACTCTAGACAGTCAATAAGATTAAACATCAAAGGGTTAGCACAGTTATAACATGGTATTGAAATAACTTTGCGATTCAGAGCTTGGACAACTGGAAAATTGTACATCAAGATGAATCAGATATATGATGAAAGTTTTCATTACAACTGATGTGTTTACACAGATAAGCATGAAAATCAATTACATCAGTGGCTCAAAAACTTTATCTCGGCTAATACTTCAGCCCATACTTACCGAAAATCCTGACAAAAATTTCTCTCTTGGCATCTGATTCTTTTGCGATATCTACTCCATGTTCTTGACAGACTTTCCTGGCTTCAGCTGCGATCTTCTGTCTGTTAGGATTTCTTGTATCTGGAATGAATGGAGGAGGATAAGTAACCTTCTGAGGGACAAGGACTGTGTTCATATCCAGCTTTGCATCAATCATAGCTCGTCTGAACTGGCTGAACATGCCCGGATCCCCAGAGTGTAGCTCGGCTAAGGCTTCTTTGAAAGCTCTTCTAGAATCCTCAGTTGCGAACACCTTCCTGTAGTAGAAGTCATTCACAAAATCTTGCTTGAATGATTCCCAATCATCATTCCATTCTTCCGGCATCCATTTATCAACATGTTTGAAGCGTCCCTGGAGCTTGATCTTTCCCGGCAGTCTTTGCTGCTTCATTCTTGCTTCAGCCTTCACCTGATGTTTCTCAATGCGTCGTCGGCATCGAGAGACCACATTTCTGTCCAAGTTGTTGGTGATCTTGGCAAGCTCTTCCTCGAACTGGTTAACTCTTGTTGCTTGGTTGGCTGCGAATTTCTTCACCCATTCTGGATTCAAGTAATCCTTCTTCGGGACATCCATAGCCTTAGCAGCAACAATACACTCTTCGGTTGTAATACCGTCGAGTTTAGCATCGAGCTCGGCTGCAATCTCGGCTATGGAATTGTAGGAAACTCCATACTCCTTCGCTTGCTCCATGTCCTTAGCCATTTCTTCTCATCCGACAACAATAGATTTCAGATGTTGTTGTTTCTTGTTGGTTGGCTTCGGAGCGGACTTCTTCTTCGGAGCTGTCTTCTTCAGCTTGGTCTTCTTCTTCAGCTGAGATTCCTTGCCGGCTGTCATCCCTTCTTCAGCATTCGTCTCATCTTCTGGCATCTCATCTTCCCGGGTCTCATCTTCCCCCTTTTTGGCATCAGCAACAAGGCTTGCGACTGAGCCATCCAGAGAAGTGAGTTTCTGTTCAGCCTGCTGAATCCGGTTGAAGAGCTCATCTACTGCGCATTCCACATCAACCATCTTCGCCAGTTCCTTGTCACGACGCTCTTCATCAGCTTTCTTCATTGCAGCAAAGGTTTCAGTGACTTCAGTTTGAAAAGCGACGAACTCAGCCCATCTTTGTTCGAACCGAGAATCCCATTCTTGGTCTTGAGTCTGTTGAGATTTGGCAAGATTTGATTCTGAGATGGACTTGAACACGTTCAGTTCTGATTTGATTCCAAGAACTGTTGTCTTCAGGTCATTGATATCCTTGCTGGTGGATGTTGAAAGATCATCCAGCTTCATCTTCAGCGCATCATGTTCTTCCAGCAGCTTCCTGTGCTTCTCATCCCTAGCTTCAATCATCCTCAGCTGTTCTTCTCGGTTGAGCTGGATGTTGGCTAACATCTCCTTCCTCAGCTGATTGACCCTCTCAGCGATCAGTTCGCAAATTTCATCTGAGGAGGGTGCTGCCTGTTCAGCTGGTGCTGGTTAATCAACTGGTGCGGGCTGTTCAGCAGCAACCATGGCTTGGCGATTGGCCAGGTACTGTTGAAGGTCTTCTTCTTCCTGGTTTGCTGCTGCGGCGACTGTGTCAATATCATCCATAAAATATGCAGATTTGGCCAGCATGTTGTCAAGGAAGGTGACACAATCTTGTTCTGCTGTCTCCCTTGTGTCTCTTTCTTCTGCCTTGCTGACATCCAGACGGCGAGTCAGCAGTGCGATCTTATTGTTGTACGCAACCTCAAGATTGGTATAGTTGAAGTATTCCCTCAGACGGGACTCATCTGCCTTGAGCTGGTTCCAACTGTGTATCCGGATGGTATCTTCCTTGACATACCAGTGGCTGAAAATGATGTTAAATTGATACAACAGCTCAGTTCCGAGCGTGGCAAAGGTGGGCATGTCGCGCGCCTCGGGGAACATTCCAATCAGCTTCTGAAAGCAATAAGCCAACTTGCCTTCATGTTCCAACGCGACAGCTCGACGATCAGCTTCTTCGTCGATGGGGGAGGGAAAGCAATCAGCCAACTTGCCTTCATGTCCTCTTGACTGGTGTCTCCTCACTATCTTCCCACACCATGTTCTGATCCTTCGTGGCCAGAAGTATCAGGGCAGAGATTTTGACTCCAAAATTCAGATTTCCCTTAACACTCAACAATTTCTCCCCGGAATCAGTTGTAGATTCTGAAATCTTCTGCTTCTCCATTGTCAACTGGTGTTCGAAGAACTTGAACCAGTTGATGTTGTGCTTGTGCTCCAAAGCTATCAGCTGCTTGAGCTTGGGTCGGCTGACGTCTCCAAAAGCACCGCTGTATCCAAATATAACCTTGGATACAACATCGAACAGAAGTCGATGTTCGGGTTTCAACTTTGTTCGCTGCATGTTGCTCTTCAATCTTTCTGCAGTGATGAGAGCATTCTCCAGAAATAGATCTGCATCTGCATCTGTGATGTTCTCGACGGTGTCCGTGGCGGTCAGATTTGGTGAAATGATAGAGCGTAAAATCTCGGATACTGGTATGTGGAAGTTGACACGGCGGACGGTTCTGGCAGGAACGTCGCGCTGTCGACAGGAGATTTCTAAAACAAGGCCTACTCCCTGTTCGTGTTGCAGGTTCATGTAGAATTCTCCGACTTGACGCCTGAGCAAGTGGGTGGGAAAGAGCGTCGCCCACTCAAGAAGGCCATTATCCCTGAGAAAATCGGCGAAAGGGGATAACACCGGCGAGTCCAGAGCTTCTGTTGACAGAATCTGCTCGAAGTGGATTCTGGATATCATCATGTCATATGATTCCTCGTATGATGAAGGGACAAGAGTTGGTCCTGATGATGCCATCTTCTTTCCTTGAGATGAAGTTTTCGGTGCCATTTAGTATTCCAGTTGAGTTTATATATAAAGAGAAGAAAAGAAACTTAGCAGAAAATGGTGAAACAAGATCAGAGACGAAGATGAACAGTTACTCAGATAAACACAAGTATAGAAGGTAAGAAATCACTTCCTGATTTCCCGCCTTTTATAGGTTAGTGGGTAGTTTGAAATCGATGGCCAAGATTGAATGGCGCGAATCCATCAACGGCTGAGATCTCCCGACTGTTGACTAACTTTGACTGACGTCAAATTCCGAGTTCCAATACGCGCGCGTGAGAAGATGAACTGTTTTTATGTCAGCCCAGTCGCACTATAAAGTAAGGCTATTGATGTTCAGCCGTACTTTACATTAAATGCGCTATGATGGATATTTTAATCTATCTGACATGCTCAGGAATGTTTGAATTTATTTCAAACATTCACATTTAAGAACTAAACACCTTCAGCCATAAATGATACCTGCCAGCTGATGTCGGAATCAGCTGTGTTCCAATGTTGCGGCATACCATCAGCTGACTCGAGTTCGTCTGTTCAGCTGACGTCTGATGTCTTTGGATGGCGATCCGCATCTGAGATTCCCCCTTCATCTGAGCTTCCCCCTCAGATGGATATCTATCTCTTCACCTCGGCTGTTTCCTCATCTGATGGATCCAACAATCCAAGGAGATCACATAACATCTTGAATCTTGCTTCGGCTAGAGGTTTAGTGAAGATATCTGCTCTCTGAATCTCAGTTGGAATCTTCTCCTCGGATACATACTTCTTCTCAATATGATCTCGGATAAAATGATGTCGGATGTCAATGTGCTCCATCCGAGAATGGTGAATAGGATTCAAAGAGATAGCAATGGCACTTGAGCTATCACAATGGATGGGAACATGTCCAGTTGCTACTTCATAATCTCTCAGCTGTTGCTTGAGCCACAACACTTGCATGCAACAACTACCGGCAGCCATATACTCTGACTCGGTTGTAGAAGTGGCAACACATGCTTGTTTCTTTGAAAACCATGAAACTAGCTTGCTTCCCATGAACTGACAGTGTCCAGATGTGGACTTCCTGTCCAACCGATCTCCGGCTAGATCCGCATCTGAGTATCCGGACAGTTGGATATTGTCGTCAGTTGGGTACCACAACCCAACATTAACAGTACCCTTCAGATACTTAATGATGTTCTTTGCTGCCAACATGTGTGCTTCCCTTGGCTGAACTTGGAACCGAGCACACACTCCAACCGCGTAAGATATATCTAGCCGACTGGCGGTTAGATATAGCAAAGAACCAATAATCCCTCTATACTTACTGGCATCCACTGGTTTTCCCTCAGATCCGGGTTCAATCTTCCAGTTAGTATTCATCAGGATCCTTGTGGTTTTACTTGTCTGCAAACCGAACTTTGCTATGAGCTCCTTTGTATATTTGGACTGATTAATAAAAATCCCTTTTGATGACTGCTTCACCTGTAGTCCAAGAAAATAATTCATCTCACCCATCATCGACATCTCGAATTTCTCCTTCATGAGAGTTGAGAATTTCTCACACAGCTCCTCAGACTTGGAACCGAATATGATGTCATCAACATAGATTTGCACAACAAGTATGTCTTCTCCAACTTTTATGGTGAACAGTGTTTTGTCAACTGACCCTCGTTTGAACCCTGAGTTCAGAAGAAAACCACAGAGAGTGTCATACCAAGCCCTAGGTGCTTGCTTCAATCCATAGATTGCTTTCTTCAACTTATACACTCTTCCATCACCAGTCTCAAAACCGGGAGGCTGTTCAACATAAACATCTTCCTTAATATCACCGTTGAGGAAGACACACTTCACATCCATCTGATAAACCTTGAATTTGTGAAATGCGGCATAGGCTAGAAATATTCGGATGGCTTCCAACCTTGCAACAGGCACGAAGGAATCCTCGAAATCAATTCCTTCTTGTTGGCAATATCCCTGAGCTACTAACCTTGCCTTGTTTCTCACGATGAATCCAATGGCGTCTCTCTTGTTCTTGAAAATCCACTTTACTCCAATGACTTTAACACCATTTGGTCTTTCTACCAACTCCCATACACAGTTGCGTAGAAATTCATTCAGCTCTTCTTGCATGGCTGTTGTCCAATGAACACAGTCGAGAGCTTCCATAACATGCTTCGGCTCTGGCACATCAGCTACGAAACATGATGTTGTCCTTGGAATGATCTTCATACCATCTCTTGTTGCGTCTTCCTTCTTCTTCCAACAGTGGCGGTTCCGCGATTTCAAGGGATGGGATAACCTGAGCCGTGGGAGATGCTGGGATCTTCAGAACTGGTGATTTATCTGCTGTTGAATCTGGATCCTCAACATGGATAATATTTTGAACCGGGCTAGGTTTGGCTTCGGATGCTGATGCAGTTGGAGTAACATCAGTTGAGCTTCCCCCTTGAGATAAGCTGGGGTCCTCACATTCATCTTCAGATGAACAAGGATCATCATCCTCGATTGCCCATACCAACGGTTCAGCCAGATTCTTCTGCCTTAGAACCTGCGATCGGGTGAGAGCTGGTGGAACATGTGGATCTGTTTGTTGTCCTTTAGCCTGTTCCATGCACTCAAAAGTAGATTCATCAAAACAAACATGAGGTGTTATCTCCACAACACGAGAACTGTTGTTAAAAACTCTATAAGCCTTGATCCGAGCAGCATATCCGAGAAATATGCCCTTCGAAGCCTTGGCGTCAAAAGTTTTCAACTGAGTCTTCCCATTGTTGTGAATATAACACTTAGAACCAAAAACGCGAAAATATGAAATATCAGGCTTCCTGCGTCTCCATAGTTCATATGGAGTCTTTCCCAACCGCTTGGTCAGAAGAGACCGGTTCTGGGTGTAGCATGCTGTGTTGATTGCCTCAGCCCAAAATCTCTTTCGCAGAGCTGAGCTTGTCAATAATATGACTTGCTTTGTTCTAACATTCCCGGTTGGGAAATCGATCCTCAATCTGCATAGTAGACATTCCCGGTTGGGGATCGATTTCCCAACAATATGACTTGTTTTGTTCTAACATTTTTGACTCTACAGCCCTGTGCATCAAACTTGACAGAGAAACTATTATCACAGAATTGGCTGATGGAGAGCAAGTTATGCTTCAATCCATCAACATATGAAACATTGGGAATAGACACGAGATTGGTTTCAAGGGTACCGTAGCCTTTGGTGTGACCTTTTGAGTTGTCACCAAAGGTAACAGATGGTCCTTCTTTCTCCACGAAACTTCTAAGCAAATCCCTCAGATTTGTCATGTGTTTCGAGCATCCACTGTCCATCACCCACATGGTATGTGATGCTTTATTCTTCCTCAGCTGTTCCTCCTGCTCCTGCACAGAGAAACACGCTTACGTCCCCAATTTTAATTGGGTCCTGAAGGATTAGAACCAGTTTCCCCTTGAACTGTGGGTCGCTTTTCCCTGTAGATTCGGATAGATTTGTCATTCCAGATTATCTTTCCTTCTCCATTAACTATAACAACACCTCGGTCAACCTTAGGCTTGTTGTTGTTATTGACGTTCTGTTTCTTGGGAGGAGATTGATTTCTCCCATTGTGGGCTTCAGGAGGAGAGGCGTTCCTTCTGTTTTGTTGACGTTCTGACCCTTTTAGTTTTGCAGATGAGGTCGGACGCCATTTTGGAATCTTTGTGTCTGAGTCTGATTCTATATTCCTGACTGTTGACGACATCTGTTCATGCCCTGTTGTTGATTCATGTTCTGGCATGAATATCTCCAGCTGTTGGAACTGTTCCACATTGGTTGACTCTGATGGAACCTCTGGTTGTTCTGATGATGGAACTGATGTCGATTCTGATGGTTGAATCCCTGTCGGTTCTGTTGATTCCATCTCTTCTGAGGTCGGTTCAGAGGTTGGTTCTGATTGTATCTCCGGTGTCTCCGATTCCTCTTCTGAGTCCTGGAACATTCCCCCTCGGTTGTTATCCCAACCGATGGATTCTTCAGTTCTCCAACCACAGCTCCTTTTCCTTTCTCAGCTGCAGTTCCCTTGGCAGGTTGTGCTGTAGGTGTTTGCTGTGACGTGGAGGTTGGATTAAGTTGGGGAGTTGCAGACTCAATCGGATTTGGTTTAGCAACCGTGACATCCACAGCCTTGATAAAGGGTGCGGGTGGAATTCTAGTGTCCTTGACCATGTCGTAGCCAAGTCCAGACACGTCATCCATTTGTCGTCGATAACTAATGAGATTCTCGATGATTTTGGATGATTGATAGAGCTTTATCAGGTTGTCCTTCTCAGTTTGTAGATCCTTGAGAAGAACAGCTATATGCTCTGTCTGTGCATCTGACATCTTCATGAGCTGGTCGATCTGTGCCTCTTGCTTGTTCAACTGCTCATGCTGCTCCTTGATCTGCTCCTTCAACTCCTTATCGGTTGGAGCCTTATTTTGGTTGGCCACATTCAGTTGACTTTTGAGATCATCAATCTCTTCGGTTTGACTTTTAATCAGATCGTCCTTTTCGGTTAAGGATTCTTCAAGTCTGACAAACTGTTCTTGAAGATTCTTAAACTCAACCGATTGCTGATGCAATTCCTCACTGAGTTCTAGGAAGTCACCCCAAAAGGGTTCCAACTCTTCATCTACTGTTTCCTGCATGTTAGTAGCATTGAAAGAATTTAAATTAACTGGATTAGAATGTACCTCAGCATCATCCTGGTCGGTTCCAAATGCCATGAGACATTGATCCTGTCCGATAGCATTGTTGGTGGAAGTCAGCTCGTCCTCATTTTCGGTGTCGGTGAAGATGTCCATGTCATCAGCTGCTTCTTCTGCAACCATGGTCTTGTTCTTTGCATTTTGTTTGGCCCTCAACGCATCTCTATCTTTCTTCGAAAGATCTGGACAATCAACTTTGAAGTGTCCCTCCTTGCCGCATTCAAAGCAACTGTTGGTCACAGGCTTTGAGTTATCTCGAATTCGGTTGGATTTATAGAACCGCTTATATTTTCCGAACCGAGCATCCATGTCAACCAGCTTCTTTGACAAGGCGGAGATACTCTGTTGCAGCTCTTCTCTGCTCGGCTCCTTCGAAACTGTGTCCGCAGATCTTGTTGCCCTTGATGTTCGCGGCTTGGAATAGTCGACTCGAAGTGCTACTGTCTTTGTTCCGAAACCAACATCCTCATGTCGACTCGTCTGTACCGAGGAGTGAGTTGATCTTCGTCGGTTCACCTTGTACTCGTTTCCTTTCAGAATTGAGAACAGTCTGTCAGTTCCCATCTCTCCAAGATCAGCTCGGCTTTCATGAATGTTGGTGAAGGTGTCCCACTCAGCTGGTAGGGCTTGTAATACTTTGAGATTGATCTCTCTCAGAGTATATTTTCCTCGTCGGATAGACTGAATCTTTCGGATGATATCCATGAACCGAAGCTCCAACTGATCAATGGTTTCATCGACTTTTAGACAAAAATTGTCAAAGTCTTGACAAGCATGGGAGAACTTGTTCTCCTTGGTTTCGTCACTCCCTTCACTAAGAGATGCCAAAATATCCCACATTTCCTTGGCTGTGTTGCACTTTTCTATCCATGGAAGATAGTCTTGTCTAACTGTGGACATGATAGTGCTCTGAGCCCAGATATCCAGCTGGCTCACTTTCGCTTCCTCAGGAGTGAAATCTTCTGGCTTCTTCTCGACTGTCACCTCAGTTGCATCCCCATCATTGGGATTTGTAGGAGTGCGAATGACTTTTTCCATGATGGTGATTGGTCCAGATGTAATCACTTGTTGCATTCGATGATGCTTGGACAGCAGAATCTTCTTCATCCGAGTTTTCCAGGATGTATACTTCACAACCGAGAACATAACAACAATCTTGTCTTTAACATCCATCTGCACACAACAAACAGGCAACAAATGCAAGCAAAAATGCACTAGCGTGAAAAAGATCTATTCAGTTGACCACTGAAGAAAAACACATCGATTCACACCTCGTGAAACAGAGACAGCGGTCTTTTGAACCACTGCTCTGATACCACTTGATGGTCCCGATACGAGTTCTGGTGTATGGGGGGGGGGGAATACACTATATAGGAATTTTAAAAACAACCACCTGAAAATTACCACAACTGAGTAAGAAGACTCAGCTGGAATCACAACTGAGTAAGAAAACTCAGTTGGAAGAGTGGTGTTGTGCGGAATGTGGTGGAAACAAAAATAACTCATATAAAACAGCTCACGCTCAGATGCAAGGTCGGTCAACAACCAAATCAGTTGAAATGTAAAGATGCAGTTTTGAGTGCTGGTTAGTTGGACAGTTAGATATGCAAAAAGTAACTGAACTGAAAACACAACACAAAGGAATTATGTGGTTCGAAGAGAACTCCTACGTCCACGGGGAGTTGTGAGTCCACACAACTCAGTCCAAATTCTTTAGGACAGCTACCACAAAGCTTACGCGGGCTTTGCAACCGTTCAGATAAGTTTGCGGGTACTTATCAACCTTACAGATAAGTTTGCGGGTACTTATCAACCTTTCTACTCAATTTCGGGAAGAGCAGGATCCTAACAACCTTTTTAGGGGATGTGTATAAGGGTGGGTTTTCCAACTACTAGCTCGAACAAAGAAGTGAGCTAGGATCTAAGCTTGAACGAATAAAGACTCAAACTAAAATCGAAAACACCAAGACAGTATCTAACTCTCTATGAACTCTCAGCTGGTGATGTTCTTAGAGAATATTTGCAGTTTAGCTTGTGTGCAGTATATCGTCGTTCTTTCGCTCGTCTATCTCTCTACTCTGTCTTCTCTATGTTCTATCTTGATGAATGTTGAATGCCTCTATTTATAGGCGGTGAGGATCAACTAGCCGTTGGAAGAGCCGTTGATCTCCGTTCTGTGAAAGCGATGGCTTATCTCTCATCTCTGCAGATTTTCCCGATTTGGCAACTGTGAACTTCTGTTTTCCTTCTGAGACAACCTTGTGTTGGGTCAAATGAGGTAATGACAGAACGTCAAACCTTCACGTGACTTCCTATTTGAAATCCAAATTTCAACCTTTGTCTTTCAACATTGGTTAGTCGGTTGAGGCGTTTGATCTTCATCCGAGTGGTCTTCAGCTGATGTTCCATCTGATCGCTACCTTCATCTGACATTCTGTCTGAAGAGGAACAGTTGAACCCTCAGCTGCCTTGAACTTCATGTTGTCGATCTATCAGATTGAGTCCTGCAACTGATGTTCCACATGATCAGGTGGATTTTCACATCTGACGAGTAGTTGATTACTTAGATGTTTTCCTTCATCCGATGATCTAGATCAGATCGGTTGGCTTGAACGCTCAATTGTCTTTCTTACATCTGATGTTCCATGCGAGTTTCCATCTGAATTTCTATCCGAGTATAGCCATGTTGTCGTCTTCAGCTGGAGTCTTGTAAAGATAAAATCTGAACATTGCTCAAACAGCGAGCCTAAATACTAACTTTAGGAAATGGCAACATCTACTCGGTTGGGGTCAGTTGATTTTGAAATCAATCAAAACTTTACTAAATCTCCCAACAGTGAGAATACAATTATTTTTTTTAATAAAGAACTGACGATGGAACACACCATAACAATTACAGAAGCATAATCATTAACTGGATGATTGATAAGAATGAACCTTTAATATAGAACTTATTGCAGCATAAAATTACCTCCAGCAATTGTAAATAGACTTTACCTTCATTGTGTTCCATGCACAAACACAGAGTCCTCAACTGGGGGCCTCTCCTAAAAATACAAGTAGTAAGATTGCAATAGTGAAAGAGATTTAATCTAAAGATAGATAAGCTCAATTAAATTTGTCCATCTATAACAACAAAAGGAAATTAAAGATGACAAAACTTACATAGTGCATATAATGGCTCCACCCCTCTGCCGATTGTGTTTGTGAAACGGATGGAGTGTTCAGATTCGTGTTGGCCCCAAGAGAAGATGCAGGCTGTGATGTTTGAGAACCATCAACATGGTAGTCAGCATGTGAACCTGCAAATTCGTAGACAAGAAAATTAGTTTTTTATTATAATAAAATTAGTAATTGTAAAGGCACTAGCTTCCACCTTTTAAGACTTTTGGCTGTGGATTGAATTTCCGCTTCTTAGGCCGGTTCCAATGACTCTGTAGAGGTAAGTTAGTTTTCGCAACCTGTTTTGGCAGCGGCAGATTGCGAAACCGAAAACCAACATAAGCAAATGTCCCATTCAACCAAGTCTTCTTCAAATTATTCATATCAACACCCATAGTTTTATATATCCCTGCTCGAAGAATAACATTATGATGAAGAATAATAGAACGACATTTTGTATTTGTCTTGGCAATTTCCAGCAGGTCATATGTATCTCGCATGACATGACTAACAAAAGATAATTCATCGGAAGTGTCTACACATGCACCATTGTCATCTTTGTTGTTATCATAATCTATACAGTTCCGCATCTTTGCTGTTCTTGAAAACCTTTTGAAAAGATACCTATCGGGGATTATTTCCACTTCCATATCCAAGAAGACCCTAAAAACATGGATGCATAAGACACCGCTAGTCTCCCACATATGACAGGTACACTTTATTGAATTATCAAATTTATGGATTGTAAGAGTTCTCGTTTTGCCGTGATCAACATCAGTTTTAGCAAAATATGCCAAGAAATCAACATCTAGGTCATTCGGCTTTTTAATTAATTTCACATTACCTAAATGTGAATACTCAACCTCAAAAAGCTTGAAGACCTGGTAAAATACTTTGCCACCTACATCAACAACTTGTTGTTCTTGATTGTTTGTCCAGACAATCCAATGCTCAATGTGTCAGCTTCATTTTCTTTCTTGCGCCAATTTTGCAATACCTCTTCGTAAGTAATTACAAATTCATGAAGAGAACCAGTAGAAGAACACAATTCTTTAATAACCTTATTAGTAACTTCACTTCGGGAGGTTGCATGCACACCACCACAAAATTTATTCGTAGTGAATGCCGATGACCAACGATGTCTGAGCTTGTATTGTTTTTTGAACCAACTCTTGCTCTTAGGTGATAATTCATAATTCTCAACAAGTGACTTCCACTCATTCTCAAACTCTTCGGCGCTGTCACAACCACTGACACAACGCTGCCACTGATTATTGAATCCCTTAGAAGTTGAAGGCGCATTCCTATTAAGATGCCACTGACGTAAACGTTGGCTGGCAATTTTGAAATTGGCATTAATGCCATTCATCAAGGCTCGACATTCATCAGAAAATATGATGTCTGGTTCCTTACTGTACATGGAAGCAACAAAGTAGAGAATAACCAATCAAAGCCGCATTCTGGAGTGATAGAAATCCAATACCAAACAACACGTTCTTCATATGATGGTTAATGCCAATAAAAGGAATGCAAACCAGTTTGTATTTGTTAGTTTTATGTGTGCTATCTACTGTTAGCACATCACCAAAATACTCATAATCCGTTGCACACCGAACATCCCTATAGAAGAAATTCATCAACGACCATCGCAATTAGACTGCACATCCCAATAGAATCCTGGTTCACGATTTGCCTTTTTTTTTTTTAAAAGAACGCAGAGCATCAACATCACTGTTTTCAACATTGGTTTCCTGCTTCAAGCCAGTAATATGATTATGGGCATCTTTTCTGGTGAAACCGATATTTGTTGGTCCACCAGACTCCTTTTCCAAAAAACAGTATGCAGTGGTAGTCTTAATACCATCAGAATGAAGAGCTTCTATGAGGCTTTTATTAGCATGTGTCATTTGACGACATGAACACAACATATAACTTTGCGAATAAGAACCCAATTCATGGTTGTGTTCCTTGTGGAACTTAACCACTTTCCAAGGCCCATTTCGCTCTCGAACCATGACTAATTTAGCATGACAACCTGTTCTGTACACTTGTTTTTTGTAACTTGCCAAAACTTCAGCAGAATGGGTCTGATTGCTAGTGCCATGGCAAGAACAAACATAATTTTTTAGGCTCACTTCATCAGTTATATAGAAATAATCTTGAGAACTTTTCCTTATGCTAAAACCACTAAGTCTTCTATACTAGCAATACAAAAGGTAAGTTTGATCAAGAGAATCAAGAGTGCAACCAATTTCTAATCATTTCTCAATGGCTCTACATAGTGATATAAGAATTTTTTTATCCTTAGCATCATTTTTTTCTTCTGCATATCCCCCTGCACCACTATCTTCATTATCATTAGCATCATCTTCCCCATCATCTTTCTCTTTTGTATTACCCCCTGCACCACTATCTTCATTATCATTAGCATCATCTTCCCCGTCATCTTTCTCTTCCCCGTCTTCTTTCTCTTCTGTATTACCTCCTGCACTACTATCTTCATTATCATTAGAACCATCTTCCCCGTCATCTTTCTCTTCTGTATTATCCCATGGGCCACTAACTCCCTTATGATGATGATCACCACTTTCACTACCAGAATCATCACAGTTGATGATATCATCATTCTTGGCATGATCAATTTTGTCATCATTAGTAAGTAACTGTTCTATGGGT
Source organism: Schizonepeta tenuifolia (assembly GCA_029490685.1). Taxonomy (NCBI): domain Eukaryota; kingdom Viridiplantae; phylum Streptophyta; class Magnoliopsida; order Lamiales; family Lamiaceae; genus Schizonepeta; species Schizonepeta tenuifolia. The sequence continues at coordinate 92,727,089 of CM055958.1, forward strand.
ATATGATCACAACACGTTTTGTATCAACCATCACCATAAACTGCGAGTCATCTGAATGTCAATTCGACACATGACCATCACTAAAACTAACTAAATCTTCATTATTTGGGCCAACATTAAAATCGATATCCATAGTTATCTACAACTAAGGGACAAAAAACTGAGAATACACAATCAATCAATCAATCATAGTAATAAAGGAAATGTTATCGGTAAAAACATCTATTTTAAAACCCTAATTAACTGAATTAAATAATTTTACCTCCAAATCAATAATCAGTAGGTGGAAACACGAAACCTACAAGAAACAAAAACAGCAAAGACAAGTAATTAATAGAGCTTAAATGCGGATATAGGGTTCAAAAGATGAAAAGATAAGTTACATTTGAAAAAAAAAAATACTCCTACGTATGCACACGACGTGAAATGCAGGCTTCTATTCATCTTAAAGAAATATTCAAATGGAAGATAACAGAAAGAAGGATGAAGAGAGAAGAAAGATGGAGGGAAGAAGACTTCGTCAATGCGGGGCGCCAATTTCATATGGGAAGAAATTTCAAAAATAATATTTTGTAGGTATAAATCCAAGATTGGTGCGGCGAAATTACGGGAATTTGCCCTCAACTGCCCCAAATGTAGGGGCAAATCAGTCATTTTGCATAATTGCAGTTTCTCGTGGAAGTTTCGTAGCATCAGAAATGACAAAAAGAATTTTTGCAACGAGGGTAGACGAAAGGCCAATCGAAATTTGGGATTTTCCGATGAGGTGACGATGGAATCTTGTCGATCTCAAAGCAGCGACTTCAACAATAAATCTACCGGCGAAAACCTCGCGTAAAAAATAGCTTGCCTACAAGTCAAGGTTGCTGCCGGTAAAATGGAGTGAAACCCATGAGCGATAATAAAGTTAAAAATCAACTTAACTCCGTCTCGTATTTAAGCAATTATAAAATGGGAAAAGAAAAGGAAATTAGAAGTGGTGCCATGTGGCACGCATCCAAGATGTCTGTGCAATGAAAGTCCATCCACCACCGTAGCCTCATAGAACCGAATTCCTTCCCTTTTTTTCTTTTTTTCCCTTCTTCTTTTTCTTTTTCTTTTTTTTGATAAACATAAGCCTGCATTTCACTAATCTCTGTCGAAGATAATTTAATGGCGAGTCATTTCATTACTCTGAAACCCCTAAACCCTCTTCGTCTTCCGGTTGACGTTCAATGTAAAAACTCAGTTTCCGTGCGCAGAGGCACACGATTAATGTCGGCGAGGGCGGGGGAAGTGGAATCAGTGGCGTGGGAGGACCAAATCCCGCCGAACGCCGTTCGGCGGAAACGGGATCCGTCGTGGCGCGGCGGCTTCAGCCTAGGGGTAGATTTGGGAATGTCGAGGACGGGCATTGCCATTAGCAAAGGCTTCACACTTCGCCCCTTAACGGTATTATTATTATTATTATTATTATTATTATTATTGCATTATTATTATTATATTATATGTTTCTAATTTTATACACCAATACTGATACTTCCGCTTCCGCTTCCGCTTGTTTGTACATGATTAGGTTATTGAATTACGAGGGCAGAAGCTTGAGCTTAGGCTTCTTGATCTTGCTGAAAAGCAGGTTTGCTTTCTTCTTAACTAAATGATATACTCTTATCATCTAAGCTTTCTATAAATTGTACTCCATTTCTCAGTTACTGATGCAATTAGGAAGTTGATGAATTTATAATTGGGCTACCAAAGAGTAGTGACGGCAAGGAAACTGATCAGTCCAATAAAGTTCGTAGTGTAGCTGGGAGGCTTGCTGTCCGAGCTGCAGAGAGGTAGCTGCTGCATTTTGATTGAATTTGTGTTGCAACTTCAACTTCTTAATTCAGACCCTGCTTGCTTTAATATAATGATGGAATGGAAATGGAATTGAATGGATATCACTCATGCAGGGGATGGAGAGTATACCTACAGGACGAGCATGGAACATCTTCGGAGGCTCTCGACCACATGATAGCCAAGTTATTATAATCCTCTCTCTCTCTCTCTCTCTCTCTCTCTCTCTCTCTCTCTCTCTCTCTCTCTCTCTCTTTGATATAACCGGTTGTTTGTGTTGCTATGTGTTTACATTATTGCAGAGGGCTCAGTAAATCTGTGCGTGAAGGAGAAATCGATGCTTATGCTGCTATGGTGAGCCATCTGCAATAACTTGCATGTTTCAATCATGAGATTATGATATTCACAGGAAAACTGTAGATGATGTTATTTATCATCTTATTTGAATAATCTGCAGAAGGTACTGGAAAGATATTTTTCGCATTCCGGGAAGGGAATTGAGCTCGTTGTACCCAAGCAGGTAGAGCTCCAGAACAAGCTTAGGCAAGGTCCCCCAAAGGATATCGACTTTGTCTCCCAAGATGATTAGCATACAAACCAACACTTAACAATTCCCTTTTATAACTATTCACAACTTTGAAGCAAATGTTGTCATTTATTGAAATCATTACAACATGAAATGCAACTAGCCTTCAAATTCATGAATGCGTCTCCTTCTCACACTGTCTGTGCAACGGCAATTACTTTTCCAGGCAAGCCATCCGCAACCCTGTGAATTGACCAGAAAAACGAGATTTGAGCATTCCTTCCACAAGCATCTCGCCACATTCCATGCATTTTCAATAGTAGATATGCTGTATTGCTAGGGAGATGATATAATTCCTGTGCTCGTAACATCCAAGCTGTCTGTATCAACCCCAATTTCCATAAGATTTATGGTGAAATGCAATACTGACCATCTTCTTTGAAGCACGACAGCACAAAGTACGGGCAAGCACCTTTTGTGCAATCTTCGGAGCAACACAAAATTCAGCAAATATATGCAAGGGTCGAGTCTAGATAAAATTGGGATCTCCACCAAATGCACGTCAATCTGCCGTACTTATCCTCACAATGCCTTCAGGAAGATGAGACCAACAGTTAAAAGCCAGCACGAGTTGGTTCATTATGCCAATCTCATGATTCTGCAAATTGCAAAATATTGCTTAGGCAAGATGATTATGATTTCTCGTAACAAGAAAGTACAGGAGACTTACGAAATGTGTTGCTCCTCAAGCTATAGTCTAGACAGAGACGAGCGAGCCAAGAGGCTAACAAGCCATTTCCACCCTTAATCAGCAGGTTGCTCCAACACGTGTGCATTCTCAAGCCTGATGAGCAAAACATTTCTTGCACAGTGAATCATAGTCCATAGATCAACATGATGTGAAATACACAGATCATTCCTACAAACACGTATTTCATTAACAAGAAAGAAAATCCTTGTGATGGAAGTCACCTTTTCCATGACCTAATTATAATTCTCAAATAAATTTCTGTTTCATTGTTATCGGCTCTATTTTTTTAGTCAGGTTTACTCTGTATGCATTCTAGAAGAGAGATGGTATTCCACTGATTGAAAAGAAGCATAAAGACTGGTGGTATTGTTGGAAATAGTAAACTTGATTTGTAAGAAAAATATTTACAATAGAATTCTCTAGAATTAGAAAATGGAAAAAGAGAGAGTATCTATAGAAGCATAAGAAAAGTCCAGAGCTAATGAGAAATGTATGCGCGTGTGTATCCAGTTAGGACTAGAGAATAGCATGCAAAATCAAGAAAACAATTTAGGCCACATAATTAAGTCGTTTATCTAGACTTAATCGACATAAGTCTCTATATAATTGTGTAGTAATTGAATTTTTAGATAGAGAGAAATGTCGAAGTAAAATTATAATGTATTAGCTCTCTCCCACACCCCTCTCAAACACAGCCACACACCAAAGACTCCCCACCTTCAATATCAATTAAATCCTCTACACGCTATGAATAATTTCATTTATGTTTTCCAACAAGTATAATATGTGGAGGCTTCTGAAACTACCTTGGAATGGTATAAAACTCCTCTAGCAAAATACTAGGAGCCAACCAAATGGCCAATACTAGGAATCAACTTTGGAAGCAATTTACTGGTAGGCTTGGCATCGGTGCCATCATTATCAAGGCATGTTAGTTCATTCTCAAGCATTGCATATGCATCAGCAAATGCCTGCATCAATTGATAATATCCAGAATAACTATTAGTTACCACTAAAAGAACAAACAAAGCTATCACTTCGAAGCAAAAAGTTCTGACACAACAGATATCAAGGATCAAGTAGCTTCATGATCATCACTCAATCATTGTCAATAAGAGAGAATTCTTAATTAAGAATGCCACCACACCTTGATACACTGATGTATGCGGAAACAATTTCTGCCAACATTATTTGTCAAAAATAGAGGATCATCGATGCAAAGAGGGTCGATGCTGCAATAAACAATGTGATTGGTAAAATAATATAAAAAAACAGAAAGAAAAACCGTAAACAGTGTGATATACTAAATGAGAGAAACCCCTACTTGCATCCACGTTCCCTATTCAAATATATCCCACTTCCTTGTACTGAGATTCGCATTTGTCGAGGGTCAAAGACATTCCTAAAGCAAAGATTGTTCGCACCAAAATGAAGGTTAGACATTTCACAAATCATACATATAATAAGAAAAGGAAATAAGACAAGAGTTGAAAGGCATCTTAGCTAGACTTGTTGATTTGTGTTAGGCCTGCTTGGCCTAACTAACTCGCCAACCTAAAAAAGGGTGGGGGTAAGGTTGGTAAATTGCAGGCTCATTTAGAATCAAGCCTACAAGAACCAACACTTTTGGGCCACAGACCTGGTGGGTTGGGGTTTGGCCCATCCTTTTTTTATTTAAATTAAAAAAAAAAAAAACACACCAAACTAAACTTCAATTTTTAGCCTTCTCTCACACTCAACCTCTCTCCTTGTATGTTCTGCAACCTACTATCTTACACTCTTGTCACTCCTGTTGCAAACCATACCCTTGCAGATCCGTCGTCTGCCGCACACACAAAATCTCTTTATCCTCCACAACCCACCCCCTTTTCTTTTGTCAGTTTCTCCACTTAACTGCCACCGCACACAACTCTTCTCTCTCTCTATCCTATGTTGGATGACTGGAATAAATACACAAGAACACTCACACACTTACCCATTTTGCAATGGAGTGATTGTTAAGTTTGATTGCACGTTATTTCATATTATGAGATGAAGAAAAGTATTTGCATTAATGCTAATGTGTTCATTGTTCAGAAGTTTTGGGCAGGCGGACTCACCCAACCCTGCCAATGAAGTGGGGTTGGGTTAAGGTTTTGGTAGCCACCATCGACCTACCAAGTCACCCTGCTAGTTCAAATACTACCACCATATTTGTCTAGAAATGAAATCTTCCTCCAAAATAAACAATTACTTAAAAAAAAAATCTCCAAAAAAATGTCACTTACCCGAAGAAATATAGGAAATCCATCATGAGGCTTCCATAATTCTACAAAATGAATGTTAGATGAACATTGTCAAATTCATAGGTGTACATAGATATTCAGATAAACTATTTCCATATTATAAAATAGTTCCAGGTAAATTTGAACAGTGGCTTGAGAATATACATGCATGATTATATTATGAAGAGAAGATACAATTTGTTACATGAAATATATGCAATGGGCTTGTACATATTGTTCAGTATGTTTCGTGATGGAGATATGATCTCTACCCTTTTCCTCAATGAGAATACTTATATTATGATTATCAGAATACCAACCCAGTGTTCCCACATATACAACTATAGGCAAAAACACACTCATTCTTGTGGTTTATGAGAATACGATATTAAACTTTATCATAAGCTACAATCAGCATACTTGATTAATTGGTCGGCCATGATGATGCTCATGCTGCAGAAAACGTGTGATCAACAATATCTGTCAAATGCCGAGTACAAGAAAAGATTAGCAAGTCAAGAAAAGATCAGTACCATTAAAAGTGATTTTGGTAAAGTAAAAACTAAAGGGTATATTCAAGTAAATGCAAATCAAAACTATCATGCAAATAAACCAAATGCAATAAAATCTGGGCACATACACACAATAAAATTAAAAAAGAAAACGAACAGGTTCCAAACTTCATCATTGTTACACTAATAGTCTCAAAAACAAAATAGTACTATGGGTGGCCAAGAATGAGATAGGCAAAGTTGTATACGGTCTTATGCTAAGACATTAAGACATCCACGCAATAGGAACCCACCAGGCAATATGAGCTTAATCCACCTGAATATGATTGATCCAGGCTACGATCGGCGAGGAACTGTTTTAGCACCAAAGCAAGAGGTGTGACAGCAGGAAACCGCTCTCTAAGATCTTTAACCTGTTTAAGTGACAGAATATCAAAACTACGGAATATATGAACATGTTTATTTGAAGCTAGAGCAAAACAAATAAGACCACTTCAAACATGAAGTAGCCGGAGAGTCGGAGTAGCGCTGAATTTCTTGATGATGCATCAAATGCCTCAAAAGAAAATTACCAGTCCAGTTGTCTGAAGTCCAGTGTGCGTAGAAGACTTGAAACTAATGTCAAGACGAACTGATTTGAACTCGTAATTACTACCATTTCTTATGTTATCCCAATTAGGCGAAGCAGTACACACTTTGCTTCCTGCATCACTCTGAAAAGGTTTGCCTTTGTCAGAAGCTACCTGATCTGCTTCTTCCTTTGGGGTAAGAACATTTGATGAAGTAGAGATGAGATCACAAGGAACTTCCACCACAAGCATGATGATAGGTATCTAAAAGTTACAAAAAATGAGGTCGGAGATAGAAGATATGTATCGAATTCATTAATGAAATAAAAATATAAAAAACTGAGACATTACAGCAGTATTTTCCACGATCTTGAGAGAATCACTTTTGACCCACTCCTGGTTTGCAAGATACCTAGCAGCATGCTGTAACCAGAAAAGTCAGAAAAATGCAGATGTGATCATATTAATACACAAATTTTCCAAGTTAAATTGATTCTATACGTGGAAAAATCATAAGCATCTTAGGAAGGAGAAAAAGCTAATTCCTGTACAACATAGAATTGACATAGATGATTAGACGACTATGGAGAGGACAATGCTAGAAATAAAGAACAGTACAGTAGTCTGCTATCCAGCCCAACAAACACCCCCCCCCCCTCTCCCCCCAACCCCCCCAACCCAACAAGAATGACCAAAAAAAGATATTATGCATCTAAAAATCTGAATTTGAGAAAGTGTTTAGCCCCATTAAATATTCTTGTCCTCTCACATACAGTAATCAACCTTAAAACGTTGAGGACTTTCCACCTAAAAACCAGTATTTAGTAATTTTGTTTAACATGCACCACTCCAGCCACTACATAGTTAAAAAGGATTTTACACTCATTGACCACCATTGGTCAGCTCACAGTTGACCTGAAGTTGCACATTCTTTGCATAGAGCATCTGAACAGGCAGAATTATCAGTCTTGAAGTCTGAAAAATGAAACATAAATAACAGGAGTTTGTGTAATCCTGCCTACCTGAAGGCATGTTTCTTTGATGCCGTTGCGTCCCTCTAAAATACCAGCTTCTTTGATAGGTTCCTGAAAATTTATTGAAAATAAGTGTGCTGGCTAAAGTTTTTTCTTTTGGAAAAAATTAACTGTGTTGGGCATATTCTCACCAAGTTCCTCACAGGAGGAAGACAAACCACAAGGTCCACATCACTTGATGGCAGAGATAAACCAGTTGCATTTGAGCCATAAACGTTTGTTCTGGAGCGAGGCCATAAGACTTGAAGGGACCGTGCAACACGCTTAACAGCCCAATTAATATAAGGCTTCCGGATGAAGTTCTCTGCAGCAACCTTAAGTATCGCAAATCAGAGAATCAGTCACTATTCAGAAAAATAACTGTTTGATACTAATTTTAGACGTGAACTGAAATGTCCCACCTAAAATCCTCAAACTATTATACATACTATTTATCCACCACTAGGTACCTGCTTGCAGAAAGAATTGATTTCATCATGCAGAATATCATGGACAAGTGACAGAGAAGCCTTGTGTGAGGAACTGTTTTGTGATTCGGGAGGTTGCAGAGGAAATGTAACATCTGGCTGAGGATACAAGACGAGTTAGAAAAAAAACTATCTATAAGCCTGCAATGCCAGCAGAAATAATTATATTACATAAGATACAAACTTACGTGTTCTTGATCACGAGCTAGCTGGGAAATTGCAATAAGGCGATCTTGAAGTAAAGTTCCTGCTAAAGGCTGCGTCATCTGATGGGCTGAAAGGCCTTTGTTCCTCCAAGAAGGCCAAATTACTTCATTCCCTTCCATGGGCATGCAAGTTTCCTCAAAACTGACTCCATCGTGGAACCAACTTTTAACACCCCAGTGCCTTGGGCTTGAGCTACCAGATCTAACAGTAGGGAAACCCCTATGTTTTCTGGAGTCGCCAACAGGAGAAGGTGGAGGTGGATGAGGAGCACGTGGTACACAGAGGACTACAGGAGAAGGTGGCCTCTTAATCCGAGGTTGATCCCGTCTGTTTGGAGGAACACATGGACTCTTGTGATCGTAACCACGCTTAAACTCTGATCTTGATCTTTCCCTAGACATATTAGGGATGATTATTGGCCTCAAAATGGGGTATGAAAGTGAGTCCACAGTTGGCATGTCTCCATCACCTGAAATATTAGACATAGATCCAGAGACACTCTCCTCTGCACCAATATCAGTCATAGTTGAGGAAGAATGCAGAACCTTACTGCTAATATCACTTCCAGGCATAACATAATTCAGAGGCCCCGTTCCCAAAGGATCAAATGGAGAGCAAAAGGAACCAGCAGATGGAGAGGTCAAACCATTTGTACTGTAGGAGGAGGAGAAAGCAACCATATCATCAACATCCCTATTCATATCTGCTTCTCTCCAAGCCCATGAGCTATCATCTGAACAGAGAGAAGGAGGGCGAGAGAAACTGGTCCCTGGGTGATCAGATGGGTTCCAATACATCACACCACCACCAAAGTACTGATTGTAATCTATCCCTTCAATTGCATGAGTCTCTAACTCTTCCTCAGACATCCAGTTTTTGTCATGCTCATCCGTAAGTTCCAAAGGATTTGGGAGATCAGGTAATTCCGTTAGTTCACTAGAAATGGTCCTTTCATCCTCAGAAGTAGCTGCACCAGAATGCACACTATGGGCTACGATGCTTTGTCGAAGCGAAGACTGTCGTCTTGAAATGAACTCAGAACCATAATTGCAAGTACTTGATGGGACTAGCCTATTAACACCACGCACCGTGGGGGGCCAATCTAAACTCATTGGCGAAGGCCTAGACACAATTCCATTATACGCACTGTCAATAGGAGAATTTCTTACTGGTAAAGTTTGTACAAAAGAATGGTGGAAATGATTCTGTAAATTGCGACCAACATCAAGATTTAATCTATCAGTGGCAGCAGGGTGATGTGCGTTCGTTGAAGGATAAATGGGAACCATGTTTGGCCACTCATAAGAGATATATTCTGGTGAATTTATGGCCCCAACTCTTTGGAGACCAAGACTTCCTCGCTCTTGAATTTCAGATGATTTTCCCTCTGATTCACTATCTTTTATTTGTCTCCCTGAATCACTCGCAGAATTTCCACAGCCTATCTCGTTTGTGGACATATTGTAATTACACTCAACCACAGTCTCAACAGTCGTAGCACCAGAATCCAGAGTACTATTCATGGAGTCGTTTGCAGTAGTTACGGGCCTTATGTCACCACTTTTGACTGCACTCGTGTTTCGATTGTTCCTCGAGCAGAGATGAGCATCAGTTTTAGTGGAATAACAACTGTCCACGTGTTGTCCAACGTTATCAGTAACTAAACTACTTGACAGACTTGAGTTTGCATCAGGCCTGTCAATCTGAATCACTATATCAGTAGATGCGTCATCAAAAGTTGAACTTCCAGAATTCCAATCAGACATTAAAGTTCCATCTTGAGAACTAACCCGGACAGAGGAAACTTTGACGGATATTGATTGACAATTACCAACCTCTGAACCATTGGAGCCAGAGCTCTTAAGCTTTTTTCTTTCTTTCCTACTCTTTCTGGAAGCACTTCGGACTTTTCCATTATTTACTCCATTAACAGGTTCCTGGTGATGTCAACCAGTTAAAAACTATCCATCATCTATTAACTTTAATAATGAAGGAAAAACAAGCACAACCATTGTATGTACTGATGAGTGATTCCCTTTAGCCAGATTCTTTTCTGGAACTTCAATTTTAAACTTGTTGGACTCTCTATCATCTTCATGGCAACTGATACATAACTTCCCAGCTGCTTTACCCTGAAATGCCATCGGCTTATGGAATAAGACTTTGCATTGCAAGGACCTCCTTGGTTTAAATGACATACTTCAATTGATGTCAGTAAATAAGTAATAAATACATACCTTAGCAGGCATTATAGGTTTTGAATTATCTTGACAAGGTATCGGAGCAGGATTCGACTTTTTATTGTGGTTCTTCCCTTTCTTTTTACGATTATTGACAGCATGTTTCTCGTTTACTTTCTTTGTTCGAGAGTCTGTGTTTTCCTCTCTCAGTAACTCAAATTTTGTGCAATCAAGGGATATAACCATGAGTAACTCCCGCATTTTCCTAATTATGATGTCAGAAATACTATTTATACAGTCCAGAGAGCTGAAAAAAAGTTTCTCTTTCTGGTAACCACCAAACTGAGCTGCAGATAACAAAGTAGAAATAACCTGAAGAATGTACAAACTATTGAAAATCTGATACAGTGGAGAGAGATCCCCAGAATCTTCTGCATGCTTGGCTTTCAATCTAATTTTTGAAGATTTTCTTCTGCTTGTTGCAATATCTCGTTCCAAATCATAATCGCATCTCAGTAATTGTTTATCTCGATTATCACAAAGCCACATGTTAACATCTTTACCCTTAACCATATCAGCTGTCTGAGATTCACAAAAATCAGAAGTAAGACAAAAATACAGCATGAAAAACGAGATAGCACATAAAATGAAACTATGAGAACCTATAATCAATTTGCATGGAAATGCAGATGCGGCATTCAAGAATAGACAGTCAACAACCCAATAGACGACCCTAAAGTATAGTATGATCATTCTCGCATCAGTTTTCAAAACACAGATCAAATCAAATTACGCATAATACACACAATACACCTAAACCCGGAACACATAACAAAGTACCAGAGAGCGCGCAGCTTTCCCCAAGTAGGTAGAGTACACCTCCTTCTTCACAGAATCATCCAACTTCTCCCACCAATCCACACAGCCTTTCTTCCTCCAGAACACATTCGCCGCAACACCAGCAGCGCTCAGCCTCTCCTTCAACTTCGCCCCTCTTTTCTTCCCGCTATTACTATTACTATTACTGTTCAACCACGCCAACCTCAACGCCACCTCCATTCTATTCACAACGAACTCCTCCAAACTATAATATCCCTTCCCCTTCAGCCATCCTAGCTCCACCCATTCCGTCACCATCTCAGCCTCCTCTCCCCCCTTCAGAAATTCCCCGTTCGTGATCTCATCAACAACATTCATGAATCTACTTACATCCTCTACTAAACCCTCATTCGAACACGCCGCATCGAGACGGCCAAATCCACCCCCGTCCCCACCCTTCTCGCCCTCCGTCGAGCTGAACAGCTCTAGAGACTCACGAATCGCGCTCTCCGCACCGCTCGACTCAGAGAATCGCGACAGCAAACCCTCGGATTTCCGGTAACACAGCGTAGGAAGGGCAGAACCGTCATTTTGCGGGAGGTCGGGGAGGATGATGAATCGGCCGCAGCCGTTGGAGTGGAGCTTCTCCTCCATTTGGATGAGGATGGCGACGAAGTTCGCATCGAGAATTGTTAGGTGTGCGCGGCGTTGGTGCACCGACAGCGAAGAGAACCATCGGAGTACGGCTGGCCGGGTGCTCGGATTCGGGTTCGGGCTGCAGCCAGCGGTTTTGGAGTGGTAGAGAGAGATGTGAGCGGTAAGAGAGTCGAGGAGTTGCTCTCGCGAACTCATCGGGATATTCGGCGACGGGGATTTTTCCGGTGCGGCAGGTGTTGGTGGCCGAGTGAAGCGGCGATCGTGAATTAATATTAGTATTATTATTATGATTATTACGAAGAATTGAAACCGAGGCTTTTGTATACAATGATGAGAGCTGATGTAATAATAGGACACCTAGTCACCTACTGCTTACGACGGCATTTGACTTTATTTATAAGCCAGAAGTCGTATCATTTTGCCAAACAAAATTTATACGATCCAATTTTATAGTAGTAATTGATAATTTCAGCATTAACTAAACTTATATGCTATGATGCATGTATTCTAAAAAATGTACCATGTAGCCATGTCTGCGTTTGTCAGGATTTTCGTACGATTCACACTCGATTCACTACGTGACGTATCCTTCCAAATAAAAATAAAAGACAATTGGATTCGCGAATCTCGTGTAGAAAAACCGTGAATCCCATAAGAGCATTCATAGCAGCTATTGAATTAGACCTCGAGTCTATCGCGAGAAAGCGTGATTTCAATGATTGGTGGTGATGAATAAGATACTGATAGAAAATTTCACTACGTGTATTGAGTTAGACCCCAATATCTAATCATTGACAATGATTGAATAAATTTTATTTTATAATTTATGAAAAATAAATAAATAAATCGGACCAATGGTGTATCGCCACGTGGACCGAAGGAGGGAATGAGTGAGGTCGAGAGCGGTGTCGATATATCGACACCACTCTCGATCCTCATTAATCGATACCGATATCCAGCAAAGCCACTACGGCTTAAATACTAGTGGTGTCGATGGAGGGAGTATCTAAGGGGGATCGACACCGGCTTAGATACCGGTGATCGATCCCCGTAGTACATGCTCTAAATGAAGAGGTTGTATGAGTTGATTTTTAGAATTTTATTTGAATTATGACTTATATATTGAGTTAATGATTTTTGAATTATTGTTATATAGCTTAATTAAATTACGTAATTGAAATTTTGAAGTTTTAATTAAGAGAAAATGTGAATTATATATTTAAGTAATATTAGACTTAAATTTTTATATATTTTATTAGTATTATATATAATTAAATAATACTCCCTCCGTCCACAAAAGAGTGCACCATTTGGGTGTCGACACGGGTTTTAAGAAAGCTGGTAAAGTTGTTGTGAGTGGAGTTAGGGTCCCACTTGTTGAGAGTGGAAGAAGTGGAATGAAAGTTAAAATTATTGTGAGTGAAATAAGGAACCCACTTATTGTGAGTGCAAAAGGTAAAATTAAATTAAAATTATTGTGAGTGGAATAAGGGTCTTACCTATTGTGAGTGGAAAAAGTGAAATGTGAGTAGAAGTTATTATGAATTGACATTGATGTGATTGTAAAAAGTGAAGTAGTGCACTTCTTTGTGGACAAATATAAATGGGTAACTATTGCACTTTTTCGTGGACAGAGGGAGTATTAATTAGATGTATCTTTATCAAATCACACCCTAAAAATTTTATGATTCCGTATCTGCATAAGGGATGGCAATTTACCCGCAGGTAACTATTACCCGCGGGTACCCGACCCTAATAGGTGCGGGTGTGAGAGACATTTGGTATCCATGGGTACTTTGTGGTTAGAATTCACTATCCATTTAGTTCGCATGCACGAGTTTGGATAGTTATTATCCGTATCTGCGAAACCCGTTTACCCGCGAAAAATAACCGCAAGATACCCGCAAAAAATACCCGCGAATATCTATGATATTAACTGTGGATTTTGAACTTTATGATTTATGGGTTTGAACTTTGATGAAATATGTGGATTTGAACAATGTGATTTGTGGTAAAATTTTGATTTGTGTTAAATTTGTCATTAATTTAGATTTAAATTCTACTTCGCGGGTGGCAGGTACCCAACGGGTGGCGGATATCCGCAGGTGGCAGGTATGAATGGCGGGTATCCACAGGTGGCGGGTACGGGCATGGATAGCCACTATCCGTGCCCACCGTACTCGATTGTCATCCCTCGCCCCCGCATCCGCTCCCATGCACCCGTGCAATGTAGATTATAAGTAACTATTAATACTGTGTCCATTGTATTTCATGCTTCTATAAGTTCAAAATTTTCAGACCAGCAATACATATCATTTCATTTTTATAAAATTTTCATAATTTCTTCAAAAAAAATTTATTTTTACAAAATTTTCATAATATCTTCAAAAAAAAATATCATAATTGATTATCTTATTTTATCTTTGACTTGAAATTGATCATTTATGACATGGTTGAATTGAGACTTGTGTGTTAGAATTGAGACTTGTGTGTTAATTGTTGAGTTGTTATCAAACAACGATAGAGAAAAAGAAAGGTAAGTATTAACCAAAATTAAGGGGGTGTATTGGATGGTGGAGTTTGAGGTATTTTTAAGCAGTTTGAAATTCAGGGATATTGGATTGATGGATTTCAAACTTCTTAAAAATTCTGGGGTATTGGATTGAAAGAGTTTGACGTAATTTAAAATCCCTCCAAATCCTAGGGTATTGGATGCGTTGAATTTTAATTCCCTCAAACTCATGCGGTATTCAACATCATATGAATTTCGAGTGATTTCACTTTGCCATGGATTTGAACGTAATTCACAGTGAAAAATACACAGAGTGAACTCCAGCCTCTGAACATGGGAGTTCGACGTAATTCATATCCACGAGCGCTAAACTTCGTGATCGCTAACTTTGAGTAATTCCAGCGATCGTTAGCATGCCATGGTCGCGAGTTTTGAGATCAATCAGCGACCATGGCATGCTCGCGATCGTGAAAGTTGAAAGGTCTCAATATTACTTTAACAAAACTTCACAGAACAACGGTAGTATTCATTCTTCTTTCTTTCCAAGCTTCTACCACACATTGCAGCAACTCCAGCTCTTATTTCTCCAAGCTCCATTTGTGATTTGGTTGTTCTTCTTATAAAGGTATTCTTTTTTCTTCACTATAGTTATGATTGAAGTAAACATATTTTTGTGTTAGTTGTTATCTGCCCATTTTTGGTTTGGTTTGAGCAACTATTGGAGAAAATGTTGACAAATATGTTGATTTTTGTTATGTTGAGCATGAAAATTATATAAGTACATATGAATATTTGTTAATACTGTGAGAAATACTGGATTTTGACCATGTCATTGCATATTTTTTTCATTGTTCATCTTATCATGCCCGCGATCGCTAGGCTCCAGCGATCACGTGAGTGAAGTCGCTGGGGTCACGTGGTCGCGTTGATAGTATTTTTTTTATACAGTATTGCATGTTTCTGATTTGTGTTTTATTAGTATTGTTGATGTGGTGGATTCACCGATTTATTGTTAGAGTTAATGGTTGATGGTGTGCGTCGGAGATGGCGTGATAATAGTGGTATTTTTAGCAAATCAATTGTTGAACAGAGAATACTTCCTATACTTAATGAAAAATTGAAGTGTAATAGGACCTATACTAATTACCAAAGCCGATTTAGATGGTTTAAATCACGTTGGACAACCTATTCAAACCTTATACGGTTTAGCTTAGGTTTTGGATATGATCACACTACTAAGAAGTTCACAGCTTCAGATGAAGTATGGGAAGATTACTTAGGGGTAAGCTTCTTAAAATATTGTCATAATAGCATCTAATTCTTGCTGAGAATCTAGTTAATAATTATATTTTCTGTTTATTTATGCTAGGCTCATCCCAAAGACGTTAACATGCGCGATGTTGAGTGTCCTGATTATGAGCTATTGGAAATTGCTATAGGAAATGGTGTTGCTGTGGGGAAAAATTCAATTGGGTTGGGTAATAGTACTAATGCAGGGGCATTCACCGTAGAAGATGTACGCATAGATGAATTGGGATACGATGCCGAATTTGAGATGTTTGTAGGACTATCCCAACTTCAAAATGATCCGGCCATTTCTTCCACACCACTTTCTGTTCAACCTAACGTGCACGTGGTCCCTATTCAAAGAAAATATCAACCCAAAAGAAGTAGAGTTCAGTACTAGGCATCATCTACTTCTACTGAGAATATCTCTCAAAGCACTCTCACTGACTCCATTACCAAGCTAACAACCACCTTTGATGAAGTGAGTGAAATGTTAAAGAAGAGAGAAAATGAACGATCATATACTACTTGGGATGCAATCAAAGAGGTCCCAAATTTGGATGAAGAATCCCGGCTTAAGGCATTTGACTTGCTTAACACTAAGTCCAAAAACATTGGTACATGTTCTCTACCGTGCAACACTCGACGCGGACCCGCCCGACCCGACGCGTGAGACGCACGCGCGCGCCTCCACGCGCGGCGCGTGTATCTCATGCACTACAGTAATTTTATTTTTTATTTTTTATTTTTTCCAGAAATTTTTTCCCCCACTTTTTTGTTGTTTGCCTCTTCAATTTTTGTTTGCTACTTCTTCTTTGGTTAAGATTCGAGCGAGGGGAGACGAGCCGAAAAATAAATTGTTGCCCGCCGATTATTCTTATATTAGTAATCGGATCGAAGGCGGAGCCGTAAAATCGGAGCCTTCTCCGTCGAAAAAAAAAACTGAAATTTAAATATAAAAAAAAAGTGATCAAAGCGGGTTGACCCAGGTCAAACCCGGATCAGGTCGGGTCGGACAAATAGGTGTCAGAATCTGCACCCAAGTGCTACTCATTTTTATTTCATAAAATTGCTTAGGAGATCAAGCCAATTTTCATTAATTTGGTCTGTCAAAATTTGGTTTCTGGTTAACTAGCGTGTAACCCGTCGAAAATCGACGGGAAATCAATATTCCATAAATTCTTCTCAAAATCGATATAGGATAATGAGGTGGATCGTTCTGACAGAAAATATCCTCTATCTCACATAAATTTAGAGAAGAAAAGTAATTTTGAAGAATATCAAGGTTACCCAAATCCTACATTATGAATTCAATATAAAATTAAAAAAAATTACTTGAATTATCGATTAGGAATTGACCCATCTAACCCCACGATTTTGTGTCAAAACTGACCTGTTCACCACGATTTTCATCGGAATCGGCCCGTTTACCCCACGATTTTGATCGAAGTTGGACCGTCTACCCGATGGTTCTAAGTCAGAACCACCCCGTAATATAAAAGATAAAATAAATAAATTTCAAGTATAAGTCACTACAGTTTTCATCGGAATCGACCCGTCTACTAAAAAATCAATTGAACTGTGAGTTAGAAGTTAATTATTTCTTTGATAAACATATTTATTCTGTTAAATTAAATTAGAAATTATTTTGGCTAAGAAAATATATACTTGATGATTTTGTAAGAACTAATTTTGCTTTTATATACACACACGAGGCGTGAATTGATATATATGTGATGAATTGATTAAAAATTTGATATATTTTTTAAAGAATTTAATATTATTATGAGATATATGACGTGAGAATTAACATAGATAGCGGTGGATATGTATTAATATTATTATATGAGAATACACAACATTTTTGAAGATTTGATCTTTTTAAAATTTTGTTTCCATGTAATATATAAATATAGAATATAATATGATAACTATTGATAAATTTCAAAAAACTATAAAAAAAAAAGTGCTAGTTTGGAGAAATTTATCATACTCCCTTTGTCCCGTTCAACATGTCTTGTTTTTTTAATGCACGGAGATTAAGAAAAGTAGGATTAGATGTAAATTGTGTGTTTAGTGTAGTAAATAAAGTGATATAAAATATTTTTTAATTGATAAACTGATATAGTGTTTTTGAAGTGACATAAAGTGATATAAGGTAGGTTTGAAGTGATATAAAGTAAATAAAGTGATTTCTTAATTATTTCTTTAAAATGAAATAAGACATGTTGAACGGGACGCCAAAAAAGGAAAGCAAAACATGTTGAACAAGACGGAGGGAGTATTAAAATATGATATATATTGATTTTGAAGAATTGATCTTTTAAGATTTTATTTTCATATCATATATAATATATATAGAATATAAATATGATAAATATTAATTTTAAATTCGAAAAATTTGAAAATTTAGATAAATAAGAACGGAGAGATATGAAGGGTGACACATAAAATATTTTTTTTTACATAGAGTCGTTTTCGTTTATATAATGTATAAATAGATAGATAGATATCTTGATTAAAAATGCACAAAATAATAATTTAAGATAAATTTATGGATGGAGGTGGAGGATGAATAACAAACAATTTTATGGCAATTTTTTTTTATTGAGCAGAAATTTTATCTCGATTAATAATGCATAAAAAGAAGGTTTTGATCTTATTAAAATTTTATTTCCATGTAGCATATTATATATAGAATATAAATTTGATAAATATTAATTTTAAATTCAGAAAATTTGAGAATTTAAATAAATAGGAATGGAGGAATACGAAAGATGCCTAATAGAACTTTTTTTAATGTAGAGTCGTTAGATTGGTCGTTACTGCTGCGTCAATTTCCCAAGTTACTTAAAAAAATATTACGTTCACTCAAATTTTATTTTATTTAAATAAAACATATAATTATTAACATAACTACAGCAATGTTTTCTGATAAACAATGACAACGTAAAGAAGCTGCAATATTAATTTCTCCCATGTGCAGGAGAAGACATGAATTCTAAAAATATTGTCAATGGGATAGAGAAAATAAATTAAAAAATCACCTGCCAGTAGTATCAATGCAGTAAACAATTGTCCTCTTAGGGATGACTTAAGGGGATGACTTAAGGGTAAAAAATGAGTGCCTGAGACCGAGAGGTTTCAGGTTCGAACCTCATGAAACACCTCTATAGGTCGAGCTTGTCACACTTGTACTTGGAAAGTGTGGTTTACCTGCCCTGTGTGATTTGCAGGCTACTGCACAAGAGACGGGGGTTTACCCAGTGCGTACCGAAGGTAGCAGCTGCAAATTCCCACGACATAAAAAAAAAAATGCAGTAAACTATTGAAAATAGAAAAACAAACAAACAAATAAATCAGTCCTAAATTTTGTTGAGACATCCCTATTCCCACATATTCATAGATGCAAAAATATTAAATGTTGGTCAAATGTCTTATAACCAAACATAGTAATTAGAGATAAAAATTGAAGTCTCACTATTTTCAAAAGCTTGTGTATTAGATAGAGAATTTAACCACAAGAAAATGCAACAGTTGAATGCACTCCACAAAATCTGCTTCCAAAATGAGAGCTCAGTTGGGAGGAGGCTGCTGCTGCTGCTGCCGCCGCATTATACTTGCTATATTCTGCTCCAACGAAGGCCATCCGTCCAAGCTTGCTCTACATGTTACTGCAATCAACACCACCAGCAACCCCTACCATTTCTGCAGCAGCTGAATTCTGGCTGCACGCTCCACTTTCTGGACGTCCCTCGTTCCATGTTCCTCCTGCAGCAGGCACCAGAAATGAAGCTCCAGAATTTGTTGTTACAAGTGATTCTGGTTGGCTTATAGCTTTCACCTCACCACTCTGCATACCTAAACCTTGACCATTGATTATCTGTACATTCTGAGAAGAAGCAAATCCCTGGTCATGAAGTTGAAAACCGATAAAAGTCAGAGCAGTTGCATTATTCTGGCCAACTGGTCTTTGCGGTGGGAGGTATTCTTGTCTGAATGTTTCTTGTCCCATGAAGCGCTTAGCTTTTGATTTGTGCTTCTTTCCTGCCAAATGACTTTGAAAAACAACGATAGATTCACACTTTACGTTGCATAATTCACAAACTAAGGGTGTAACTTCTTTTGGTTTAGGCGGCTGAACCAGACTTTTTAATCGATCAGAAGGCCTCATCTTTATGTTGCTCTTACTACCCTTTAGTTTATTCTTGATCCTACGTCGTGTGCATTCGGAACGATCCACCTTCGACTTTTTAGCTGATTCTTCAGGAGGTTCCACCTCTTCTACCTTCCGTTTCTCTCCTGCAACATTACTTTCTTCATTAATTTCTAGAGATGGTAAAGCTTCTTGTTGTAGTTGGTTCCCAGACCCCTCAGCCTGGTCAGGCTGAGAAACGACTTCCGACTTCAATTCAGTAGAAGGTGTCTGTTCAGCTTGTCCACTTAACACCTTTTGGTTGAGATTTTGTAAATCTTCAATGACTTTCAATTTTTTCTTATGCTTTTTCCCGTTCATGTGTTGTTGAAGAACTTCAAGGGTATTGCATTCAACTTTGCAGAGTTCACAGGAGAAAACTTTTGGAGGTGGTAAAACAGATGCCGGCTGAGCTGGAGCCTGCAAAGGCACAAGTGTTTGGCCAATACTTGATGCCCCGAAGTTCAGGTCCTGAGCAGGTACCACTGCATGCTTCCGCTCACAGCCTTTGCCACGTCCACGACGGCCTGAGACCTTTGATCTGGGACCATGACGGATTTCACCATATGACTGTGACGGGAGTTGATAAGGCCCTCCTTGAATGTGTAATCCACCATATTGGTCAGGATAAGGTCTTGCTGCATTCATAGGCAGACCAACATGATATGGACCGCTCGAGACATTTAGTTTCGGACCAATATGGATTTGGGGATCTCCACTTGGGACGATTCCATCCATAATGCTTACACCTCCGTATAAGGGTTGCACAATCTGTAGAATCATATCAGTTCAAATTTTCAAGAGTACAGCTCATGATTAGAGATTTGTCTTTTTAGGAAGCAGATCACAAAGAAAAATATAAATGACGATATCCTGGAAGACTAACTACTAGTAGAAAAATGCTTGAAACATTATTCTCTCCAGTTAAGGACATTTTTTGTCATATTGAGACATAATTTTAATACAAAACGAGCATGAAAATGACAAGAAGAAACTAAGTAATGGATTAAGCTAGAGAAGAATCTTTGGTTTAGCTTTTTAATGAAGTCCATGAAATTTAACTCTGTCTAAAGCTACAGAACAGGATGATAATTTAGCAAATGATACTCCAGCTTTGATATTCAAACAGAGTGATTTTCAAGAAGATGCAAGGCAGTATCACACAATGAAAAAATACTCAGTGTTCAGCATCTTAAATCACTGTTAAAGCACGAAAATTGCATCTCAATGTATAAATAGGCATTAAAAAATATATAAGTTGGTATATATAAACTATCAGAACTAACTAGTTTGCAAAATAAACATGTAAAGATACCAAGATCAGATGTAGAGTGAGTTCAAAAAAGTGCAGGAACTATTTAATTTCAACTGTGCAAGAAGCATAATCACAAGCATGCTTAATTTTAACGTACGAGTAGTGGCTATTGAAAAGTGGGGGTGAATACCCCGAACTGCAACGTCATAGACTCCGGTTCACTGATATCTAAACGACAGTTTAGTTTTACACTCTTCAAGCATTCAACAGGAATAATGTCAACTAAGAAGTGACTACAACCATGCAGTTAACTGACAAGAAAAATAGTACTATAAGTTATAAAGTAGATCGTAACTCCAACTATAAGCTAAAAAAAAAAAGGAGAAGCTAAGAAGTGTTTTATGTGCCCTTTTGCTTGGGGGGGGGGGGGGGAAAGTATCGTAACTCCAACTATAAGCTAAATAAAGATAAATAAAAAATAAAAATAAAAAAAATAAATATAAAAAAAGAGGAGAAGCTAAGAAGTGTTTTATGTGTCCTTTTGCTTGGGGAAAAAAAATGCATAAAGGTCGCAGCCACGTTATTTACTTTCTGTTTTCAAGCAACAGACACCACCTACTATTTTGCAGACATGTTGTAAAAAATATGGAAATAATTAACTTGGCTGCTTTGAAGTTCATGAAAGAAGTTGAAGCCACCAAATTACCATGAATAAGAACAAAATCAAATGATGAATGATGCTCAACAGCAGGACATCATCGACCAACCTGACCATTAGAGGAACAAGAACTATCTAAAGGGATGACAGATACATATTTACTGGATTGTGAAACCTTCCCAGCACTTGTGACTAGTTCTTCTGCAAAGGACAAAAGCAACTTCAGGAGAGATGAAAAATGTATCGAAATTGAACTGTACAACGGGCTGTCCAAGCTGGTTTCTTGTTGACAACGGACACTGAATTAGTTGGTTTGCCATGAGCTTGAGCAGCTAATAAAAGGCAGTACTTTAGGCTCAGGCTCAACTATCACTTGTCCAGCTTAATGAAGGCTATTCAACTCAGCTAATTATAACTATCATGAACCAACAGTTTCTTGCATAAAGCACCAACTTCCGAGACCCCAAAGTTGATGTTATGCAGAAAAGACGGTTACAAATCATAATCAGCTTAGCAGAATACTGTCAACTAGGAGATACACAGCCTTTGGATTAGGCAAAAGACAAGCTCGTAATTAAATTCATATAACAAACAGCTCAAAGAACCGCACATAAGTTAAACATCAATCAACCTCCTTCGCAATTTCAATACTAGGATCAAAATCCTATTGTTTCTATTAATTGACCAACTGTGAGGGAACAGATCAATCTTAAATAGAACCGGCATGCTAAAAAAGATAAACAACACAGACAAAATTTCTCCAAGCCACACAGACGGCATACTCAAAACCTAATAGAAATGCCGATTTGCATGATGCATATTAAACAAGTTCTCAATTATCGTCATACTATGCATAGCATGCTCTAGTGAAAATGAGAAAGCTGTATACAGACTTCCAATACAAGAGAAATATAGTTCTTTAAAGCTCGACATTCCCTGCTGCGACCATTCATCCTAACAATTCGTGTGTAAGAAATCGATAAATCAAGTTTTTAACCATATTCCATATCCAAACAGATTTCAGCATAATTTAATTTGAAGCAAAAAAATCACACACAAATTCTGAGTGTATTTACACTAAGCACTAAACATCGAAACACAGCCTTCTCAGTTGTACCTACAGCTTTATTAAATAGCAGATACAAAATAAAAATAAATAAATAAATAAAAACTATACCGGCTGATGAACCACCGTCTGGACGCCGGCATCCACCGCTCCCGGTTGTGGACCCGCAACGGGAATACCAGCGGCGCCGCCATGAGCGTAGTACTGATAATACGAATTCCGGCTCAATTCTGGCAGCGGCTGGGGCTGGGGCTGCGGCTGCGGCGGCGATACCCCAGGTGGGTTAGGCTCTTGTTCAACGGGCTGTGATGGTTGTACAACGGGATTTTGGTAAGCATATGGATGAATGCTACCGTTGAATTGAGGGGGATATGAATAAGAATAGCAATTATTCGTGAATTGATCGTAGGATTGTTGATTTTGGGACGACGGATCGTTTTCCTGATGCTGGTGATGCACGAAGTAATTCATGGTTTCTTGTGATTGTGAAAAAAAATAAAATCGTTCAGTTCATGGCAACGAAAACAAAGGAAAGGGATTTTATTTAATGTAAAATGGCGTGGGTGTGGGATGAAGAAGCGGAAGCGCCATGGAATTGAGAAAATGAAAGGAAATAAAAGGGGAGATTCCGATTTCCAATTCCATCATGTTTTAATCTAATTGGATCTTACATTCTTGGTGACACAGTTCATGTGTTTGTTGTTCAATGTTTATCACTTTCAATTTTTATTAATTAACTGGAGTAATTTATTTATTTTAATTTCGATCGCTTAGAGCATCCACTACGGTATATCTAATTAGATTCCGGGTCTATCACCGAGAAGCGTAATTTCAATGATTGATGGGAAGTAAGACCCTGGTAAAATTTTCTAAAATAGTAGGGTTGAGTAAGACTCCGGATCGATAATTATAATTATAATTTTTTAATCAGAAAAATTAAAAAAAAAAATAATCGGACCAATGGTGTGAAGTCACGTGGACCAAAGGAAGGAGAAAGTGAGGTCGAGAGCAGTGTCAATAAATCGACACCACTCTCGACCCTGCATGATCGACGCCGATGTGTCTAAGAACCACTATGGCTTAGACCCCGCATGATCGAAGGAAAGTGAGGTCGATGCGGGATCGACACCAGTGTCGACCCCGGTGATCGATCTACGTAGTGAATGCTCTTACATTTCAATTTAACTTTATACTTATTATTTACTCAGTCTTTATTATACAGTATCCAATTAGAATATTGAAATTTTGTCTTTTAACATTTTAAGTTTATTAGTTAATGGGTGACAATCGATAAATTCATGATTTGGGTATATATAGATTTTTAAAACTCAGTCTTTATTATACAGTATCCAATTAGAATATTGAAATTTTGTCTTTTAACATTTTAAGTTTATTAGTTAATGGGTGACAATCGATAAATTCATGATTTGGGTATATATAGATTTTTAAATTTCAATGTTGAGTGATAAATATTAAATTTCATGTTTATAATTAGTGTCTAAAGGTATATACATTTTTTTATGAGAGAAATGTGTATGATTGGAGTTATAGAGTGACTAGCATAATAATATTACAAACACCGCTTTTCTTTTTCTTTCTTTCTTGTTTTTTCTCTTTTGAGTTGAAAAACACCTACTTAAAATTTGAAAAGTACTAC
Source organism: Schizonepeta tenuifolia (assembly GCA_029490685.1). Lineage (NCBI taxonomy): Eukaryota > Viridiplantae > Streptophyta > Magnoliopsida > Lamiales > Lamiaceae > Schizonepeta > Schizonepeta tenuifolia. Next base: position 92,751,523 of record CM055958.1, read on the forward strand.
TTATAATAAATTGAGTTTTTTGCATATAATGAAGAGAAGAACGTTTTTTTAGGACGGTAATTTTTGTTGTTTTTCAATTATAGACCAAAATTTTGCGGGCTTTCAATTTTAGGACAATATCTAAAATATTAATCAATTTTAGGACAATATCTAAAATATTGATCAATTTTAGGACAAAATTGAGCCCGATCGGGCTAAGTCGCACTTCACCCTCTCGTGAACTCAAATCTTTGGCTCGATTCCCACTTGGTTGCCAACTAGGCGGTCCATTCATCAATTGTATATATTATTATTACAAACAAAAATTAATTATTCACCATACAAAGTAAACTCATCTAGAAAAAGAAAACAAAACCACACCGCAACCGCCCCAAGAGTCGATTATGTCAATTACATTTAGTAAGGGTAGTAAAAATTCTGATTTCCAATCGATTGTGACTAGGGTTCTTCAACTTTGGGGTGGTTGTTGTGTGTTTTTGTTTTCTTTTTCTGGACGAGTTTACTTTGTAGGGTGAATAATTAATTTTTTTTGTAATAATAATATATACAATTGATGAATGGACCGCCTAGTTGGCAACCAAGTGGGAATCAGGCCAAAGATTTGAGTTCACGAGAGAGTGAAGTACGACTTAGCCCGATCGGGCTCAATTTTGTCCTAAAATTGATCAATATTTTAGATATTGTCCTAAAATTGATCAATATTTTAGATATTGTTCTAAAATTGAAAGCCCGCAAAATTTTGGCCTATAATTGAAAAATAGTTAAAATTATCGTCCTAAAAAAAGGTCTTCTCTATAATGAATATAACTACTCCAATGTGGCAATGTGAATTGGAAATTCTTGAATGAATTGGCTTAAATGCGGAAGGTTATGTAAAATTTCAATTGTTATCTGGGATAAAACTGTCATCAACATTTAATTTGTAAATGATATGAAATGCAAGTTTAATAATCTTATGAAACACATTAAAATTTAGTATATAAATAGTAAGTATAAATTAAGTAAAGCTCGGTAATCTTATATGAAATTAACCTCATGATTGATAAACACTCATTCTATGTGATTTTATATGATTTAATATGCACATTTTGTCGGAATTAATGTCTAATTATGACATTATTGTTGAGAATTCACTACTTTATGGAATTGTGTCTTGTTTTGGTTAGTTATGCAAGTGTGTAGGTAAATCGAGGCATTTTGGAGCGATAAAGCTTGAAGTTGAGGTTTATGTTCGAGCAAGGGGAAAGTCGGGTCGAAAAAATGAGCAAAAATAGGCGAAAAATGGAACAAGGGAAGGAAGTGCCAAAATCGGCGATCCGTGGAGTGAACAGCCGATTCTGGCATTCCATAGAAGGAATCCGGCAGACAAGTTGGCGTCCGCCATTTCCACCGCCAAAAAGTTTGGAAGCCTCAGTCATTCTGCACTTTCCGGCTGCAAAATTGGCGGTCGACTCCTTTGACAGCCGGTTTTTGCCATTTTCGGCACTCCACCGGTTGGATCGCCAGATTCGTAGCTAATTTCGTTAGTTTTGCACTTATTTCGAATTTTCCCTTTAAGTTTTCTAATGGGATGTATAAATAGCCTCCAACTCATATTTTGGACAAAACATTCTACCTACAACTTTTTGGGGTAAATCATAGCTCTAAATCTACTTGTATTTTGAGAGATTTGAAGATTTATTGAAGATTTTCCTTTGGAATCAAGAGTAGTATCATTTTTTATGTCTTTCTTCTTTATTTCTTGTGTTTATTTTGGTATTATGTCCAGCTAAATCTTTTAGTTGGTTCTAGAGGTTATTGAAGCTCATAAATGATGATGGTTTTAGTCTTTTAATTTTATTTTGTCCTCCATTTCATGATTGTGATTTTTTGGTGCTCAATTTTCATGCTAGAATAGTATGTCACTCTTCTTTGCATGCCAAGTGTTGGTAAAAAATCCTGGCCAATTTTTATGTTCATAGAATTCAAATTTTTTCAATATGCAAGCAATTGAGACCTAGTGGAAATATTTGCAAGCACATTAACCTTTAATTTATTTGTGCCCTTTGGAGTTAGTTGATTGTCTCGAGTCTTAATCGGAGAGAGGTTTTTGCTAATCTACTTTTGCATTCTTGTCGAGAGGTGGAGTGTAAATGCTTGTGTGATTGTTCCTCATGTCTTGGATTAAACTTGGTTGAATATATTAATAGGATAAAACCATCATTGTTGTCGAGTGGATACGTTCTCTAGAATCAACCCCTTTTGTCCCTTGTTATTCGCATATTTCTCTTGTTTATTATTTGTTCTTCTTGTTTTAATTGTCAATTATTTCCTTTCTAGTAAATTACCTCAATTTCCGATTAGCCTAAATAGATTTGAACAATTTAGTAATATTAATGATGAGAGTTGAAAATTAGTCTCTGTGGATACGACCTTACTTGCCACTATCTATACACACTGTACGCTTGCGGATTATTTGTGCTAAATTAAATTAAAAGGCGAACAATGATTTGTCCAAACTTATTGTTTTTATTCTATTTATATATCCTTCGTCTCTTACGCTTGAGAATTCATAGAGGCGATTTCAGGAATGGGTTGGGGAAATTCTTTGTTTTTCATTTCAGCTAATTTTAAACGATCTCGCATTCGATGATGTGGAATTTTATATATACATTATTTAAATAATGAGATAATCATTTACTTTCATTATAAGATGTTGAAACGTCTACCCTTGAAGTTTGAATGCTAGGAATATATCCAATAAAAGTTTTTCTTTCAAAAAATACTAGTTATGTCATTAACTGGGATTATATTTGCTCTAGGTTCAATTATTAATGTTAGTTTGCTCCCAGAAAGAAAAAAATATGGGAACTTGCAATCACTTATAAATCTGTAAGTGATGTGCAATAATGAGCAAATCAAAGTGAATTACTCGTATAAACTAACAAAAAAAAAAAAAAAAAAAAAAAAAACTATGTGCGGCTTACTCAATTTTACTTGACGTGCTTGTGGGGTTTTTCCCACCAATAGCCATGCCATCCCTATATATATTACCACTTACCAGCCGGTGTTGAGTTCACAAGTTTGGCAATAAGATTAAATGCAAGATCAAATCAATTGTACTTTTCTGCAAAAATTTGTCAATAAATAACTAATTAGCATTCAATGATCATAACTGCAATTAAAACTTGGAAAGATCAGTTTTAGCGATAAAACTAATTTAAAGCATAATTTCTTATTATGCACTTATACTTGTCCGCCCATATAAATTTAAATTAATCGCAATACACCACTAAATAATTAATACAAATGAAGAATTATAACTGTAAAAGCGATATGAAATTGATGTATTGATGGTTCAAGAATCCAACATCATTAAATAAAATGACAGGTGTATTGCATCTTAATTGATGTAGTAACACAAATTAAATTTCGACAAAAATAATGGGGAAAAGAAAATTCAAAATAGAGAGCAAAATTTAGATTAGGTTTTTTTTTTTTTTTTTTTTTTTTTTTTTTTTTTTTTTTTTACTTGGGGAAAGAGAGAGAAGTAGAGCTTCAATCGTGACTTCTCAATTCACCGACAAGATACATTATCATTTGCATGTCCTAAAATAACAACAATTTAGAGTCTAAGATAGCAACCAATTGGGAAGAACATTAGCTTTTTGTCGCTATTGAAAATTCTGTTTTGATCAGCTTCCTTCAACATGCAATTTTCTTTATTCAAGAGAAGTGTCTCCAAAAAAATAAGATAAAAAAAACTATCTGCTAACAGAAATGCAGCCACAAGCATTAAAAAGATTTTGACTGATTCAATCATTTAGGTCTTTAACTGAATTTAAATTAAGTCATGGGGTAACTTCACAAATACAAAATTAAAATTCTGATAATTGTTACATTGATCATAGAAAAAATCGAATTACAGTCAAATTCAACTAGCTAGCGATAAATATAGAAACGCAATTTGACCAACTGAGAAAGAGATTTGACAAGAAAATACTTTTGTTTTTTTTTTCACCTGTGAAAATCACTCTAACGGTATTATTGGTCGGAAAAATTAAACTCACCACCATCATCAACTGGAGCAGGCAGATTTAAATCAATATTCCAATTTTCACCAATTCTTGAAACTTTTCTAAAAGCAGTAAAATTTGATGCACCCAAAAAATGTGACCTCTTGTGCCCTCCTAGTGCTTGGCCAGATGCAAAAACCCTATGACAAAAAGGGCACTCATGTTGTACTTTCTCTACCGGCGGCGGCGGACTGCCGCTATCTCGGGCCGCCACGTCAGCTTTGATCTTCTTATAACTGGCCCTGTGACCACCAAGAGCCTGATAAGACTTGAACAACTTGTTACATGTCTCACATCTATATTTCCCTCTAACTTTATTAATATCCTTTTTTATAACTTTCACTACACCACCACCACCACCACAATCTTCCGAATACTCATCATCTTCATCATTCTCATTTCCTTTCTCCCATTTATCTCTAGACAGCATCATCAAACAGTGAGCAACATCTTCTTCAGCAGTAGTGTCTGAAACCGAACTCATCAAAGGGGATTGATCTTCTCCGGAGTTGGACAACTTTTTCGAACAAAAGACTCGAGATTTTTTTCTCGCCCTCTTCGATCTTCTGCCAAAGATGTTGCTCTTCGAGGATTCTGACTCGCTCTCACAATGCTGCAGCACATCGATGGAGATCTCTCGATTAATCTCGACTTCGCCTTGAGATGAAGAGCATGAATGGATTTGCTCGATATCTTGAACTTGATCTTGTTTGTTGATCACGTGAGATCTCATGTGGCCACCAAGAGCTCTTCCATTACTAAAAGTTCTGAAACAAAGTTTGCATCTGTGTCTCTCCATATTGATCTTCGGTGAATCACCAAAAGAAAGAAAAGAAGAAAAAGGTTGATTGTTTCTCGCTTTTTTTCACACATGCAGTTAGTGTGTTTAATTTGCAGAGAGAGTGAGGAAGCTATGAGTAGGTGACAAGCTTCCCTCCACCCACTGCATATATATATCTATTTTAATTTGTGGTATTATATAATTTCTGAAGAATTATAGTAGTACATCCAAGATTCTGAATTATATTTGAAGTTATATTTTCTCTAAAACGGCATTTGCAGCAGTTATTAGGGAAAACTTAATTAAACACTGCTTGTAACATGCAAGATTTGCATTAAATATCACCTGAATTCCCAAAACTACCCCGGGCTTCTAATTATTATTATTATTATTATTATTATTATTATTATTATTATTATTTTAGAAGGGATCTAGCAGTATAATAAATTGAATTAAAGACCTCTCTCGTTTACATATGGGGGTACGTGGCTACGGCTTGTCAAAGCCTCACTCGATTAACCCAAAAGAAATTAATTAAGTTGACCCAATTATGTATCTTCTAGACTTCTGAGTTTGCTCTCTAGAAATATTGAGCAAATAGTGTGACAACTTATATGCATAAATATTAGGATGTGTATCTAATGGAAGGGAAATTTTCATGTCTGAAAGAGAGTACCACTGACTGGACCAGGCACGGCACCAATAATAAATAATCAATCCCCCTTCATTTCGTTATGAATTATGATAGTATTAATTGATTTTTTACTACCAATGTAAAGGAAATATGTTTGTGATTATTAAAGCACGATAAGAAAAGATAAAAGAAAAGGAACAGATCGAGTGGTGGGCACACAGCACGCTGCTAATGTTATTTAGCAAAACATTTTTACTGTACTCACTAATTTTTATTTGGCAACGTTTGCCCTTTTTTATATATAGTTCACGTTTTATTTTTTTTTACGAATTGATGCACGACGTTAGGCAACCTAAATTCAATCTAGTTTTTCTTATTTAAATAATAAAAGAACAAAAAATTGACTAGTCTAGTTTTAGCCTCTCCAAACGTGATATTTCTGATCAAGAGAATAAGAATATCAACGGTCAATTTCCATTTGAACTGACTTGTTCGACATCAAACATGCATAAATTTTTGAAAATATACTCTATATTGTCATACCATACATGTGAATTTGGTGTCAATTATTAAGTTTCAGATCAAGTTTCTTAACATTGTGGGTTTTTCTGGGGTTTATTTCTTTGTTCTGATAATATTTTGTAAGTTACCTACTCGTATTCAACAACTTTTAAATTTTCTTATGACATGGAATTTTAAAATATAAACAATTTGAGGAAGGGTTGACTATATGACTCTTTATTGGGAACATGGACCTTGAAACCACATTGTGTGAATCCGCTTGTAATCTATCCGTCCACGTGTAAATACGATTTATTTGTCATTATTCTTATTCTCTAAGGTGTTTATAAGGCTGGCCGCAACATGGCTCGAGTGGGTGGTCTCCAAGGGGTCTCGAGACCGCCGGAGATGGAGACCACCGCGTTGAAGGCCGAAGCGGCTCGAGACCGGCTCGAGCAGCGTGTGAAGCGCACGCGCTCGGCCCAAAAAAAAAAATTGAATGGCGCGTGCAATGCACGCGCCTAACGGGTGGATTTCAACGGCTATATCCGATTTTTTTTATTTTCTTTATTGCATATTTTTGGCTATAAATACGTGTTTTTCTCCCCCATTTTTCACACCTCATTTCTTCATCTCTCCAACTTCTACAACTCTTTCATCTAAAAAAAATATGGATCCCAACAATCCCCACAACCCCATCCCGTCGGTGTGGTTTTCCAACATGTCCGACGATATATATGCTTACACGGGGCGGGGCTTGATTCAATCAACCTCAACACTGTGGCCTCCGCCGAGTCCTACCCGTCCTTCTCCCCCGACACCGATAGCCCGTGTACAAACATAGATGATCGACTAATTATGGCGTCGCCGGCGTCACAGCCCCCTGCCAAAGGAAAAAAGGGCAAGGGCAAGGGCAAAGGCAAGAGCAGAGCCATCGCCACCTCTGTCGCCGCTGCCGATGAAGATGATGACGAAGCCATCAAGGGTTGTAAGCGTCACAGCTACACCGACGAACAAGCCACCTACTTGGCACAGATTTGGGTGGAGGAGACCTGCAACTCCATCATCGGATGCGACATGTCTGGCGACAAATACTGGGGAACGGTCCAAAATCGTTTCAACGCGAGGTTTGGCTTGCACCTCAACAAGAAACAGGTCAAGAGCTACTTCGGCCGCATGTAGACAGCGATTAAGACTTGGATTGTCGCTTACCGCAAAGCGATCGCTCGCCGGCAAAGCAGCGCCGATGACTGGATGGTGCTCGATGATGCCCAACAAATCTACAAGACATCAACGGGCAGCCCTTTGTTCCGCTATTTCACGGCTTGGGAGATTCTCAAAGACAATCCCAAGTTCTTTCTGTATGCTTTCCCAGACGTACCCTCCATAAAGAGGACGGAGACTACATCGGACGACAACTATACATCTTCGGGGACCCAGCCGTCAACAGAGGAAGCCCAGTCCACAGAAGGAGAAAGCGCGCCTCCCCGACCGGAAGGTCGAGATGCCGCAAGGGCCAAAGGAAAGAAGTCGGCAGGTGAGTCATCCCAGCTCGACTCCCTTTTGGATCGATACACCTCCCGACTGGGCCAGTTCGTCGAGACCAAGCATGACATCGCGGCGACAATGCGCAAATCAGCTCAAGCGAAGCTCGAATCTACTCGGGCGAAGCTCGAAGTTGCTCGAGCGAGACAATATGCCACCGACTTGGAAGTTATCTCCAGGGATACGAGATTCATGACGCCGGAGCAGCTCCACGTTCACATAAAGATGGTGGAAGAGGTGAAGGAATGCCAGGGATGAGCGTAATTTTTTTCGTAATTTTTAATTTTGTGTTTTTAATTTTTAATTAATTAGTGTTTTTTAATTGTGAAAGTATGTAATTTTCCAATTTTCAAATATTAATGAAAAATTCGAATTATTATTAATTAGTGTATTTTAATTTTTTTCCAATATGAATTAATTTAATGAAAATGAAGAATTGTTTAATATTAAAGATAAAGACATGTTTAATTTAATTAGATGTCTCTTCAGATAGCCTAATATTTTATTTCAACCATGGTAGAGAGAGAGATTCTAGAGAAAGTCCTCAGGCTAGCATAATGACAAAAGACAACATTCGAGTTTGATATATTGGAAGATAGTAGTATTTTCCGCCGTGAATTTAAGTTTAAGTTTACCAACGGTTGTTTATTCTGAAAATTTTCTTTGAATGTTAGCCTATATTAAGCCTCTCATTCGGAATTCAATGAGCAATTTCTAGTTTCTGAAAATAATGCTGGCGCCGGTGGCGGTTTCGCAAACGGTGGCGGCACAACCGAAAACAACCATCTATTTATTTCACTTTCTCACGCTGACCTTCCAAAGTAATGGCTTCTGAAAACTTGAGTATAAGAAAATTTATTCTCCAAACTACCAAAAAAATAAGAAAATCTCCATCAAATAAAAGTAACTAAAGAAGCAAACCCAGATTCCAAGACATGGATATTTTTCAATTTACTGAATCTAACCTAGACTGCTATAGTTGTAGCATCCATTCCAATTCAATCATCACAATTTTGCCGTCGTCCAAATCGTGTTTCTGCCGTAATAAGTTGCAACCATTCGTCCTCCTTCTCCGACCATCACGCCATCGGGCCTTACAATCGATTCTTGTCCGCATCCAAAGCAAGACCCAATCAGATATGAACTAATCCATCTCTCCATTTTGGTCTCTGTTATCTCCGTTGAAATTGAGAAAAAAATGACAAATAAAGGGAAAATAATGAAAGGGTGAAGAGAGAGGACCACGAGAGAGCTAATTTTTGGGTGATTTTGAGAAGGAAGACGAAAGAATGCCTCTTTTCATTTCTTCCCCAGATGTTTTCCGACCATCACTTGGTATATAGGAGAGAGGGGAGTTGTTGACAGGTGAGAGACTAGAGAGGAAAGGGTTTTTATTAAACAATAATTAATTCATTAATTATTTTTAAAAGATAAATAACTGATGTTAAATTTATTTTGAAAAATACTGTAGATATTTAATGCAATCAAATTTACTATTATTGGTAAATTAACTTTATACTTAAATAAGATTAAACTTCACAAATAAAAAAAGAAATTGTTTTAAATTAAATTGAAATAATACATGGAGCAATGTTTAAAAAAATATTTACAATTGTAAATAATATTTAAATTTATGAATAAAATAGATACTATGTCCCATTATATTGGAACAATATAAAACTAAAAAAACGGAAAGAAAAACAAAATGATAAATTTGTCAGGATAATCATAAATGCATGTTAAAGCCAATAATATCACAATATAATATCATTATTAACATATTTTACAAAAAAGGCTTATTAAAGTGCTGCTAATATTGTTTTTCTTAAACACAAAAAATATTCATCGTACTTTTTTATGCAAAATGGTTGTTTCGATAACCGCGCTCCACCGAAGTAGAGTTAATTGATTTTCAATTTGTTTTTGAATTACATATAAACATATTACTCCCTCCGTATTTGAAAAAATGTAATGTTTGCCCAAAAACACCGTAATTGAAAAAATGTAATGTTTCACTTTGTGGACTCCTATACCCTAAATATTCCTCTATATTTACATCAATATGCCATTACTTTCCCCTTAATTAACAAAATCTAATTAAACTAACCTAATCTAATTAACTTAATTTAAACAACTCACCCCAATTAAAAATACAACCCAAACCCAAAATCCCCAAACCCAAATCCATTTCTACAGCCCAATTCCCCCAAATACTTAATCGATTCACTCCCACCCCAAACCCTAAATCGGCGCAGCTTCCCTCTCTCGTGTTCTTCACTGATCTAGGGTTTCTCATCTCACTGTCCCCCTCTCCACTCTCATCTCTGTACTCCTTGTGTCCGTTCACTTTTGTTGCGTCGATCAATATGTCGACTCCCAAAACTGAGAGCCTGGTGGCGAAGCCACCTTCGCCGCCGCTCTGTGACGACTTTGAGAATCCTTCGCCGACGGTCTTTGACGAATCTCAACCGCAATCTCCTTCGACGTCGGTGTGTGACGAGTCTGGTGCTCAATCGTCTTCTTGGCGGCCCTTTCACTGCTCTGATACGCCTTCCCGACCGGTCTATGACGATTCTCAGAGGCAATCTCCTTCTCCGGCGTTGTTTGACGAGTCTGAGACTCAATCTCCCTCTCCGCCGAGATTTCACGAATATATTCCTCAATCTCCGTCGTCGGCGCTCTTGCCCGACGGATCTCAGGCAGATTCTTTGCCGGCGCCGCTCAGACTTCCTTCGCCGCCGCTCTGTGACGAAATCGTGGTGCCAGAGTCTGAATTCCCAACGCTCACTTGTCATTCTGCACAAAATCTGAGGGCCGGCATGGTGGCGGACAACCTGAGCTCGGTGCCGGCGATGTAGTGGGAAGATGAAGCTGACCATCATCTCACCTACGAGGAGTGGGTGCAGAAATACATTGCTAAGGGAATACTTGTGTATAAAACGCTCCAGAAAATAGGTGCTTGTGTTCTAATTTATGACTCTGCATTTATGTATTTGCGCTTTCATTTGTGGGGGAAGGCTGGTGATGCCTTATTTGTGCAGTTTATGATCCTATGTGTATTTCTGTATTTGATCCGCTTGTGTTCTATTGAATTGATACTACATTCTGCAAACCCAGTGTTGTGAAACTTATATTGAATTGATACTACACTTATGAACCATGTGTTGTGAAACTAATATTGAATTGATACTACACTTGTGAACTCTGTGTTGTGAAACTGATATTGAATTGATACTACACTTGTGTCTAAACCAAACTGAATTGAATGTGAAGTGTTGTCTTCTTGGGAGTTGTTTGATGAATCTTATTACTGCCACTCATATAATAATTTGTGTTATATGTTTGGAGGCATAAATAGGATGCAAAGTGAGTCAATGATGCAAAAATATTTCATTTAAGTAAGGTTGAGACTACATGCAAACACTAAACAACTAATCCATCTGCAAATTTACATTCCAAACAAAAATCCTTCTGGCCTCTTTCTTTTAATGAGGGGTATCATCTGCATTAGGTAAGTGGAAATCATGTAAACTGCACTAAATGATGAATCAGATTGATTCTGATAGTGAAATATGCATGACAACCTCTTACCTCCTGCAGAAAAGTATCCTTCATCAATTTCTTGATATTTTTGTGATTGGTTTAGTGATCATGGTGCCTTTCTCTCTATGTTTAGAATTCCTTTGTGCTGGTTCTTGGTAAGTGAATGGTATGATTCCAAACTTACCATCAAATATTATGCCACCATTGCTGTCTAAGATTGGCCTTGAAACCATGCACTCAAACATGATTTTATCAATGTTGTTCTTGGATTGCAACTGTCTATGTGGTGTTGTTTCATCTTTTAAGAGGTAATACCTTGCTGTTTTTCTTGTTAAATTGAACCATTTCTCATCTATATGGATCACATTGTAATTGTTCTGAAAAACCAGCTTTCCTTCCTCACTAATGCATGAAAGTTGGTTGAGGCTAAACTCCATTCTAGTGAGCATGTTCTTAGGAGTTAAGTAGGGTTTAATAGCACTAGTATGAGGCCTTATTTCTTCTGTTTTAAGCCAGCATTGTACCTGATAAGGGCTCACTCCCATAGCATGTGCAGTTTTTCTGATTGAGGTCCTCTGCAAAACTGAGAGAGATTTCAGTTTTTCTGCATCTAACTCCTTTTTGTCACTGTGATGACAGCCTTTCTTCTTGCTTTTAACTTGTATAGGTCTGCCCAAAGCTTATTGAGCAGAAGCTTCCTTCCATATGCGATACACGGTGATGTAGTCCACATTGAACATTGTTGCAGCCTCCTTTTTGGCACCATGCTTCAGGCCTGAAGTAGTGGTCTGTTGGAGCAGCCACTGCACCATGGCAGTTCTTTCTTCATCAGTCAGATTATTCTTCCTTTGGCCTGTCTTCATTGCTGTGGAATTTCAGAAGTTATTGCAGTAGTTGTAATGTGGTTGTTGGCTTTTAATGCCCTGTATTTATAGCACTAGGTGGCTTTCTGTATTCCCTGTATTCCCTCCCAACAATTTAGGGGGAGATTTGAATTTATGATGTATTTTTTCCCTCTCAATCCTGTAAATATCAGCAGCATTGAATGCTGAAACAGAAATGCAGATTTTCCATGCTTAATGAATTTTTTATTCAGTTTACTGTTCTTGCATCCTTTATTATTCAAGTTTTAGTTTTGTCTTAATTAATTTATGTGCAATGGAATGGAAATAAACAAACAGGAAAAAGAAAATGATCAGAAATTAAAAGAGCAGGGGAAAAAAAGCAGGAGAAAAAAAAAAGCAGGAAAAAAACGACTGCCCAAATAAAAGAGCAGGAAAAAAAAGGCAGGAAAAAAATGCAGGAAAAAAAAACAAGCAGAAAAAAAACGCGTAAAAAATCATGAGAATGAAAAAAACCGAGCACGTAAAAATTATCGCGCATAAAATCGATCAAACATGAGTTGGTTATGTTATTTAATCTACAAATGCTAATTGTCATAAACAAACCTCAACTCCACTACTCTTTTGGTCATTTTACACCACTTTATTCCAAAAAGTCAACTTTTCTTAAACTCCGCGCAAACAGTAAACCTTATATTTTTTAAAATACGGAGGGAGTACTATAAAAGAAGCTACATGGCAGCAAATCAAGAGGGTGTGAAGCATGGTAACATATTACTATAAAAGAAGCTACATGGCAGCAAATCAAGAGGGTGTGAAAAAGAAGGGTCACATCGAATAAACTACTGAAAAGGTTAAAAGAAAAAAAATATATATTAAAATAATTTTAAAATTGTATCGAATCATTATATATATTACTAAAAGGAAAACGATTCTTGCTTTGAAAAAATCTTGCGTGGCACTCCTTATATTCCTCCATTCATATTTGACAAATGTTTCCATACACCAGTTGTATACTATACAACCGGTTTTATTTGACCCGCTGATCCACTAACCCACCCATACGTCGGGCGCGTGGGGTACATGAGCCCTCACGGCCCGTCCACGTGCCCAGATTCTTTTTTTTTCTCTGTCTTCAGTATTAGTTTTCAATATATTTGTGCATGCTCTATGTGAATTGGGCCGCCAGCCCAACGGTTAGAGTGATGGCTAACAATTCAAGAGACCTAGGTTCGAATCCCATGTGTTACAGATTTTTGTGTATGCTCTATGTGAATTGGGCCGCCAGCCCAACGGTTAGAGTGATGGCTAACAATTCAAGAGACCTAGGTTCGAATCACATGTGTTACAGATTTTTGTCTTTTTTTTTGTATTTTGCTTACTTTTTAGATTTTTTTTTCTTCTCTTAATTCTTTTTTTTTCCTTTGCTTTGTTTTTTATTTCTTTTGTCTTAAATTAATTTTTTAATTATTCTTACTTATCAATAAAGTAATAAGAATTCTTAGTTACTTACTCCCTCCGTTCACCATAAATTGAACCATTTGGGAGTCGGCACGGAGATTAAGAAAAGTGATAAAGTGGTTGTGGGTAGGGTAAAAGTTGAAAAGTAGGGGTATTGTTAATTAGTGGGTTAGTTTGCTAATCTATTTGTATTTTCTCTCTCCTATTTTTTCAATTGTCAACAATTGCTGCAAACTTTTTTCGTGAATTTTTTTATCCTGTTGTTGGCTTCTTAGAATCTGCCGAGCCAGAAGGTGGCTGGGAAGCTCCGGCCGCCGTCTCAGATTTCACCGGAGATGAGAGGTAGACGGAGTCGGATCCAGCAATGAAGCAGGTTTCGGGCACCACCGTGTCCGGATCGAGCGTCTCCTCAGAATCTGAACGCGGCGTAGAGGAGAGATCAGAGGGTGGCGCGTCGCCTCGAGCCGCCGTCTCTGGTTTGACCGGAGAGGGTCTGAACTCCGAATCAACGGGCGTGAAGCAGGTGTCGGGCACCACCGTGTCCGGATGGAGCGCCGCCTCTGAATCTGCCACCATGAGAACCAAATCGGAACTCGACGGCGAGGAGATAGCATAGGGTGGCGTGTCACCTCGAGCCGCCGTCAACAGAGAGGGGGGAAACTCGGAATCAACGGCAGCGAAGCATGTTTCATAGAGAGAATCGGAATTCATGGCTGAAATATGAGGATTTTCGACGGAGATGGAGAGGGAGAGGAGATGGATCCAGTGATGGTGAGATGAAATCAGAGGAGGACGGAGAGGAGACTGATACAGAGATGGAGATCCAGATCGAAGAGATGAGAGAGAGCGGCGTAGATCTAGGGTTTGTGAGAGTGGGAGAGGAGTGATAATAGAGGGTGCATAATGACCCAGACCCAATAATGTGTGAATCGAAGTAATCAGAGTGGTGTGTGAGTGATTAAGAAAAGTAATTATTGTTGTTAGATTAATTAGTGAATTTAATTTATGGAAGGGTGGGTTGATAATGGTAAAGGGTAGTAATAAAACAAAAGTAATGAGGGTACAATGGTAAACATAACAGAACGGTTCAATTTTTTGTGAACAAAATAAAAGGGTGAAACGGTTCAATTTATGGTGAACGGAGGGAGTACTTTTCTTCACGACAATATTTACTTTCATTCACTGCAACTTGTACTTTTAATAATTCGATCAAGTAATTATTATCGTAATGAAAAATAATCATTAATATGAACAAATGTAACGTTTCAAAAATATTACTTTTATTCACGACAATATTTACTTTTATTCACGACAACTTGTACTATTAATAATTCAATCAAGTAATTATTATCGTAACAAAAAATAATCATTGATATGAACAAATGTAATGTTTTAAAAATATTATTTTTAAATGTAAATAATTTTAAAAAATTAAAAATTCAAAAAATAAATAACATGAATAATAGGATACAACATAATCAAAGAAATATTAAGAAAAAATGGAAAAAATAAACATTGCTTTAAAAAAAGTAATATGAATAATAAATAATTAAAAAATAAAAAAATAGAAACAACAAATAAAATGAATAACAATTAAGAAACAACATAATTGAGAAGACAAATTAAAGAAAAAAACGAAAAAGGAAAAAGAAAAAAGAAAAAAACTAAAATTGAAGAAGGCTTTTAAAACTAAAAGGCCATCACTATAAATAAAGGGATATACGTTTTAATGAACAAAAAAAGTTGTGACCTAGTTGCTTCTCTCTACAGCTTAGGGCGTTGCTGTGGTGAGGTCGTGTGTTCCATCCTCCAAACGAGCAGAAACTAATTTTTTTATTTTAAAATAAATAGAGTGCGGGTCAGCGGGTGAAACCCGACCCGAATTTGACCCGGCTGGCTCGGTTGTATACCATAAATCAGGTGCACAGAAACACACCCCTTCATATTTATCTAAATTCTCAAATTTTTGAATGTTTAAATGTTTAATAAGTACGAGTATATAAATTTCAAACAAGTTTGAATAATCCTAAACACATCATCTCAAATTGTTTGATTAATCGTCTCCATTGGAAAACGTAGAATATATAGGAAAATTGACAGAAAAATTACTAATGATTTATCAACGAGTCAATTCCGACCAATAATCGTGCGCGTAGATGGGCCAATTTTGTACTTGCGGGACAACTTTTTTTTTAATATATTATATAATTTTGAACTCATAAAATTAAGAATATTTATGGTAAACTTTTATCTTATATCATTGACTAAATAATTTTATGAATCACAATCATTCCACATAAAGTTTTGTAAAAAGGAAAAACTACCAAGTATATAGTGAAACAATTCTTTAAGTTCTATTCTCAGTTAAAAAAGTTATTCTTGAAGTTGGTAAAAAAGAAATTAAACGAATGTCATCATTTATTTTTCTATGAATATATTTGGAAGATGATTATTTATATAATACTACAATTTATAATTAAATTTTTATTTATTAAATATTGTGTGATTATTTTTGGAATACAGTTATTTATATAATTAAATATTAATTTCAGGTAAAAAGAAAACAAATATCATCATTAATTTTTTTGTGAATATATTTGGAAGATGATTATTTATATAATTTAAAATTAGTATTGTAGTCAATAGGCCGGTTCCACGTCGGAACCGTCGGGGTAGACGGGATGATTGTGAAGCGGTGATTTAACTTATTTTTTTTTCTTAATCTTGTGTTGAATTCATAATGTGAGGTATTTAGGGTCATTTTCATCTTATAGACAATCTTAACATCTGTAATATTATTCGCTATCTATATATCTTTTCTCTCTCTCTCACTACCCGCTTCTTCCCTTGTCTCTTTTTCTTCATAAAAAGCTAAAAAAGTTCAGCTTAAGAGTCGATTTCCTTTAAGAGAGAAATATATTTTTGCCCATATCGGTTTTGTAGAATAACAGAGCTTTATCAATTATCGAAAGTAATGAGAATATATTAGTTATAATTTTTAACAAACATAACTATATGGATTTGAGACGTAAACATGTGGTAAAATTACCTTTTAATTGAATTTGAGATGTGTTCAAGAGATATAAATTCTAAGCGAGTTTAGTAAATTGCATAATCGAATTATTTAATATTAAAATAATTAACAAATAATATTTTTTTAATCTATCATATATTAATACTATTTAATAATTTTATTAATTTTTATAATTTCCCGTCGATTTTCGACAGATTATACACTAATTTTAAGAATAAGACAATAGTTGTTATTTGTCTGGCAAGATGAATGACATGGGCCTAACCTGACTAATGGGAATTGCATTTGGGCTTGAATTATTCTTGGTATATCAAATAAAACCAAAATATATATATATATACATATAGTCTCCGTGCAATTCGTTGACTAAAATATGCAGGAAATAGGTCTTTCGGCTCGGCCTCGGCCCATTTGCTAAATAGTATTATTGGTCTCTCTTCCCCTTCTCTCTCTCTCTCCCCCTCTCTCTCTCGGTTGAGATTTCGGCTTGTAAATTTGTAATAGATGCAATTGCATAGTAGTACATAATTAAATTCTACCCTTTTCGTCTAAGTTATAATGATCAATATTCCTTAATTGAGAAATCTCATTAAGTTGAGTAGTTTTCTTTTTTAACCAAACAACTTTCATTATTACACTACTCTCCATTATTATACTCACATCCAAAAAAAAAAAAAATTATTACACTATTACAACTATATTATATTCAATAAAAACTCTATCAAATACATCTTTTATTCATAATTTCATTTTCCTTAATACTCGTGCCGAAAAGATAGTGCCAACTATATAAATGGGACGGAGGAAATAGTAAACTTAATGCCAAACGCATTATAATAAATACTAATATATGAAATGAATAAAAAAAAACAGTCAGAGATGAATGATTCCGTAAGTGCTCCCACCTTTAATATATACTAGTATTAGTATTGTACCAGTGCGATACACGACATACATTAATTTCTTTTATATTTTTGCTTGAAGATTATATTGTATAACAAAGAAAAATCAAGACACAAAATACATAACATTGTAACAATCGAAAGAAGAATAAACTCATCACTTTTTAGAGTGATATCAATGTCGAATTTATATGTGTGCTATATATGTAAATGATGTGCTAAAGTATAGTTAAAAACAAATTATGAATATTTAATAACTGATAAACACTCATTTTCGTAGCAACTAAACGTGTTTACTACCGCTATATATTTGCCAAACTTTAACCTTTAAATGTGATGTATTTTGCATTGATTTCGATATTTTGGTTTTGTATCACGTTTGGTGGAGTTTGTGCATGTGTGTAGGTAAATCGAGGTTCGTTAGGCTGGAATAAAAGGGTCAAAGAAGTGCGGAATCGAAGAATCGGGACGAAGAAGTGAAAAATCGGACGGAAAAGGAGCAAAAATGCAAATCGACGCCCCAAGATACCAAATCGGCGGGCGGTTCAGAGGTGAACCGCCGGGTAAACCACCGAAAAAAGCTGGAATGGAAGTGGTGTTTTAATCCAAATCAGCGCCTGGAGGCCAGACTGCCGCCGGTTTGGGCCTCAGGACCGCCGATTTGGCGGTTTTCACACCAAAAATGATGACTTTTGCCCTTTTTACGTTTCTAATATCCATTAGCACTTTTTGTACCCTATAAAAGGGGGATTTAGCCCCAAAAACGCATGATTCATCATCCTAGCTTAGTTTCCTCTTCCCAAAGTTTCCTTTTAAGGTTTGAATTAATTCTTAATCATTGTATTACATTTGAAGGTTGGATTTGAAGATTAATTTGAAGATTTCTCCATTTGGGTTCTTAGTATTTTTAATTATACATTTAATTCTCATTTCTTATGCTTTAATTTCATTAATGTCTAGCTAATTTTCCTCTTGTTGGTTTTGGGGATTTGATGGTGGATTTGATCTAAGCTTGTTAATTCTAATTGCCCTTCATCTATTTGATTGTGGTTTTCGATCTTAGTTTTCATGTGAGAATTATTGATCATCTTTCTTGCATGCCAAGTGTTTGTGAAGTTTCTTAATAGGATTTTGCATTCATAGGAAGTCAATTATCATAACATGCATGATTTTGAGACTTAGTAAGTGAGAAATGCATGCATGGGAGCTTGAATTCTTTATGCCTTTGGGAGTTGGATTGTCGTCTTGAGTCTTAGCCGAGAGAGTCGATGATTTGATTCACTTTTGCTATCTTTCGAGAGAGGGTAGTAATTAGCCTTGTGAATGCTTCTTCATTTAGATGATTAAACTTGGTTATGTGAATTAGGAATGTCAATGTCAAGCCATCTAGAATCAAATCAAGTCTCTAGAACACACTATTTTCTCATTCTAAATCGTTGATCATATATTACTTGTTTATTTACTTGTGAGTGCTTAATTTGCTTAATTGTCTCTTTGAGAGTTTGAATTAATTCAAAATCGTGTTGAAATTAAAGTTTGAATAGTAGGAGAGCGCATGAATTTCATTTCTACCAAAGTTCGGTCAAATAGCCCTTAAGATACGATACTCGTTGCTATTTGCTACAATTACCCGATTAAAGTGCGAATATAATTGCTAAGTATTTTAGTGATCAATAACTTCAAATAAAAACCATTATTATTTAAGAAAATAAATACATAAATTTGACAAAAAAAAGTTAATGGCACTTGGACAGAGATTGAAAATCAAGTGTTTACATGGTATGTAAAAAATTGATTTATTATTGTTATTATTTTTTTGTGAAAGTTATCGCTTAGTTATTTAGTTTTTGTTATGTGAATAGTTTTTTCGGAAAAATTAAATGGGTCATTGTGGATGGACAATTATAAAAATTAACGTCCGCATAAATAAATGATTATTTAATAAAAATGACACACTGGAGAAATTAAGAAATTAAAGAATCTCAAAGAAATTAAAGAAATTATAATCTCAACTTCTGTTTTATTTCCTCATAGAAAGTATTACATACTACAACAACGCATTGTTTGACGAAATTCATTAAATTAGTCAAATTTTAAGTGTGCGAGTGTGCGAGTGTGTGTGTGTGTAGCACGTATATATTTTATAGATATAGTTGTGAATTAATACTACGTCAAATTTTTACAAAAAATTATAAATTTAGCCATATAAATTAGAAATTACCTTACAGTGCAAATAAATAACAATACCAATTAGACTTTGTTGAAAATAATGATATTAATTAGAATAACCTAAAATACCTAACTAAGTAATAAGGTTTAATTCATTCCACCTTTTTCTTCCATATTTAGCTATATATCACATGCGTCAGTAATTTTTTACCTTCTCAACTCATCGGCTATGTCTTAGGTATGATGACATATTTCTTTTAAGCTGGTAGTGTGAATAGCTCTTTCAAGTATCAAGACATAAAAGTTAAGTAATAGTTCTTCAATATCTAATGACTTATTAGGAATTGCATAAATATTAAATGAATGAATGTTAATTAATAAATGCATAAATAAATGAATTAACGCATAAATACATAATTAATTATATAAATATTAAATGAATGAATTTTAGTTAATCAATACACAATTAATAAATAAGTTTAGCGGAAAAAGTTTCCGCCTTTGTTTTAGTATAATTATATAGATACTTATAAATATATACAATGATTTAATTAGACGTATCAATATTCTTTCTTTTCCTTTTTTGAAAAACACGTACCAATTAATATCCAGGTGAATAAATTTATTTTTCTATTCATAATATTGCATGGGAAAGATCACAACTATTTTTTTATTTTTATTTTTGTATTGAGGACATGTACAAAGTTTAACATCCTTTTTCTATAGATAGGACACTTACTCCTCCTGTTTTTTCTCAAATTACACTTACCAAGAAAATAAAGAAGTTTACATGAGTTGTTTTCAAAAATACCCCAAACCAAATAGTAGTAGCTAATATATAAGCTTAATTATAAAACTACATCTTTCATATACTATTTTGAATGAAAGTACCAACATACCCTTAAATGTTAAAAGAAAACTAATACTAAAAGAAAATAAAACTAAAGTAATTGAATACAAAACAAAACAATAAATAAAAGAAAATAAAAGAGACTACTCCAAGCAGAATACAAAACAGAGTAACGAAGAGAGATAAATTACCCCCAACTCAAATTCTTCCCCAAATTCTTCCCCGCCCTTGTGGAGTTTCTTCTCTAAAATTAAAATTTTGTTGGCGATGTCTTCCAACGACGGCGATGGCGATGGCGATGAAGCTGGCGGCGGCGGCTCACCCACTAGAAGCACAACATCACTAAGTAATGTGGCGGAGAGAGAGATGGGGTCTGAACACCAGCGGCAATGCCCTTCTAGCAAATCGAGAGACTCTGGCGACGACGACCCAACAAGTTCTATGCTGCCGAAATCTCCGACGGCGAGGAAGAGCGAGGAAAAGGCATGTGTTGATTCCGAAGAAACACAGTCTGCCAACGAGAAGGAGTCAAGAAACTCCGGTGACCCAATTGTTTCTATGCCGGCGAAATCTCCAGCGACGAGCGATGTTGCCTCTAAGAAAGTGAGTATACTCTTACCGTGTATATATTTATTAGAAAATGAGCAGAGATTTCAAATTCTTACTGTGTGATCACAACATAACTATGCTCAAATTCTTATTGTTATGACCCATGCTTATGGTAATCGTTCTGGAGTGCGATACATGACTGGTGGTTTGAAAGTTTATTACATGCCGTGGAAGCCATTTCTTATTCAGAATACATTGCCTACATTTTATGGGACACTTCCAATCATGAGAACAATATTGATTGTAGAAAGGATTACATTAGTGCACGGACACCAAGCCTTTTCAACTTTATGTCATGAAGCTCTAATGCATGCACGCACAATAGGCTATAAAGTTGTATTTACTGATCATTCCCTTTATGGTTTGATAATTGTTGGTGGAATTGGCGTGGGTTGAAGTAGTGATAATTGTTGGTGGAATTTGATAATTTGATAATTGTTAAGTTTAAGCATGCTCTCAATGTTTGAATTGTGCTTGATTTGATGCTATATGCATGTTGTGATTGACGTGAGTTTGTGTAGTTTTTCTGTAAACACTAGGCAATATTTTTCTGTACGCAGTAGGCATTATTTTTCTGTACAGTAGAGACTATAGTGAGTGTTTTGTGTACACAGTATAGAATAGTTCTCTTGTACACTGTTTTTTTTTTATACATAATTCATAATGAAGACACAATTGCCTTATGCACAATCTTTTTGTAGATTTCTTTTACATGGATGAGAGAAACAATGCAAGGATGGAAAGGACGCATCATCCAAAAAGTGCGATGTAGTGTGATAGAGGACATCAGGTCCTGTTTATTAGAAGAAGGCGGCAACGAAGCTCTACAAATATTTCGAGAAGGATGCTTCGGCAATCTACTTGGTTTGAGGCGGAAAGATAGCGCAAATAATGCTCTACATGAGCTTATGGCACGAGAGTTGTACGATGCCTCTTTTCTAGAATATGAGAGATGGTTTCGTATTGGTGAAAAGAACATCCGTTTTTCATATCAAGAGCATGTTCTTGTCACGAGATTATATTTTTGTGATTCAAAGTTTAATCCGAGAGCTCCTCACGAGATTCCACCTGACAGTCTCTATCATAGATGTTTTGAGGGAAAACGTACCACATTCGGTGACGTTCTCAATGCCTTTTTAATGATGGAAAACTGCATGAATCTAAGAGAAAGAAGGAGAAGAAGAAGAAGAAGAATGTGAAGAAGACAAAAGAAAAAGTGTCCAAAACTGAACAACATGTGAACGACTACATGAAGGCGGCCCACATCATCATGTATTATGGAATGCTCTATTGCCGGGAACTTGAAGCTCAAATTGAAGATTGGATTTGGGCATTAATTGAAAATGAAGAAGCGTGGAAACATTTTGGATGGGGATTACACACCTTTCAAATTCTTAATCATTACATGGGTCTCGTACCTAAGGACCCTAAATAGGTTGGAAAGACGAAGAAAGCATATTGGTTCGTTGGACCTGTCTGGGCTCTTCAGATTTGGGCATACGAGGCTATTCCTCAGTTGGGACAAGCGTGTGGGTGTCGTGACAAGGAACCAAAAATGCCTCGACTATTGAGTTGGTCCGCCGGAAAAGCTGTAATTGACTTTACAAAGTTCTTCGATCGGGAGGTAAATCTTTCTTAGTCATTCAATTAAATAATTGATTAATTTTTTTAAATCATTCGATCATCACACATATTTTATTTTATTTTTTTACAGCTCGATTGTAACGAGACATTGACCCCTACTGAAGATGAGATATTGGACCTATACTGGATCATACTTGAGAGTGGACCGCCATTAACGTCAGTTTCATTCGTTCCTTCAACAAGGCATGCGTTCAAAAAATTAAGACCCCCAGTGGATTCACGTTTGAAGGCAGTAGAATCAGAGAAGACGGCTAAGCCCAAGTCTAAGCGTCGAAGGGAGAAGTCCTCGATGTCAGAACCGGAGAATGTAGGAATGGCTAAGCGGCGAAGAGAGAAATCTCCAATCTTACAAAAGAGAAAGACATCTGGTGCTCATGTTTGTTGTGAGAAAGTTTTCCCTGGACACAGATTAGGTGAGACCGAAGAGAGTTGGTTTGAGCGGTTTGCACAGAAGGTAGCCTATTACCTTAGTCATCAATCATTCACCGTTCATAAAGAAGTGTATGAGGAGCAAGATGATCAGGGGAAAGATGATGTGAGCATAGAAGATAAGGATGGAGATGATGGGAAGACAGATGATGAAGAAGAGGAGGAGGAGAAAAAGGCACATGATGAAGAAGAGGAGGAGGAGAAGAGAGTTGATGAAGATGTGAATTCATCTACATATAACTTTATTAATGATTACCAAGCTTCCACGCCATCTATGCATGATGAGGATCGGGAGGAGCAGACTGACGATGAGAATGAGGAGGACGAGCAGACTAACGATTCCTCCACATCAACTATACTTCATGAATTGAAAAGAAAGTTGGCGAATGATTGTGTAAGAAGTCCAGAACCAACAACTCCACAACCATCAAGAGTCGTCAATCATGGAGAGGATGAGTCGTCAGATGACTCGATGTCTGTAGCTAATACGAATGATGTAGAGTATGATGTTGTGGATGATGCTGTTTTTGGTCCACGAGAGCGTCGACCTTCTGCTGCATGTCGTACTCCTTTCCACAGACCATCTGCTAAGGAGAATGCTCGTGACCGTACTCCAGCTGCATTTAAGGAGATGTATCGAACTTTTAGAGCTCAAAGCACAAATGCAGCAGTAAAGACCCTTCATTCATCATTTGATATGACTCAAGACTTCTTTCGGAAGGTGGAGGAGCCGAGCGTTGAGCTGTCAGCAGAGGTATGAGATACATACAAGTTCAATTTCTTACTAAATTAATTTTTTTGACTTTCTAAAATTTGCGACATTTGCCTTAGGCTTTGGATTTGTATTGCGCCTATAATCAACGAAAAATACGTGCAAAGGGCAAGTTCATGACTATTGTGTTACCCCCATCATTTTTTGTAAGTTAAAGAACTATATGTTAATTGAATTTAAATTCTCTCTTTATTTTATGTATTATCAGTAATTGTTAATTTTCAGGAATCTTTGAAGCGTGAGTATGCAAAGATCACTAATCCTGATGAAGGACATGCAGTTTATGTGCGCAAAAATAACCGACATTGGAAAGTGCCAAAGAATCTCGTTCAATTGGTCGATGGGACAGATGGTGATAGTATAATACCTTGGTGGAATGCTCGATACGTAAGGTTTTTAATTATTTTTCATGTTGACTATGTAGATTGTTGATTCCATATTTTTGTATTATTCTTTGACTTTCTAAAATTTTCATTGAAGGTTGTGTGTGTTTGCAATATTAAAGAATGTTATCATTGGGTTACCATTCGTATTGATTTGCACACTTGGGCTGTGGAGCTGTATGATTCGCTCTTGTATAAAGAAGATGACCTGAATCATCCGGCAAGATTTCTGACACGTGATCGACAACTTAGGCCTATATCTCTTTTGATACCTCCTCTTTTGATCAAGGCGGGCTACTGGACTCATGTTGTATGACCCTGCAAAACAACATATTTGAAGATCAAGATGATGCCTAGGAATCAACAATTTATTCAATCGGATGGGCATAGTTGTGGTGTCTTTGCTTGCATGTGCGTAGACCGTTGTCTACTATGTACACTATACAGTGTAAATATCTTCGACTGTGTCTTCAAGAACTTGGTCATTTTTTTAGATTCTAGAGCTATTTAAAGCTTTATTACGTGTTTTTTGGCTTATAGTAAAATTTTTTACTGACTCTTACTTCTAATATTGAAATAAAAAAATTAAAAAAATCAAAAGTTCATGTGTACACAGTATAACCTTACAACTACTATGTAATATACACAGTATAACTATAATTGACTACTTCACAAAAATTTTCGAAATAAAACTAATAAAAATTGAAAAGTTAATTTTATAAAATTACTACTTCAGAAGAACACAATTACACAATCCACAATCAACATAAAATAGAACACAGTTGATAAGAACACAGTTACACGATCCACAATCAACATAAAATAGAACACAGTTAATATTATCAACTGTGTCACAGTCTATAATTAACGAAAATACCTCAAGCAGTGTTTCTATCCACCCTAAACAACAGGAAATATTCTTTCATTACCATATTTTGTAACAGCAACAAATAGAACTCCTTTGTTCTTTCTCTTGAGATGAGTCGCATCTACAACAATGATTGGCCGTAAATACTGCTGCTTGAATGCATGAACAGATTGTCCCAAAGCTAGAAACAAATGGTGAAACTCGCCATTACTTTTTGTCTCCAAATCATACACAGTCCCAATATTTCGCTCTCAATAAATGCAAGTAAGACGGAAGCTGCTGAAAAGACTTCTCAAAGTCTCCGTATGTTAATTCTATAGCAATGTTTCTCGCACGCGAGGCGAAGCCATATTTCATATCAATGCCATATTTATTAAACATCTCTGCCATCATTTGTTTTGGCTTCAACGTTTTTTTCACATTAGTCAGTTTACGTGAATAATAAATACCCACAATCTTAGCAGGAACTTGTCGCCTAGTAGTTCGATCCAACTCCATTTGGCAAGTATGAGGCGAGGGAAACTTATTGATTCTCCAAATTCTGCCCCTCTGACGAGCACGAAGCTGAAACAAGCAATCCATACTGTGCTTGCAAAGACATAACCATCGAAACTTATCAGATACATGCGCTATGTATTCTACTAGATTCTCCATATGATAGAGTCCCACAACATCTATAATTTTCTTCTTGCTTGTGAATATAGCCCCCTCAAATACTTCATCAGAACCTGGAGGACGAGGTTCGGCCCAATCAACGGGCAATGCACTATCGCAATCAATTATTGGAATGATCCAATTTCCTATATTAGTATGCATTGCATCGAAGCCCTGATCAAAAGACTGATCATTAGATGAGAAATTGTGTGGCCCGATATATCTGTCAATCGTCCCCGATTGGCGAATCCATGATCTAAATTCATTTTCAATCGACTTAAACAATTCTTTGTGATCTTCTTCTTCTTCTTCTTCTTCTTCTTCTTCTTCTTCTTCTTCTTCTTGTTCTTGTTCTTCTTCTGCTTCTTCTTGTTCTTGTTGTTCTTCTTCTGCTTCTTCTTGTTCTTGTTGTTCTTCTTCTGCTTCTTCTTCAGACGCTACATCATCTTCTACCGTGGAACTCACACCTCTTAAATTCACATCAGAAAAGATGGTAGACTGTTGTGAACCTGATATTCCCCCATCAATTGTTTGCTTCCTTTTTTCGATCACATAGACCGTTGAATTATCCTTTTGCTCCAAAAACAATCGGATCAAATCTGAATTATACTTTAGAGATGCCTTTAATTTTCGCCCATCAAGTATGCTCGTAAAGTAGTACAACATATAATCAGATTTTCCATCATTGCCCAATTGCTCTTCAATCTCTCGCATTAGAGTATGATTCAAATTATTAATGGGCATTTGAACCAGAATCACATCGCCTCCTCTGTACTCTGATCTTTCCCAATAACCACTGTGACATATGACGATCTGTTGCAATGACATCTGAAAAAAAATAAAGAAAACCCTAATTCGATCAACTGTGTACTGATAAACCCTAAAAGCTCAATTGTGTATTGGTTAATTGTATACTAATATTTAGCAAAAACTAAAAGTAACATGTAGTAACTCATAATTTATGTCTTCCATCTAAGATTGAGCATAATAATTCAAATACGCCTCAACTGTGTACTTATAAACCAAATAGTAGCATCAACTGTATACTTTAGAACATGTAAAATTATTGTAACTGTGTACTATTAGTTTTGGTTATTTCTCAAATAATTGTAAATCTGCTAGCCTATCATTTAAAAATTTTCATCTTACGTTATATATTTCTTAACAGAATACTATATAAAACACGACTGTGGCCTCAACTGTGTACATAAGAACATTAAGTGCAAATATTTTATCGAATACAGAGAGTTAATTCTAGCAGGAAAATTACCTCAACAATGAGAAAGACAGACGATAACACCTATTTAGAAACGAACTTCTTTGAGAATCGAATTTCTTAGAGAATTACAAAATTTTGGTGAGTTTTCTTTTTCAACATCTCACGTAGTCGATTTTGAGATGAATTGTAGTGTATGAGACTTTTGTTCTGTTTATTCTAGTCATAAATTACTTACCAACCGACTTTTCAAAGAATTTAATATTGTTTTTGTTGTGGTGTTATTAATGAAGTAGAGAAAGAGAGGAGAGAGAGATTGTTGACTTGAGAAGAAGAAGAGCAGCACCAATGTGGGTACAGATTTGTGGGAGGAGAGAGAAGGAGAGAGTAAAGTGTATTTGTGGAGGACTTTTAAATTTAAAATGATTTAAAATAATAAAAGATAACAATAAGGGTAACTTAGTAATTTCATTGAAAAAAGTATATGAAAGATATAGTTTTAAAAGTTGGGGTATATATTAGCTATTACTATCTTATGAGTGTATTTTTGGCATTCTTCTCAATTTACATATGTAACCTTATTAATCAGGTATTATAAATGAATACACACACAACTAATTACAAATTACGAAAAACATTAAAGAATGGTAATAGAAAGAATGCCATTATTTTACTCAATTTTGAAATAGTACATTTATTATGAAACATAAAAGAAATCAAAATGGGACATTTTAAAAAAAAGTCGGAGGAGATATTTGATTATAACTCTAATCTTGAAATAAATCATCCGTGAAGAGATTGAGTTATTTTATATCGATATGATTGTGTTTGAGTATGTAAACTTTACCGAATTTGCAACTAGTGCAAACCTATAAATTACTACAATTATTAACTTTGTTCCTCAAGATAAACAAAAAAATTAAATAAAATTGAAAATTTTAGAAGAAAGGGACTTGATGGGTAGCAGAGAAGATATTTTGCAGAAAAGAGTGTGGTTTACTAAGCGAACAAGCGTTCCCTTTTTTCTCCAATCATTTGCAATCCATTCGTCTTTCTTTCTTTGTTCTTTTCCTTTTATTTTCTTTAATGTTAGTTTCATAGGATTATTATTATTAGATGTGATCATTTGAAGTATACTTGCAACTTCACGTGTGGGGACGGTCCAAGCGGATAAAGGAAAAAAAAAAATCAAAATACATATGGATATATAGACATAATTATAATTACATTCACAATCTTCGACATACTTGCAATTTAAATCTGAATTTTAAACGTCGCAATTCAGGCTGAACAAATTCTCGTTGTTAAGATTAAGAATTTAGTATTAACATATTTGAGGAGATAGATATTTTGATAGGGTAATGATATCCGGACACACTGTGATCGATCACACAAGCTAAAAATGATAATATAGGTTTTGAAAATGGAAATAAACCCTAATTGGAAAGCATAAACGCTAAGGGGGAAATGTGATTATTTCCGTTTTTACAGTCAATTTTCCTTTTTTTTAACGCGTGTGGCTTGCTACAGTGTGTCCGAATATCATTATCCATTTTGATATGTGGATAGACATCTTGTACTAAATGAAATTTACCAATTTCTACTGAATAATTGCTATTAAAGTTAAGCGCTCGAGAAACTCTAAGGAGGTGATTGGTATGATGGAATGGAATAAAGTAGGAATGAAATGGGGCTAAGAATGAAATGGAGCTAGAAATGGAATGAAATGTGTAAGTTGATTCATATGCTTGGTATGCATAAGGAATAAGTAAAGGAATGAAATCGATATTTTTTTATACATTATGTGTATATATATGTGTGTGTTTGTGTTGAGTGTGTGTATATGCGTGTATATGTATAGTGTGTGAATGTGTGTGTGTGCAGTGTGTGTATGTGTGCAACGTGTGTATATGTAGTGTGTGTGTGTGTGTGCAGTGTGTGTATGTGTGTGTGTGTGTGCAGTGTGTGTATGTGTGTGTGTGTAGTGTGTGTATGTGTGTATATATATGTGTGTATGCAGTGTGTGTATATATATGTGTGTGTAGTGTGTGTGTGTGTGTTTATATATACAAGTTAGAATTGATTGAAATAAATCCTTGATTTTTTGGGCTAAAATTGATAAAATTGTAAAATATATGAGAGTAAAATAATCAATATATAAAAATAGAAGTATTAGGAATGTTTAATATCATGGTTTGACTAAGGAATGTCTAAATTCTTGAGGAATGAAATGA
Organism: Schizonepeta tenuifolia; assembly: GCA_029490685.1. Lineage (NCBI taxonomy): Eukaryota > Viridiplantae > Streptophyta > Magnoliopsida > Lamiales > Lamiaceae > Schizonepeta > Schizonepeta tenuifolia. The sequence continues at coordinate 92,780,649 of CM055958.1, forward strand.
CGATTTCTCTTCGTAAAATATACCAAGCAAATGAATGGAATGGAGGTGGAATGACCATTCCATTCCACCCTCCATTCCATCATACGAATCGCTACCTAAAAATTAAGAATAATTGTACTCCCTCCGTTCGGGTTTTAAAGTCTCATTTCCCCCATTTCAAATGTTCGAATTATTATCCTTCTTACTTTTGAGAATTATTACCCTTTGTCATTTAGGACCCCACCTCACATCATCTTTATTTCTACTTTTTATCATCCCAGCAACTTTATTCTTACTTTTTGGTCAATACCACCTCTTTTTTATCATTACTATTGTTTTTTGTCATTATCCACTACCCCTACTTTTTAACTTTTACCCTACTCAAAAATACTTTATCAATTTTCTTAATATTCGTGCACATTTAAAATGAGACTTTAAAACCCAAACAGACGGAGCAGTTGACAATGAAATGGCAATCACTTTTATGTTGTTTGCTTCACGGCAGACAATCCATACTTTATCACTTATAGGTTATAGTAGTTGAGTAGACATAATAGAGTTTATCATAAATTATTTGCAAGAATAAATTGAAAATATCAATTTTTGTATCGCGAGATCACTAGTTTTTAAGGATATTAATTTAGTCCAAATTCAATAAATTAGTCCGAAAAGTTCGAAATCTTATATAGATAGTCCGTAGAGTCCATTAATTAAAATTATAATTTAGAAAGTAGAAACAAAACAGGGAGAATAAGAAATCACACTTATGCACGTAAAGAAAATAGTTGTACACGAAGAAGCAATCTATTAGCGTAATTCTCCAACTACTGATTTATGTGGACGAAACAAAATGGATGGAAATAGAACCTAAAAAATTGAAGCCATTTTTATTATTTCCCATATTTAAAATATACCCAAATCAATTCTTTGGGCCACAACCTGCAGACGACTGTTGGAATTGCTGATATAATGCTGCCAATCTGCTATATCCATCCATCGTCATCGGCTGCAATATTCACAATTGAATAATTTTCTCAAATTAATATAGATTATTGAAACATACATATTACTGCATAATTGAAAAAACATTTTTCAATCTAGTTTAATTAATTCATAAATCCATTTCTTGTATATATCATCTCCTAAATGGCCACATTATCCAATAATCAAAACACTTTAAAAATATACTATAATTTTTACTTACTCTAATCATATCAATACTCACTTGTGATTGATGGGGAAAGAAGTTGGATAAAAAGTCTGGTGTGAGCGGTGGAGGCTGGATATCCCACAGCGGGAGGGGCATGAATGCCGTGGCGGGCGTGGGTATCATAGGCGGCATCCCGGTGGCGCGGCCGATGGCGTTCATGTCCATAACTCCCATCCCCATGCCCATGCCCATGTTGGCCATCATAGACATTTGAAGGTGTTGTTGCATAGGTAATGGCATCATCATGGATGGCATGTTCATCCTATAGCTACTCATCATTTGGATTTGTGCTTGTAATTGTTTTAAATATTCTATTACTTCATCCAACATTGATGCTTTGTCCGTCTGCAACCAGTAAGTAATGATCATACACAAAATACACGTCAACAATTTCATGCAATTTTGGACTAACAATTGAATTCAATATTATATTCAATGGGGGGAGGGGAAAAAAACAGAAACTCAATTCAATTAAATATAACGTGGAAGGAACCAAGCATTTCTTTTTTCTTGTAAGAAATAGGAAAGAATATATGAATGCCATAAGCGAGCGTGTTGAAAAATAGTGTGGACTAAATAAATTTATGTGGTACCAAATTAATTGTGGTGCCAACTAAGAATTGTCTGTGTTGCAGTTTCCGAATTTACTTGTGGACTAGGTTCACCAAATTCAATTATGAATATGACACTTACTTTCAGATATTCACCTTTCCGAATTTGCCCCAAACAGATATAATATATATATAGATAGATCCGGTTAGTTATGACATTCAAAGTATGCACTCTGCTAAAAAAATAAAATAAAACATAAAAAATTCAAAGTATGCATGGTTTAAGACGTAGAGTACATTAATTTATTGACAGATTACCACCTAATAAATTGATTATATTTTCAAATTTAGAGAAATCCCATTTTAGGTACCGGGTGGTTGGCTTAGCAAACAAAATATCTAGATTTAGTTTAATTAATTTCATTTGGGCATAAAGAGTTCCGGTAACCAACACGATTTTTTTTTTAATTCGTGAGCACCTGGATCCGCTATTTTCAGTGAGCACTGGCTAAACCCTCATACTTTTTGCGAATATCTCAATATTAAAAGTGTAATTTTTGGATATATGAAAAAATATGTTGTACTTTTGATGTAAAAGTACAATTACCCCTATATATCTCTTTCTCTATAGTGTTGTGCGTGTTTGAAAGACAAATATTGTTTCAAGGAAAAATAAAATAGAAAGAATAATAATGGTACCTTCCCCATTAGTATTTGAGATAATTGTCCAAGCTTTCATACCTTGCTGGAATTGGGGACCAACTTCTGCAATGTCTTCATCCTTTCATTAATCTTGTCTCTTCTTCTCTGGAATAAATTAATGAACTTCATAACTACATATACATACACACACACACAGTATTTTTATTTTTTATCAGGAAATATGTACATACTATTTAAATTGGGTTAATATGCTACACTGTCTAATCTCCACCTAATTAAGATTTTACAAGTAAATTCTCATGAACACAATTCAAATTAAAACTAAAATATAGGGACTGGATTAAAAAAAAATCAGAAATTCAGTATTTAACGTTTTGAATTAAGAATTATAAATAAATTACGAAGCTCAATTAATATTAATTGTTTACGTGCATAATATTGTGCATTAACACATGAAAATACTTAAAATCAAAATATGTGAAGAAAATAAAATACAACACGATATTGATTGAAGGGAATTAAAAAAAAAAAGAACAAAAAAAGAAAAAGAAAAAAGAAAAAAGAGACATACTCTCTCAGACTGGTTATGAATAGCAGCTGCTCTACTTTTAGCCAATTTCCTGTTGCCTCTATCTGCCTGTCTCTGAAATAAAAATAAAACGACGACCAAATTAACTAACAACATTTAATCATCCGTATTTATTTTTTAAATTGTTGAATCCATATTTTTACTGTAACAGTTAATGGAAAGTAATATAGATAAATTATAAAATAAAGATATAATTATGCAAGAAGATGAAAAAGTTGTGCACTAAAATGGTCTTTTCTTGATCTTCAAGTTCCATTCCTTATATGTAATTACATAGCTGTCAAACGAATAACGGATATACAAGTGTAATACCCGCTATCCACATACATCCAATCAATCAAAAGTTCTTCAAATTTTACATTGGATAAATGGGAGGTCCTTGTGTGACATAAACTCACAGTGACATGGCTTAAAAATTCGAATCAAAACTCATATTTAAAATTATATTTAATTTATTTAACCCTACCAAAATATTCATTTTTATTTTTTTTTATTTCACCAAAAAAAAAGAGATTATCAAAATTTTGGGCGAAATACAAAAAATTACCATCAAAGTGAATCGCATGAAATTAAAAAATTAGCCCCCAAAAGACTTTTTTCCACATACTGCATGTATATTAAATCCATATAGCTAGTAAGAATTATATAAGTGAAAAATAATTTATTTGAGATGGATAGGTAACCTTGAGATTGAAAAAAGAGAGAGAGAGAGAGAGATGGATAGGTGAAAAATTATTAAAACGTGTAAAGTAACATAGCGATGCGTAACATGCCTGTGATCTAGTGCGACAAACGATATCGTGGTCGTCGCCGGAGGTCTTGGCGTAATCTTCGGCGGAACTGGTATTCTCCGGCGAGCACAAGGAGGTGGAGGTGAGGCCGCCAGCAGCAAAGTCTCTGTCGCAAGAATCAAGGGTCACCTGCTGAGGGTCGTGTCGATCTCTCCCAGCGCACGTGCCGCTCTGGCTGTGGCTGTGGCTGTGGCTGTGGCTGTGGCTGTGGCTGGCGCTGGCATAACTTTTGCAGCCACGCGCCCAGGTGCTGCACGACCCCACCATGCAGGTGGCCATCCCCGGCACCTGACTGGTGGAGTTGTCCCGGCTGTCGATACTGTTGTTGTTGTTGCAAGGCACGAGGGCGTCGCTGGCGGCGGAGTGCGGCCGGCCGTTGTGGAGCCAAGGCACCAGCCTGGATTTGGAGTGGGGAAGGGCGGCGGTGGCCTGGTCGACTATGGACTCCAGAGTGTCGGCGGCGAGGGGCTTGCTGTGCACGCGCGGAGGGCCGAGGCCGTACGCCACTTCATACTCCTCCAATCTAACAACACCACCAACACCAACTTAATTATTAAATCTTCATATTCATACTCATTAGCTCCCTAAAACCACAATGAAATTTGTTATGTAGGAATAAATATTTATAAGAATTACGAGGGCGCCTCTGTAGCAAACGAATTGGTTGATTTAGATCGGCCCGAGTAACTAAGCTTCAGATCGCCACTGGGAACGCATTGATTCATTTCGACGTACGTACGTCTTATTTTTTGAGAATAGGTATCATATATATACGTATGAAGGTTTTTTTTTTTTTTTTTTTTTTTTTTTGATACTATTTGGTAATTCGTGTTGATTCTTCGAATATGTGGGTGTGGAGGCAGAAAGAGTTGTGCGCCATATTTATGAAAAACAAGATAAGAAAGCATGCAGCATTAATTTAAAAGAGAGGGTTGTCTGTGTCTGGTCCACTATTTGGATTTGGACACCCAAAGCACGGAACAATTTTTTCAATCCAATTCATTCATATTCGAATTAATTCCATCAACATTTGCCGCTTCCAATCTCATCTCATCTCATCTCATACATGTAATGGTATATAATTAATTAATTAATTAGGTTGTGCAGGACTGATACGACAAATTATGTGTGTAATATTAATTTGTATACACAGTTATTATTTGACTATATTATAATAATAAGGTAAACATTTTGAAACATATCAAATATACTCCTCATACATAATTGTTACGTACCCGTATTATATATATATAATCAAATTGGTGTCAAGATTTAAACTGATGATCGAGTACAAAAAAGAAAAAATCTCGTTTGTTATATAGTTACTCCGATATGATTGGTACGTAATACTATTTGCTTAAGTTATTTTTAAGATTTGAGAGATTAAAAAGAAAGAGAATGGAGTAACATTTGAAAGTGTGTGTGTGATTGCAAAAGATGCAGAACACGTGTTGTAGAAGGTGCAATAAACGGAGGGGCCAATCCATATGTCGGCACGTCGCTTCATCGCTCCAATTATATACTAATACAATTCATCCATCCAAAAATGGTTCATATATGTTTTCATATTTAATTTATATTTTTACTGTTAATTAATTACTAGTATTCGCACGGACAAGATACATATTGCTATATTAAACAATTACTTCAATAAATATTTAGCTAATATAGTACTTCTTATATTATAAATTTAAGGGTTAATTGTCTAAATCCCTAAGGTTTTTTTAAATTCTGGAATTGCACCCATTTTTAATAGTTTGGTTTAAAAAACCCAAACGTTTTAATTTTTCGCAGATTTGTCTCTCCGGTCGTTTTTTCCCCAATTTAAATCCTACGTGGCACTCGCCGGAGCCACGCTGGACACGCTGGACGATTGGCAGAAATAAAATGTTTCAGACTTTGGTCCATTTTTAATTGTCTCTAAATCCCAAAGGCTTATTCAAATTCTAGAATTGCACCCATTTTTAATATTTTGGTTTTAAAAACCCAAACGTTTTAATTTTTTAATGAGGTGATTGACGGCGGTGGCGGTGGCGGGTCGTCGTTGATGGGGTGGCTGGTCGTCGTTGATGGCAGTGGCGGTGGCGGGTTCTGTTTTGAATGAGGCGATTGATGTTGGGGAGATAGGTTTTGAAGTGGTAGCCAAAGTGGAAGCCGTCAGAGGAGATGATGAGGACGACGTGGTGGGCAGCGGAGGGGGATGCAGAGAAGAAGAGGAAGGAGAATGCGGCAGTGGAGAAGAGAGCGACGGCAGTGGTGATGACGAGGGAGATGAATACGAGGGTGCTGGCGGCAGTTTTCTTGGGGTAGTGGTGGTGGGGGCGGCGCCGGAGAGAGCGATGGCGGTGGTGATGACGAGGGAGATGAATACGAGGGTGCTGGCAGCGGTTTTCTTGGGGTAGTGGTGATGGGGGGCGATGGCGGAGAGAGCGACAACGGTGGTGATGACGAGGGAGATGAATACAAGGGTGCTGGCGGCGGTTTTCTTGCGAAAAATTAAAACGTTAGAGTTTTTAAAACCAAAATATTAAAAATGGTGCAATTCCAGAATTTGAATAAACCTTTGGGATTTAGAGACAATTAAACCAAAGTCTGAAACGACGTCGTTTTATATCTCCCCAGCCGTCCGGCGTGTCCAGCGTGGCTCTGGCGAGTGCCACGTAGGATTTAAATTGGGGAAAAATGACCGGAGAGGCAAATCTGCGAAAAATTAAAACGTTTGGGTTTTTAAAACCAAAGTATTAAAAACGGGTGCAATTTCAGAATTTGAAAAAACCATTGAAATTTAGAGACAATTAACCCTAAATTTAAATTATAGCATTTTTTTAATATTTTAAAATTATAGCAGTTGCTCACTTTTTACCTCTACTTCTTATTTTCACATCTTTTTTTTCCCTTGTATCTTCCCTTTTGACAAAACCCATTTTTCACTCACATCTCTCTCTCTCTCTCTCTCTCTCTCTCTCTCTCTCTCTCTCTCCCCACTTCATCACAACTCGTCTTCGTCGCCGGCACCTCCTAGTTGATGTTGCCGCGGCGCCGTCCCAACCACCACTACTCCAACGACGCCTCTATCTCTCTCTCTCGCTCTCTCTTCAACTCGCCGCCGTTACCTCGCCACCACTCCGGCAGCGAATTGTCCCTCGCCACCACCACCTACAGACGTAAAATGATGAGGTGAAACCAATGGTATTGGTCTCAAACCTCAATTCAAAGCATCGTGGCTGGAATTCGCCAAAAACCAGACGACGGCGAAAAATGTAATGATCACTTCGGCAAAAACCAGACATGGATGTATGAGTTTTTCAGTTGAAGGGCGGGGCAAGGTGGGTTGCGCATGGACGGATCTACCCTGTAGCTGGGCTGGGCTCCAGCCCAGTGCAAAGTTTATACAATTTTATATATTTTTGCTTATATTTCAGCATATATGTTGAGTTAGCCTAGTGGTTGTGACACTCTTTTCTTCTTTGAAGTGGGCTGGGATCGACCCTTGATGATAGCACCACTCAAAATTTTCCTTTTTAACTCACCATACTTATAAAAAATAAAAAATAAAAATCAATTTTACTAGGTGGGCCTTGTTCAAAAATACCTTCTTTAAAAAAAAAAAATCAAAGTGTCTATTTATTAGCCCACAAAAAAATCAATTTTACTAAGTGGACCTTGTTCGAAAATACCTTCTTTAAAAAAAAAATCAAAGTATCTATTTATTAGCCCACCCCGTTGCGAAATCCTGGATCCGCCCCTGGGGTTGCGGATGAGTTGCAGAGAAGAGATGGATGAGAGAGAAGAGTTGGATGAGGTGGAAAATAAAATAATAATTTAATTATTAATTTTTTATTATGTAAAATGACGTCGTTTTGTCACTATCGGCGTCCAACGTGTATTTCTAAGAGGCCACGTCATTTTAATTGGGGGGATTTCGGTCGGCGTGGCAAAATTGCGAAAAATAAAAAAGTGATGGTTTTTAAAATTACAATCTTAAAAAGGCGTGCAATTTTAGAATTGACTAAAACGTGGTGAATTTAGCAACAATTAACCCTAGTTTTACCATATTTAAAGGGCATAATTGATAAAATGAAAACATAGTGAGTTAAAAGATGTTACTCCATTAAACTTAAGAAGGAGAAGATATGGTAGTATTATCCCTGTAGCATTTACTGTAGTTTCATGGGCATTTAAAATGAACTAAATAGCTTCATATTGCACATGTTGTAATCCCCTGCTAAGCTGGTTAATTTCTGATTTGAGAAACTCGTCCAACCTGAAAAGTTACATATATTGCTAAAAGACATTCTCAAATATGTGATTTCTCTGATCTTCCAGATCCTTCTCCAGGAACTCGGCTTAATTCATCTCCAATATCATATTTATATATGAGTTTTTGATCTTTCGAGTCTTAATAGTACAATAGAGACATAACTTTGCTTCTTTATGATGTTTTTCTATCTTGTTTATATGCATGTAATTTATCTATTAGAGCATTTGCTACAAGGAACGAAGGGGGGTGTCGAAGGGTGGTGTCGAAGGCGATTGACACAGCCCCCACTCGACACACTCTGTGTTGAAGCCACAGTGGGGGATCGACACCCCCTTGTGTCGATGGCGGTGGCGCGACTTCGACCTACCCTTCGACTCAACACAGCTGAAATATGAGGACACGTGGCGTGTTCCTATTGGTCCTCGTCTTTTTTTTTTCATTTTCTGATTAAAAAATAAAGAAAGCAACATGTATATTTTTTTTGTGTCCAACGTATATATGTGAAGGAACACGGTTATCTCCAATTTTTTCCTATATATATCCCTTCATCTCATTCATTCTCCACACAAATTTCTTTCTTCATCCATTCTTCTCTACAAAAAAATAACTCTTTCAAATTTATTTTGTGCAAAAAAATGGCTGACGACCAGTTCAATTCGTGGTAATCGCAAACTTTTGGTTCAATCCCACCGAACCAATCTCCCAATCCGACCAATCCACCTCCCAATCCGGCGAATCCAAGCTCCCAATTCTCCTCTTCTCCCTGTTTAGGCCAATACTCGGCCCCTGCAGGGTTTGGTGCTTTTTCGCAGACGCCGGATTTCTCCCAATTTTCCCCGTCGCCGGGTTTCTCCCAATTCCCTCCGGCGACTGGGTACTCACAGTTCTCACAGCCGCAGGGGTACGGCCAATTCCCCCCGTCGGCTGGGTTCTCGCAGACGCCGGGTTTCTCCCAAGTCCCTCCGTCTTACGGCTTCTCGCAGTCGCCAGGCTTCTCGCCTGCGCCAGGCTTCTCGCTGTCGCCGGGCTTCTCTCAAGTACCCCCGACATCCGGGTACTCCCAATTCTCGCAGCCCCCAGTGGGTACGGCTCGACTCAGACGTTTCAACCTCAACGACGACGACGACCATATTGAGGTGGAGGAAGAGGAAGAGGAAGAGGCGTACGACGATTCCCACCAAGAGGAATCGGATGAACGTGAGCCAACACCACCGCCCCCGCCCCGCCGCAATGGGAAAGCTGTCGCGACCTCAAGCACGGCCACTTCTCCGGCTAAGGGGAAGGGAAAGGCACGCCGCTGAGGGAAAGCTGCTACGGCCTCATCCGACTAGCCTAATAAGCCACTGCGAGGTCCTAACTACTCGGCCGCTGAGGTTGAATACCTCGCAAAGTGCTACATTGACTACGGGATGGAAGCGGTCACCAGCAATTACCAAACCTTATCCACGTTTTGGGAGAAAATAATGAACCAATTCAACGCCCACATAGCTCCCGCCTACCTAAGAGAAAAGAGTGCGATGAAGAGCGCATGGGGCCGCGCCAAGAAACAGATCCAGAATTTTGCCGGCATCTACATCCAACAAGAAAACCAGCTAGGAAGCGGGGAGAACGACTTCAATCTGTACACAAGGGCCCAAGATCTGTACACCGCCGAGCATGGGAAACCCTTCCCGTATAGGGTTGCGTGGGAGCTCTTGAGGCATATCCCGAGTTTCACCAACCCTTCGAAGCCAACTGCTCCAAAGCGGACGAAGATAAATGAATCCGGCGAGTATACTTCGTCTGCCAGCGCCACCGTATCCACCACATCCGCGAGCGATGCAAACACTCTGCAGGTTCGATCCGAAGGAGTGAAAGCGGCGAAAGCGGCGAAGAAGGGAAGGAAGGGCAAAAATGCGCTACGGGAGCAGGCAGCAGAAGAGTTGGCATCCCTCAACAAGCAATCAAGGGAGGAGTGGGCGTTCAATATCTATATTGCCGACACGTCGAATATGAGTCCCGGGCAAAAGGCGAGGTACGAAAATGTTCGCCGCAAACTTGCAAGGGAATTCAATTGGGATGAGTAGTTGTCCTAATTTTTTTTCTAATAATGTTCCAGTTTTTAATTATTGTAATTTTTTAATTAGTGTATGTTTTAGTTTTTTTTTAAATTCAATAAAATTGTCATTTATTAATTTCTGAATTTAATTAAGTTATTTTTTATAATATTTCTTACAAATAAAAAAAACAACAAAATAAAATCTTTTCAATCATTAAAATCACGCTTCCCAGTGCTTAGACCTAGGTCTTACTCAATCCCATTATAGTGAAAAAATCAACCTATGTCTAACTCAACACCACCAATCATTAAAATCACGTTTCTCAGTGCTTCAACCTAGGTCTAACTAAACACCCGTAGTGAATGCTCTTATCTAGAGTATCAAGGTGGAAATAAGGTTGGCAACACATAACTTCGCTACAGATATACTATAATAGCAACGCACGCATAGCATCTCATGATACTATTTCTAACAAAGTTAGAAAAAGTATTTGTATTAATATGCTAAGCTGTAGCAATAGGTTGGGGATGAAGCCTCTTCCTCGCCTACTGAATAATCAGCAGCTTAATGTTTTCGCTCTTAATTTTCAAGACATACCCAGTATATCACCCAGCCACCGGCGAGTGAGAGGATTTTCTTAAATTAACTAGTGTCGTCCCATCGGATATGCTTGATTTGTCGCAATAAATGATCGTAAATGTCGTCGAAGATAACTTCAGAGGAGGATGTAATATCATTTTTTGTAATGAGAATCAGAGGAGGATGTAATATCATTTTCAATTTCGAGAGAATAATTTCATTTCAACTGTTTCCTACTAATATGGGAAGTGTGTTCGGAGTAAACTGCTAATTTGAATTGATTGTGTTCACATTACATGTTTATTGTTGTAAAGTAAATAGAACAAGAATACAGAAAATAGAGAGAAAGAGAAGAGAGACGGCGCGAGAAGAAAGAATATTATTATGATTCTGCACTGTGTCAGTACAAGGTAGGGATAATAGGATATATATATAATAACATTAGATATGGAATAGAAAACCCTAACCAATCCTACAAGTAATGTCCATATATAAATATATTATTCATAACACTCCCCCTTGGACATTACGACATGATGTTCATGTCTCATAAAACTCTCGCTGAAAAACCCTATGGGAGAAAAACAGTCGAGAAAAGTCCATGACATACGTTTATATATGTGTTGCATTTGTTGCCTCGGTAAAAACCTTAACTAAGAAAACTCAATGGGAAAAAAACATAGTAAAGGAAAAAAGAGCACAACAAATTTAGCCTTCGAGGCTTGATGTAGACCTTCAGGGTCCGATCTTCAAAAATTATTTCGTAATATTCGCTCTCCCTGAAGATAATAATCTTCCAAGCCTACACATCCCAATATTATAAACATATTTTTCAAATGTTGATGTAGGAAGAGATTTTGTGAATAAGTCTGCAAGATTTTCACAAGAGCGAATTTTCTGTACTATAATTTCGCCGCTCTTTTGGAGCTCGTGTGAGTAAAAGAATTTAGGTAATATATGCTTTGTTAAATTTCCTTAAACATACCCACTACTCATTTGTGCAACACAAGCCGCATTGTCCTCATATAGGACAGTGGGAGAGTTCTCATTTATCGCAATACCACAATATCCACGAATGTGTTGTATTAATGACCTCAGCCACACATATTCTTTAGCGGTTTCATGTAAAGCAATAATCTCTGAGTGGTTTGAAGATGTAGTAACTAGAGTCTGTTTGACAGATTTCCAAGAAATAGCTGCACCACCATAGAGAAAAACATAACCAGTCTGAGATTTAGCATCGTAGGGATCAGATAAATAACCAGCATCCGCATAGCCTACCAATGTCATGTCTTGATTTCTTCGATAAAATAAACCAAGATCTTTTGTACCTTGAAGATAACGAAGAATATGTTTAACACCATTCCAATGTCTCCGTGTAGGAGAAGCACTGAACCTTGCTAGCAAGTTAACTGCAAATGCGATATCGGGTCTCGTGCAGTTTGCGAGATAAAGTAGTGCTCCAATTGCACTCAAATAAGGAACTTCAGGTCCTAAAATATCTTCATCATCTTCTTTAGGTCTAAATGGGTCCTTGTTCACATCTAGTGATCGGACAACCATTGGTGTACTAAGTGGATGTGACTTATCCATATAAAATTTTCTAATAGCTTATTCACATAGTTTGACTGGTGTACAAAAATTCCTTCAGGGAGATGCTCGATCTGTAGGCCGAGACAAAATTTGGATTTACCCAAGTCTTTCATTTCAAACTCCGTCTTTAAGCATGAGCTAGCTTCATCAATCTATTTGCGTGTTCCAATTATATTTATATCATCAACATACACAGAAATGATACAAAAACTATTTTGTGATCTTTTAATGAACACGCAAGGACTTATGTCATTGCTCACATATTCCTTCTTCAAGAGAAATTCACTTAGTCGGTTATACCATATTTTTCCCGACTGTTTTAAGCCGTACAACGATCTTTGTAATTTAACAATATACATGCTGCGAGTTTCATTTTCCTTCATTTGAGGAATTTTAACCCATCAGGTACTTTCATATAAATATCAGTGTCTAATGACCTATACAAATATGCGGTCACGACATCCATTAACTGCATTTCTAAATTCATAGTTGATGCCAGAGATATCAAATATCGGAACGTTATACCATCCAAAATAAGAGAATATGTTTGATGAAAATCAATTCCAGGTCTCTGCGAGAACCCTTAAGCTACCAATCGCGCTCTATATCTCACCACCTCATTATGCTCGTTTCTCTTTCGTACAAACACCCATGTATATCCTATTGGGATAACACCATTTGGTGTAAGTGCAATCGAGCCAAAAACTTTCTTAATATTTATCGCGTTTAGCTCTACCTCCATTGCTTCCTTCCATTTCAACCAATCAGAGCGCTTCCGGCACTCGGCTATTGTTTTTGGTTCAGGATCCTGATTATCATTAGAAATGGTAAGGGCAATTGTTAAGGCAAACGTGTCGTCGACAACAATATCATTTCTATTATAAGTTTCTCCCGTATTCACAAAATTCATAGCAACTTCGATATTTACATCAACCAGATCTTTGTTATTTTCCATAATATTGTGATCTGGCCGTTCCGCAATCCTAGTATTATGATTAGTTAGTGCACTTTTAGATGTACTAGGATTATCATCTTCAGGATGATCCTCTTCAAGAGGTTGTAGGAGCGATATCATTTCCTTATTTGATTTTGTGTGTCGGGGATTTTTATCTTTAACACCAATAGGTATCCCACGCTTCTGGCGTTCGGGATTATCAGCTAATTTATTTTGTCCATATGGAACTTCAATTCTTTGTGGTGCGTTCATAGCAGAAATATGAGATTTTGTCACTCATTTATAATCTGTAAATGCATCTGGCAAATTACTTGCTAAATATTGCAAGTTAATTATTCTTTGAATTTCTAATTCAGATTCATTAGTACGTGGATCTAAATATTGAAGATTATTTTCATTCCATGAAATTTCTTGACATTGTATTAAATTTGGGCTTTTGTCTCCCCCTAATGTCGGGAAATGATCTTCATCGAAAATACAATCAGCGTAGCGAGCAGTAAATTTATCCCCAGTCATGGGTTCAAGAAATTTAATAATAGACGGAGATTCATAACCTACGTAAATGCCTAGCTTTCGCTGAGGACCCATTGAGGTACGCTTAGGTGGTGATATTGGAGTATACTCTCCACAACCAAATATTCGCAGATGGGAAATGTTTGGCTCTTTACCACGTACTAATTGTATTGGAGAATAATCATTATATGCAGTTGGTCGGATTTGGAGCAAATTAGCTGCATGCAAAATTGCATGTCCCCAACAAGTAACATGTAAGTTGGATTTTTGTAATAATGGTCGAGCTATTAATTTTAAACGTTTGATTAATGATTTGGCTAGACCATTTTGAGTGTGGACGTAAGGAACATGATGTTCTACTTTGATACCTAATGAAAGGCAATATTCATCAAAAGATTTTGACTTGAATTCACCGGCATTATCCATTCGAATGGACTTGATCGAATAATCAGGAAATTGAGCTCTCAACTCAATGATTTTGACAATAAATTTTGCAAATGCTTTATTGCGAGTAGACAACAAGCATACATAAGTCCATCGAGTAGAAGCATCAATCAGAACCATAAAGTATCGAAATGGTCCCGATGCCGGGTGAATTGGTCCACAAATATCCCCTTGAATTTTTTCAAGATATGTAGGAGATTCTATTCCAACTTTAGTACGAGAAGGTCGTACTATAAGTTTACCCTTCGCGCATGCTTTACAAACAAACTCATTTGATAAAGATCGATCTTTTGTTTGTAAATTATGCCCAACAACATTATTAATAATCCGCCGCATCATATTTTGCCCAGGATGACCAATGCGCTCATGCCATAGTTTAAAAGATTTTGGGTCTTTAAAATTCATATTTAGCGCAACATGACTATTAGGTCGAATGTGAGTGTAGTACAACCCTGAGGAGAAAGAAGAGAGTTTTTCTATAACTCGTTTTCGACATCCAACATCTTGAGTTATGATTAGAAATTCATTATTGTTCTCAGTTTTGGTTTCAATGTGAAAACCATTTAATCGGATGTCTTTAAAGCTAAGAAGGGTACGTTTAGATTGTGGATACAAAAGTGCATCATTTATGATTAATTCAGTACCCATGGGGAGTATCAATGAAGCTCTTCCGGAGCCGACAATAAGGATATTGTCATTTGCAATTGTAGTTACACTCCCCCTTTTTTCAATAAGTGTTTGAAAATATTTCTTATCGGTAAGAAGTATGTGTTGTGGCACTATCCACTAAACACAAGGTACTCACATTCTCCATGGATTGCATATTGAGATTTTGTGGTTTCTATAAGAAAAGAAGGAAAAATATGCAAATAAATATAAAATAAACAAAATTAAAAATTCAAGTAATTCAAATATTCAAAACATTCCAAATAAGTTCAACAAAATAAAATAAACTAGAGTCATGTCCATTTTACATAATCGAAAAACATAACCATAAATTCTAAAAAAATGTCTAAATAGTCTGACAAAATAAGATAAAATCATTCTTGATCTCCATAATCTTCAAGATCAAATTTCATCAAATCATCATCATCGGCATTAAAAGCCGTAGTTGCTTCAGACAAACTAGCATGATGTATTCACCTTGAGTTCCCTTGCCATTTTTGTCCTTAAGCATTCTTTAATATCCTTCCACAAGATGCTTCAGAGTGCGACATGTGCTAGTCCAATGACCCTCACATCCACATCTATGACAAGTTTGTTGCTTTACTTTGGTTTGTTACTTTTCTTTAGATTGTTGAGATGAACCATCCTTTTGTGAAGGGGGTGTTGTTTGAAAACATTTTCCATAGCTTTTGAATTTAGCAACATTATTGTATCCATGGCCTCGACCCCCTCGATGTGACCAACCTCGTCCACCACGTTTAGACCAACTTGAATTTCCTCGACCTCTCCCTCGACCACCTTTATAAGTGGTAGCATGTGCTTCAGGCACTGCTTGTGTACCAACTGGCCTGGCATTGTGATTTTTCATTAGCAGTTGGTTATGTTTTTCTGCTACCAGTAAAGCAGAAATTGTTAGAATTTGGTCCTTTATAGCATTAAATCCATGAGGGATATGTGGAAAGTAATGGTAGAAACGAAATTTACGTTTCGAGCACTATGATTTAATGTATTTATTTGTTCAATTCCATTAAGGAATGAATGAGCAATTAATACATAAACATGGCTACTTGGAACTAGAAATTGTGTGTATTCTACCTTATTTGTCCCACATCGAAAATTCAAGGATGTTTTGTGCTATATATAAGGAGCAACACTATAAGGGAGTATATCCAAGTGTGCTACCTATGGTGCACCTTAGTGGCTCAAGTGTTGGCACCTTTTGTGCTTGACCGAGGACGGTGCGAAGCACCGTCCGAGTCCGACGGCGACGAGCACGTGCACGTCGCAATGAGCGCTTTGAGGTGCACTTTGCACTTCGCTCAGTCGCGATCGGAGCAATTGAGGAGCCAAAGTTATTTTGGCTAAGGGACTCTTACATGGACCGCACGGTGTGCATGGAAAGGCGGTTAAGTGGCGGTTCGTACGGATAAGGGAGCGTATGGTGCGGTTGAATTCGGTTGAAACCGAATTTCCTCATCTGCCATGTGGCGGCACCAAAGAAGCCACCTTTTCGCGTATGACACGTGGCGTCCTATGGTTGAATGGCGCCTCCAACTGCACCGTAGGCACCCGTTCGGAACGGGCACCTTCCGCCTATAAATACCCACCGAATCTGACACGAAAAATACAATTCAAACTCACAACAACGAGTTTGCATACATACATCTCATATATATAGTCGAGTCTAGGAAATACTCGTCCCGAGTATCAAGTTGTTCGCCGGAACTACGACATGTCGTGCAACGTCTCAAAGTTTACCCGAACCGTTATATCTTGGAGACAATTGCCGCAAACCATGTGCACGAGAGCGGGGCAATCTTGTCTTACGGAGATAGAGTCTAACTCTAGCCTCGGTTCCTTTCTTTCCTGTCTTTCTTTTCCGTACACACATCACACACGCTCTTATATTTTTCCAACAGAAATAAGCTTAGAATGTTTAGTATAATTCTTGGCCCTGTACTGCTGCTGGAGTACAAGGTTACTAGCATGAAAAGTTGAGAGAGTCTTTTCAATCAAATCAGCCTCTTTAACATCCTGCTTACAGAGTTTCAATTGTGAAACAATACGGTGTAATGCAAAATTATACTCAATTACAGACTTAAATTGTTGAAAACGTAAATTGAGCCAATTATATTGAGCTCGAGGGAGAATGATTGCCTTTTGTTGGTCAAAGCGATCCTTCAGGGATTGCCATAAGATACCAGGGTCCTTTTCAGTAAGGTACTCATTCTTTAGGTCCTTATTCAAGTGATGACGAAGGAAAATCAGTGCTTTCGCCTTCTGGGCGGAGCTACTTGAGGATCGTGAAACAATGGTTTCACTCAGATCACATGAGGCAAGGTATATTTCAACATCCAAAGCCCATGTTAAATAGTTACCACCGTCAAGAGCAAGCTCTGCGAATTCTCTTTTGTTGATGTCAGACATATTCAAACTACAATAATTGTTGAAAAGGAGAACATAAATAAGTAACAATCTAAAATCGCATAGCATAAATTCAAAAATTCAGACAATTCATATATAAAACTGGGTCAAACATTTAGTACTTGCATACGAGTGAATTAATCAAATTTAAATATATCATGTTAAAACATCAAATAGTTAATTAACAAATATATTATTGGGTCATATAGATCCATTTATGCTATACAATTCATGAAGGGAGAACCAAAAGTTGGAATGCAGATCTGCTATTAAATCTTAAACAATCGACCGCGGGCCATAGCCTCCATTCACAACATATAAATTTGTATACCTCTATATATATAGTTATGAGATTGGATAGTAGAGAGTCTCACACCAAGTTATTTGTATACCTCTATATTATTTCAGAAAAAACATTCTAAATTTACAAACCGACCAATATAGATTTATTAACATTTTACAATCATCTAGTCACCAACAAGTTGATTAAACAGAATGATGAATCATCATACATTAGATAGTTTTAATTTTATAGACACTACCGAATCTTATGAGTCGTCCCCACAAAACATGATTAGAAACTTTTGTATTATGTCTACGAAAACAAATTAAATTAGTAAACAAAATCACATTCGTCAATTTATCTGACCACATATCCTTCGTTTACAGACAGACATACATCACCCAAATTAAATAATGACAAAATTCACACGTATGCGTCAATGATTCTCGGTTCTTAGATAAAAAAAAGAAAGAAAAAAAATCCATCAACAATTCTACTTGATTTTATTAGGCAAGATTCCGAAAAAAAATATGATTTTTTATGAAGATTACCTTGTAAGGAAAGATACGATTCTTTTCTATGGCTTACTCTTAATTTCCACTCAATTGACTAGAGACTCATGCTGATAACGTGTTGTAAAGTAAATAAAACAAGAACACAGAAAATAGAGAGAAAGAGAAGAGAGACGTCGCGAGAAGAAAGAATATTATTATTATTATTCTCTACTGTGTCAGTACAAGGCAGGAATAATAGGTATATATATAATAACATTAGATATGGAATAGAAAATCCTAACCAATCCTACAAGTAATATCCATATATAAATATATTATTCATAACACTTATACATTTATTCCTTATTTAATAACTTATTGCAAAATTCCCATCCAATTGATTTGAAATTGATTCTCAATTGAAAACTCACTCTTTATATAGTTCTATAGATTCGAGTTCATTATTCCAAAATTATTATTTATAATTTTTTAAAATATATTTTTTATAATAAATCTTAATTAAGGTTGACTATATAGTACTAATTAAACTATTTTAAGCAAGTTTTTGGCGACATGAGGCTCCACCTAAACATGGCTTGATATTTAAAGTAGATAAAAAAAATTAATTATTTCTTAATTTTTTGCTTTTATTTTGTTATGTCAATTAATTTTTTTCTACTACAATCATCATTATCATTATGTTACTAAAAGGAAAATGATTCTTACTTTAGAAAAATCCTACGTGCCACCCCTCTTAATCCCCCATTCCTATTTATCTAAATTCTCAAATTTTTGAATTTTTAAATGTAAAATAATAGATTTTAAATATCTACTAAAATTTTGTGTCCCACATCGGTTTTTCAATAAAACTTCACCTATTGAAAAGCCTATAAATATGTGGAATCAATGTGTATTTTCTCATTTTTTACTCCACCAGATTTATTTGGCCAATTTATATATTAGTCGGCCGAATAAATAACTATATTTTTTATAAAATTTAATTTAATTTGGCCAATTTATTAGTTAGCCTAATGGATAATTAATTTTTGTAGGGAACTAATTTATTATTTGGCCGAATAAATAATTCCAAAATAATTTATCTAATTTATAGGTATATGCGTTTCAGATTGGCCAATTTTACAGTATAAAAATACGTACACAAACACGATTTGAAGCTTGGTCAACAATGAGTCCCACATCGGTTTTTTAATAAAACTTCACCTGTTAAAAAACCTATAAATACCTAGATTCAATTTGTATTTCCTCATCTTTTGCTCCACCAGTTTTCTTTGACCAATTTATTTATTAGTCGGACGAATAAATAACTATACATATTTTTTTAAGAGTGAAGGACCCATATAGCAAAATCCCCCCTTAAATTACAATAGTTGTCAAGGAACATAATATGGTAAAATTATAGCCAAAAATGTGTTTTTGGGATAATTATACCCTTACTATAGGGTAGAAATTTATACACCATTTCATTATTTTCTCCCACCCATTTCATTTCACGTCAGTTTTTTCTCTCTCTAAAACTTCTCCCACCCATTTTCCCTCCCACCATTTTCCTCCCCCATTTTCTCTCTCCACGATTCTCCTTCCCCGCCTCGTCTCCTTCCCAGCCTTCAGTCGTCCGCTGCTCCACCGTCCGCCGTCCGCCGCTGCCTCTTCACCGGTAAGTTTTCTCTCTCTACTGCTCTCTCTCTCCCCCCTCTCTTCTTCTTCTCCTTCTCTACCTCTCTCTCACTTTTTTCTTTTCTTCTCCTTCCCAGCCTTTTCCCGTCCGCTGCTCCGTCGTCTGCCGTCCGCCGTGCTCCGCCGCTCCGTCGTTTTTCTCAGATCTGGTTTTTTTTTTTTTTTTTTTTTTTCCAGATCTATTGCTATTTCATATTTTCGTAACTGCTTTTTTGTTTGCATAGTGTGGAGATCTGTTTTTTTTTCTCAAATCTGGTTTTTTTTTTTAAATTCTGAAATATACGATCTGCTTTTACAGATGTGTTTTTTTGTTTTGAAGATCTGCAGATATGTTGTTGCGAATTTTGAAATTCGCAACATCATATACGAATTCCGTATATGGTGTTACTGTGCATTTGATTCGTTAATTTGAAGTTACGAAATTACAATTTTGCAACATGTTTGAGGCTTTTTGAATGTTTCGAATCTGAAATTTTTAGGTGTATAATGTTGCGAATTTCACAATTCGTAACACAATTCGTATATAGTGTAGCGAATTGTGAAATTCGTAACTACCTGTGCATTTTCATTCGTTTATTTGACGTTACGAAATTACAATTTCGCAACACGTTTAGGACTATTTGAAGGTTCCGAAACTAAAATTTTTAAGAATATAATATTGCGAATTTAACAATTCGCAACAAAATATACGAATTTCGTATTGAATAATCTGTTACTAATTCATATTTTTGTATCACGTTTTTGGAATTTTGGTTATAACATGTTACGAAATTACAATTTCGTTACATGTTTGTGTCTATTTGTTAAGTATATGATGTTGCGAATTTCACAGTTCGCAACAAAAATACACGAATTTCGTATATAGTGTAGCGAATTGTGAAATTCGTAACTACCTGTGCATTTTCATTCGTTTATTTGACGTTATGCAATTACAATTTCGCAACACGTTTGAGACTATTTGAAGGTTCCGAAACTAAAATTTTTAAGAATAAACTTATGAAAATGCAAAGTTAGCCACAAACATGTAACACATGTTACGAAATTCTACTTTCGTAACTTCAAATAAACTAATGAAAATGCAAAGTTAGTTACGAAATTCATAATTTGCAACACTATATACGAAATTCGTATAATATGTTGCGAATTGTGAAATTCGTAACATGTATACTTCAAAAATTCAACATTCGTATTACTATTGCCTTGATTCGTGTAAAGATTTTGTCATTTCGTAGTACTATGCCTTAATTCCATGTTACGATTTTGTCATTTCGTATCACTATGCCTTGACTTTCTGTTAAGATTTTATCATTTCGTATCAATTCCATGTTACGAACTTTACATTTCGTATCTTGTTTCTCTGTTACGAATTTTACATTTCGTATCAATATGCCTTGTTTCTCTGTTACGAATTTATGATTTCGTATCACTTTGTCATAATTCCATGTTACGATTTAGACATTTCGTATCAGTTCCATGTCACGAATTTGACATTTCGTATCAATATGCCTTGTTTCTCTGTTACGAATTTATGATTTTGTATCGTAACAAAATCGCAAAATACAGAAAAAACACAACAAAACCCAGCGGGAGAGAAATCTATCAACCAAAACACAGATCTTAAAAATCTCAGCAACCATTCTATCAATCAAACTTAAAAAGCTACAAAATACAAAAACTACAACAAATTGACGGCGACGGCGACGGGAGGGGAAAGGCGGCACCTCGACAGCGGCGGCGACAGGAGGGGAGAGAAGGCACCTCAACGGCGGCGGCGACAAAGCAGCTCGAGGCCGGCGGCAACGGCGGCGACGATAGCAGATCTAGGGCGGCGACGACGACGACGAGTTCAGGTCCAGGGAGGCGGCGACGACGAGTTACAACTCCATGGCGGCGGCGACGGGAGGGGCGACGGCGACGACAGGAAGAAGAGAAGAAAAAAAAATGAAGAAGAAGACCAGTAGCAAAAGAATACGCAGGAAGAACAGAAAAAAAAAAAAATGGAGAAGAAAAGAAGCTGGAGAAGAAAACGTGATAAAGAGAGAAGAAAAAAGAGAAGAAAGAGAAAGAGGAAAAGAGATGAGAGAGAAAAAGTGAAAAGTAGCAGAAGGAAAAGAGAGAGAAGAATAAAAGAGAAGAAAGAGAAAGAGGAAAAGAGATAAAGTTGAGAGAGAGAAAGAGAAAAAGTGAAAAGAAAGGGGTATTTTTGTCCCTAAAACATATTTTTGGCTACAATTTAACCATATTAAGTTCTTTGACAACTATTGTAGTCAACCTAGTCAAAGTGGCTATATGGTTGGATTATCTCTTTTTTTAATTTATTTATTTTGGTCAATTTATTAGTTGGTCGAATAAAAAAATTATTTTTTATAGGGAACTAATTTATTAGTTGGCCGAATAAATGATTCCAAAATTATTTGGCTAATTTATTGGTTGGGAATTAAAATTTGAAATAGTCTAATATTTTTTATTTAATTTGTACAAAAATTATTAATTTTTAATTTGCCAATCTTAACTGACGGGTACCTCAACTCGGGATCCCATGTGGCACATCTCCATTCTTTATTCTTATTTATTTTAAAGTTTTCATTTTATTCATTTTGTTCATGTATTTTCTAAAATCTATAATCGTCATAGATGAATTAATTTTTACGTTATTTGTAGTTGGATTTCCAACTTTGCATAATTTATAATCGTAATTAGTGAATATTACTATACAGTTAATACAAGAACGAATAGTACAATCAATTATGTTTTATTAAGTTTTAGGTTTATATAAATTCTAAACGAGTATTATAAATTACAATTATAAATCAAAATCGTGGTCAACGACCTGATTCCGACTCGGAACCGTGGCGGTAGACGGGCCAATTCTCAACCAAAGGATATTGATATACGGATCTTTTTTTAAAGGAACATACATGACTAATTTTAATGAGGGACTGTTATGAAATAACACTTTTTCGAAACAAAAGATTCAAAATGTCACCTTAAGTTTAAAAGTTGTAAAATAGCACTTTGAGTTGTAAAAAGTCTAATATACCCTTAATGACTATACAAGAAGGCTAACTTTCATTTAAATCATACAAGAAGACTAATTTCATGTATGAACTTCCGGTGAAATTTTCAGCGAATTTCTCCGGTGAAAAATTCCTGCGAATTTTTTCGGCAAAAAATTTCCGGTGAAAATTCGAATCATACACGAAACCTAACTTCATGTATGCATCATACACGAAATAAGGGCATAAAAGTACTAAATTAAATGCAAGAAATTAATCTTCGTGTATGATACAAATTAAATGCAACATTCTTGTATACATGAAGGGCATAAAAGTACTAAACAAACTCAGAAGGCTATTTTGAGTTTTTTTTCAAAATAAGGGCCATAATTCATCTTTTATGTTTGAAAAGTGCTATTTCAATGTGTCAATCTTTTTTAATTGGGTTTGAAATAAGTACGAGTATATAAATTTCAAACATATTCGAATAATTCTAAACACACCATCTCAAATTATTTGGTTAATCGTCTCCGTTAGAAAACATAAATATGTAGGAAAATTAGCAGAAAAATTACTAACGATTTGTCAACGATCCAATTCCAACCAAGAATTGCGCGCATAAATGATCAAATTCAGTACTGGCCAGACAATTTTTTTTATATATAATTTTGAGCTCATAAAATTAAGGATATTTAGGGTCAACTTTTATCGTACAATATTGGCTAAGTTAGAATTTTTAATAGACATAACTATATGAGTTTGAGACGTAAAAATGTGGTAAAATTACTTTTAAATTGAATTTGAGATATGTTCAAGGGCATATAAATTCTAAACGTGTTTAGTAGATTGAATAATCAAACGATTTAACCCTAAAATAATTAATAAGTTATATTTTTCTTAATCTCTAACATATTAGTACTATCTAATAATTTTATTAAAGATAATTTCCCAATCATTTTTTTTAATTAAATTTTAAGTCTTTATAAATTTAAAACGTGTCATAAATTAGGCACTTATAAATCAGAGTCGTGGTCAAAAGGGCCAATTCCGTCTGCGAACCGTGGCGGTAGACGGGTCAATTCCGAACCAATGGGTGTTGCTATACGATTTTTTTAGGAACAGATAACTATTTTTTTAATCGGGTTTGAAACAAGTACGAGTATATAAATTTCAAACGGGTTTGAATAACCCTAAAGAAATTGTCTCGAATTGTTTGAGTAATTGTCTCCGTTGGAAAACATCGAATGTGTAGGAAAATTGGTAGAAAAGTTACTAACGATTTGTCAATGAGCCAGTTCCAATCCTGAATTGTGTGGTTACCGGCAGGGCAACTTTTAATTTAATAATTTTATGTTGAAATCTAAAAGTAAGGATATTTATGGTTAACTTTTATTGTATATCATTGGCTAAGTTACTTTTCAAATCCTATTATATCATTCTACGTAAAGTTTTGTAAAAAGGCAAAACCATCAAGTGCATAGTTAAATCAATTCTTGAAATTCTATTATTATTTAAATCAAAGTTCTTCTTGAAGCTGGTAAAAAAGAAAATGAATGTTATCATTATTTCTCTGTAAATATATTTGGAAGATGATTATTTATATAATACTACAATTTATAATATGAATTTTTATTTATTAAATATTATGTTAATATTTTTGGAAGATAGTTACTTATATATATATAATTTCAGGTAAAGAAGAAAACAAATGTCAACATTAAGTTTTCTTTTGATATATTTGGAAGATGATTATTTATATAATACAAAATCAGTATTGTAGTCAATTGGTCGGTTCGCTTCCGAGTCGGAATCGCCGGGGCAGACTAGATGTTACGAAGTGTTGGTTCAACTTTGTTTTTTCTTGCGAATATTACTGTACAGTTAACGACGAGAACAGATAGTACAATCAATTCTTTTATTAAGGGATATATAAATTCTTACGAGTTTCATAAATTATGCAATTATAAATCAAAACCATGGTCAACAAGCCGATTACGACCCTAAATCACAGACATATAAATTCTACACGAATTTAATAGATTGTATAATCGAATGATTAAACTCTAAAATAATTAATAAATATTTTTTTTCTTAATATATTGTATTTCACTCTTTAATAATTTTATTAAATACAATTCTCTGTCGATTTTCGACGGATTATACACTTATTATTATAATTAATTAGGGATTGAAAGATTCTCTCGTAGTGTCGTTCCTTACAAAATAAGAAATATTATATTTGAATAAAATGCATATGTGTCATACTTAAGATTCTAAAAAATTATATTAAATCTTTCATTTCATCCTTCACAATTCAATTTTCCATGAAACAAGTAAAGGCAAAAGGAACAAATTTACCCTCTTCTCGTTAAGTCGTTATACTTTGACGTCAAAATACATTATTCAGGAATAAAATATTGAATAAAGATATCCGGCCACACTGTGGCCGGTGTGGCCGGCCACACGCGTAAAAAAAGGAAAGTTGAATATAAAAATGGAAATAATCATATTTCCTCTTTAGGGTTTATGCTTCTCAATTAGGGTATATTTCCATTTTAAAAACATATATTACTATTTTTATCTCGTGTGGCTGGCCACAGTGTGGCCGAATATCATTAACCTAAAATATTATACCTCAAGAGCTTTAAAAAAAAAAAAGGAATATATATCTCAAAGAGATCAACATATCTTTTTGCGAGAACAAAATATATAAAGATGCGTCACATGTTTGAATTAAAATGGGGTAGATGCATTATGATGATGAGTGTTGGCCCAATTTGTTGTGAGAATTGACAATCTCTTCCATCATGAAATAAATAAATGTATGGAGATAAGATTCGTGTGGCCAAACTCCAAAAAAAATTTAGGCCATCCATAATCCATCACTGTAAGTCTATATAAATCGGTGGGTTTTCGTAAGGCTCTCTGCAGCGGAGCGCGCTTGCTACTTTTGCAAGCTCCACGTGGTGCTCGTTGCCCATTGTAGAACGTGGAGATCACTGTGAGCTTGCAAGAGAGAGCATGCGCTCGTAAAGGAAGAAATAAGATTTATGGTGGGCCAATCCACCTTTAGAACTCACAAACGGCCGAGCTCGCCGCTACAACTCTAGCCAGCGCACGAGCTCGCTGTGACGTGGCCTGTGAACGAGCGCGATCGTGGAGATCGCCGCTGCTCACAGCCTAAATTCCTCCTTCAAAACGGTAGTTTAGGATTGTTATTCTCTTCCAGATTTATTGGGGTTTAATATATATCATCAATTTCAATTCATCTAAGAATATGGACACTAATCGGTGTTAATACAAAAATCGAGCCAAATCAAATCGAAATGTTGATCGGTTTGATTATTTTCCAATTCTGTAAGATTGTGATTTAAATTTTCGATATTTCGATTCGGTTTTATAGTTGAAACAAAAATTACATATCAATCAAAATTGAGCCAAAACTTTAATTTAATTAATGATAATAATTTTAATTTATAAATGAGGTAATTTAGGGTAATGGTATTAGGTCACATTATGGCCAGTCATATGCGTAAAAAAAAGGAAAGTTCACTGTAAAAATGAAAATATTCACATTTCCCCCTTATGATTTATGCTTCCTAATTCGGGTATATTTCCATTTTCAAAAGTTATATTACAACTTTTAGCTTGTGTGGTCGGCCACAGTGTGACCAAATAGCACTACCCTATTGCAAAATGTCTTTTTTTCTAACAAAAAATGCTAAAATGTCACCTACAAAATAAAAATGTCAAAATAGCATTTTAGTTTAAAAAAGTCTATTATACCCTTAATGAGAATATAAGAAGGTTATCTTTAATTTGAATCATACACGAAGACTAACTTCATGTATAAATTTCAGACGGTAAAATTTTCCGATGCTGACAGTGGTGCGATGGTGCGATCGCCGGCGAAAAGATTTCGACAAAAATTTTCGGTGAAAATTTGAATCATACACAAAGCCTAACTTCGTGTATGCATCATACATAAAAACTAATCTTCGTGTATGCATCATACATGAAACTAATCTTCGTGTATGATACAAATTTGAAATGTTTGGCGGTAAAAATTTTCGTGTATGATGTATACAAGAAGTTAGGCTTCGTGTATGATTCAAATTTTTGTTGAAAATTTTCGCAGGAAATTTTTGCCTAAAATTTTCGTGTATGATGCATACATGAATGTTAGTATTCGTATATGATGCATGCATGAAGTTAGTTTTCATGTATGATTTAAATTTTGGTCGGAAATTTTCGCCGAAAATTCGTGCATGAAATTTAGTCTTCGTATATGATTCAAATTAAATTTAGCCTTCTTATATACTTATAAAAATATAAAAGGTATAAAAGTAACAAAATAGCTATTATAACTCTTTTTTTTTCAAAGTGACGTATCCTTATGAGAAGGGCTATTTCAACTCTTCTTTCTATATAAATATACCAAAAGATAGTATTTTAAGAAACGATAATATATGTCTGTGTAAAACTTGTCCAAAGTTTAAAGCGTGCACCTCATCCTTTTTTTTTTTTTTTTTTTTTTTTAATTTTTAATTTTTGCAATTTATCCCTTTTTCTTTTTTATCTTCAACTAAAATTTGCTCCCGGGACGGGACTATCCGAAAAAAATACTTGTTCATATATATCATTTGATTTTACTTTATTGAACATATAAGGGGTTTTGGCGAATTAAACTACGAATTTTAGGGTGTTTTGCAATTTTAATCCGAACTTTCAATTTTGGTAAATTAAATCAAGAACTTTATTGACATAAAATAATAAAAGTATACAAATGGCACAATATTATTTTATATGTCTTTATTGAAAATAAATATTAATTAATTTGAAAGTATAAAAAAATAGATAAAACATACCATAATACTTATTTATACTATTTTCTTGAAGTATTACGTTATTTTGAGGTATTTATACTATAATTTACATTATTTTGAGATATAATACCTCAAACACAGAGATAAAGACAAAGCTAAAGGGGCATCACACAACATACAAACACAGAGATAAGGATAGAAAACACTCTTCACATTCTAACCAATGACCCTCTGTTTTATATTGACAAATACTGCTTAATCTATTTATTACCTATCATGGAGTAAACTGTTCAGTTAAGACCATTCAAGTAATTTCACATATCTAACTAACAAGAATTTTTCACTGAAAATTGGGTAATACAAAAGTAATCAAAATAATGAAAGCCGACACAATATTTAAGTTCGACCTCATTCATCAACCTCTATAACTGGCATGAGTTCAACCTTTAACTAGTACTGGAAAGACAACTAGGCAATATAGAATTCATAGATTTGCTGATGATAAAGTTTTCGTCCACTATAAGACTCTAGGTCCACCAAATTTTACGTGAAGAACAAATAAATCATTTTTTGCTGACTATTACAAATACTCTATGATTAATGAAACTAGCTCATATAACGTAAATTATGGTATAATACCTCATATAACGTAAATACTTCATGAAAATAGTATATATGGTTGTTTTATCTATTTTTTATACTTTCAAATTAATTAATATTTATTTTCAATAAAATAATATTGTACTATTTGTATATTTTTATTATTTTATGTCAATAAAGTTTGATTAGGTCTTAATTGCAAAAATTGAAAAGTTCGTGATTTAATTTGCCAAAGTTGAAAGTTCGAGATAAATTTGCAAAAATTGAAAAGTTCCTGATTTAATTTGCCAAATTGAAAGTTCAGGATAAAATTGCAAAAATTGAAAAGTTCATAATTTAATTTGTTAAAATTGAAAATTCGGATTAAAATTACAAAACACCATAAAATTCGTGGTTTAATTCGCCAAAACCCCAATATAGAAGTCAAAACGCCTTATTTCTCACGCAGTGGCCAAAACATATGCTTCTGTAGGTAATTTTAAAATATAGCTGATTTTACTCTTTATAGCTCATGTTTATAAAAATAGTAAATATATTAATAAGAGCACTCTCAAGCTCTCAGCAAAAATCTTAAAATTTGCTCGTATATTTGCTTTTAAGACTTCCTCTATACTATGCTTAACTCTTATTTTAGATTGTACATACAATCATTATCCTATTTTTTACTAATTATTTTATAAAAATTATGGGTCTAACTTCATTTGTGAGATAAAAGAAGATTTAGAAATGTGTAAATTTGAGATATATAGGGAAGTGTAAATTTTTGGGTGGGAGCCACCTAATTTAGGAGATCTCTTTGATGAACGTTTTAGCACACACTTTTTATTATGTTAGCTTAAATTTAGAGTTAAAATTGAATTGAAATAAATGGCTGAGAGTGCTCTAAATGTACCCTATAGCTCCTAAATTAAAAATTTGATAAATTAATTCATCTAAATAATTCTTCGAAAAGAAAGAAAAAACGATTGATAACACAATTTCTGAGAGTAATTTCCGGGATAGATCAAACTCAATTTGGAAAAAGAGAAAAGAGAAAATGAGGCGTGAGAAAACTTGCACTCCATACTCTTAATTTACGCATATCTAATTGCCTTAAAGCCCCATTTAATATCATCTGCTTTTATTTTGAATGCAACTCAAATTCAATGCTTCGTCACCCCCTCCCAACCATTCTACAAACACAAATATATTCGTCTAATATTTGTATCTAATTATTTATCAATCGAATTAATTTTTCTAGTGTAATTATTTATCTATCCAATTAATTTGTTCTAGAATTAAGAGACGATGTTTACGATGTACTAGGGCTACAGTGATGAAGTTATAATTTTTGTGGACTGTAGGATGAATAACAGTAATTAATTAAAATTTTATTATTTTTAATAAATAAAGAGCTTTAGAGAGTAAATTTTTTTTTTTTGGGGGGGGGGGGGGGGGGGGGGGGGGGGGTTGTTTAGAATTACTCTTATTAAATAAAAGATTACTTACTAATATAAGTTTCGAATAAGGGCCCAGCCCATAACAAGTTTTATTTCTTGTTTATTATGAAGCATAAAAGAAAGCCGAGATAACGCACAGTTGGACCATGAAAAATGTGAAAGCCCACATCTATTCTATATATATAAAGATGGGGATAGTTCTAAACATAGCCCCAATTTACTCTGTAGGGTCCCTTTTTCTTAAAAAGTAACAAGAATAATTATTAATTTACTAATATAACCTATAAGTTATAATCCCTATTAACGATAACCCCCAAATTAGTTCTGCTAATTTAAATAAGAAAACCCTATAGCCCCAAATAACACAAAATGACAGACTTAAGCTCAAAAAATTTACGCAGATCTCCAAATATAATATAGGTCTTTGAGTAGGAATTCTACCTAACAATTATAAATTCCTTTTTTTTATAAACAAATAAGATTGTATATTAGATTGTGAAATGGATGCTGCGAAATTTGTAATTAAATTTGTTCAAAAGTATCCATCTTGCCAGTTTTTGAGAGGACGATCGTGTTGAAGTTTTTGAACTAAAGGTTTGCACATTCAATGAGATTTAATATAACCTTTGATATCATCCCGTCACCCCCGGCCTGTTCTAAATAGCAAAATATCTCCATATTCAAATTAAGCTTTTTATAATAAGCCTTTTTTCATTCACTCTCTCTGTCTTTATCTTTGTCACCCACAAAAATGCAATCACTGCACAGAGTAAACAGAAACTTACAGCTTTATCTGATGCAAATGCACTCATTTTGCTCGGGGGCTATGGTTTTTCCCTTTTAGTTTTTGTAGATTAATAAATTAGAGGTTAAAGGATATAATAGTAAATTAATAATTATTTTTATTATATTTTAAATTAAGAGGCTATAAAGAATAAAAAATGGGCTATATTTAAAATTACCCATAAAGATAGAAGTATTTTTCCAAAAAAGATGGAAGTGCTCGAATAGAAGTTCAATTTTTCCCACCCCCATATAATATAACTTTGTTAAAAAATACTGGTCTCTTGGAGGGGGAGGGGAATGTTACATTTTCCAACATCAAATCATGTAAAAAGAAAGGGATTTTGTATATTTATATCACCTTTGAATATAGTGGATTTATGATATATCAATTCCTTATATTACATTTCCCATATGATCACTGGCCCTCCAAATTCTCTACTTTTTTTATTTGTACCTATTAAAATATATTTATTTAGATTCTCACCCACTTCCCCCCTCTTTCTCGGTAAAGACCACCTGCAAATTATGTCATGTTGTGGTGATGTAGGTTTTGAATGGAAGTTTGTCTTGTTTTGGATTTGTGGTGATGTATTATTCTCCAATTCAATTATTTCCCTCACGCCGCACGTGAGTGGCTTTACACCTTGCCAGAGGGAACCATCAACACCTGGAAGAAGTTGCAGCAGGCTTTCCTTGACAAGTACATACCCATTGGCCGGATACAAAGTAGAAGGAACGCCATTTCTTCAATCAAAATCGGTGGAAGTGAGTCGTTGTATAAATATTATGAGAGGTTCAAGAAGTTGATCGTAAGATGTCCCCAACATCGAATCGAGGACATTGATTTGATCGAACATTTCTTAAAAGGATTAAGGGCCTCTGAGAGGAAATGGATAATTGCAGCTTGCGGAGGAGCCATAGTCGATCAATCTCTAGCTGAAGTGTTCAAGAAAATAGCTGCTATGGCCAATCAATCGCGAGATGAAGATGATATCCCAAGAGGGGGGTATGAAGGCAACAAGGGGAATTCCGATAACTTGGTCAGCACCATGAAAGACTTCATGACCAAGATGAGTGGTCAAATAGAGGACTTGAGAAAGAAGGTCGATGGCAAGGAAGTTCATAGAGCTGTGAAGAAATGCGATGTGTGTCAGGCAACATGTCATATTACCTCGGAATGTCCTAATTGGTTTGTGGAAGAAGGAGAGGAAGTGAAGGCAATAGGACAGAACCAGCAAGGTGGTGGGCAACAAAGGTTCCAGTATGGCAATAATAGCAACTATGGCAACAACTACGGCTATAGGCAGAATCAGCACGAGAACCTGAGGTATGGCAACAACCACTATCAAATGCCTCCTGCCCACCAACAACCGCAGCAACCGATTCAGCAGCAACATCAATACATTCCTCCACCTCAACAACCACCTCAACAACAACATAACTATGTTCCTCCACATCGAGAACCAGCTAAGACGGAGTTCATGAAGGAGACCATAGATCGTTTTACCAACGAGAACCAAAGGCTGGGGAGGGATTTTGAGAACTTTCAACTAGAAAGTCGAGGTCAATCAAATAACCTTCAAGCTCAATTGACTCACATAAACCAAACCTTGTCAAGGCTAGTAGATGACAAGAATGGAAGGCTTCCTGCCCAAGTGGAGGTCAACAAGGGCCAAGTCAATGCTATGACTTTGCGAAGTGGTAAGGATTTGTCAGAGGTGTTGCCCAAGATCCAACTCAAGGGACCTGCTCTAGTAGAAGAAACAAAGATGAGCTCAGGAGATATCAATGGCCTCTATGTAGAGTTGAAGGCAAAGCGTGAAGAAGGAATAAAGGTCAATAAGAACCCCGTCTTCGATAATGAGGAGGATGAAGCCTTGTTTGACTACGTGAAGATGGAAAGATCAAAGCTGGGGTTTGATAAAGATGACGTGTTGTTGGATTCGCTGAAGGTTGAAAAAGAAGCAGAGGCTTTGGCCAAGAGGACGGTTCCTCGCACCGCTAAGGCAAAGATCTCGTATCCAAGACGTTTTGCCCGTGATCGTGATCAGAAAGAGTTAGAGGACATGATGGAGGTGTTCAAGAAAGTGGAGATAAACCTGCCACTATTGATGGCATTACAATCCATACCAAAGTGTGCAAAATTTTTGCGAGAGATGTGCTTGAAGAAGACCAAGTACCCAGATAATGCTCGTTTTAATGTGGAGAATGTGTTAGCACTCATGAATGCTCACTTCCCGCTCAAGAAGAAGGATCCTGGCATGTTCGCTATCCCATGCACAATAGGTACTACGTCAATACCCAAGGCGATGTTTGATCTAGGAGCTTCGATAAATGTAATGCCAAGAGCCATGTTTGACGAAATGAGTGTTGGACCTTTATCTTCTACCCGTGTTGCCATTCAATTGGCGGACTTGTCCACAGTCTACTCCGATGGAGTTTTGGAGGACGTGTTGGTCAACGTAGGGGATCTTCTGTTCCCAGCTGACTTCTATGTTCTTGACATGGGAAAGAAAGCAATCAGGAACCCAGTGATATTGCTCGGAAGGCCGTTCTTGAGGACGGCCTGCACCAAAATTGATTGTGACACTAGGAGGTTGACAGTTCAAGTAGCTGGAGAAGTCGTCGAGTTTGACGCTTATCAGAAAAATCAAGATGATGCCCTAGAACACCTCAACACCCTCAATGCATTTGGTCGACGAGTGGAGACATTGAATAGCTTAAGTTGCTTCTTAGAAGACAACGAGGATGCAGGCCAGGCGGAACTCAATTTAATACAGGGTCTTGACCTGGATTTCGAACAAGATGAGGATATTGAGGAAGATGGTACCTTGTTGGAGTTTTATGAAGGCGATGAGTATGAAAGTGATAAAGATTTCTGGGAGGAGTCAGTCCATGGACATAGTTTCGACTCCACCGATGAAGACTATGGGACGGATGAGGAGTTAGAGGACAACAACACTCCTAAAAACTTCCGTGAAGATGAAGACGAGTTCGATGAGGAACTCAAGGAACTACCCCATGATGAGACTGAGGAGTTGGTAGAGGAATTTTGGCAACAGACAGTTCTTGAGCAGGATGTTGGCTTGCAGATAGAGGAGGATCTTGCCCAGTATGATGAACCAGCAGATGTGGAAGAATGTAGTTATGCCAGGATTCCGGGCATCATGCAACCTCAGGGGTTTGAACCACTCAACATCCTTGAATTGAAGCCGGAAGACAGGTTGGTGCCATCATTGCAAAAGGCCCCTACGTTGGAGCTGAAACCTTTGCCCAAGCACCTGAAATACATATACCTCGGCAAGAACGAGACTTTGCCCGTGATCATATCATCTGAGCTGTCAAGCATGGAGGAGGTCCGAGTTGGTGAGGTGCTGAGCAAATATAAGGAAGCAAAATGGTGGACCTTGGCCGACATCAAAGGCATTAACCATGTGGACTGCGTTCATCACATTTTGCTTGAGGAGGCTGCTGCCCCAGTAAGGGACCCACAAAGGAGATTGAATCCCGCCATGAAAGAAGTGGTAATGAAAGAGATACTCAAGATTCTTGACTTAGGAATCATATACCCCGTGTCTGACAGTCGGTGGGTAAGTTCTGTGCACGTAGTGCCCAAGAAGTCAGGAATCCAAGTTGTTGAGAATGAGAAAAACGAGATGGTGGCCATGAGATTGCAAACTAGATGGCGAGTGTGTATAGATTACCGAAAGCTCAACCAAAAGACGAAGAAAGATCATTTTCCTTTGCCCTTCATCGACGAGATGCTTGAGAGGTTAGCTGGTAATGACTATTATTGCTTTCTTGACGGTTATTCTGGTTACATGCAGATCTGGGTTGCTGACGAGGATCAAGGCAAGACCACATTCACATGCCTGTTTGGCACATTTTCATATAGGAGGATGCTATTTGAGTTGTGTAATGCACCAGGGACATTTCAAAGGTGTATGATGCACATTTTTTCGGATCTTCTTGAAGAGTGCATCGAAGTCTTCATGGACGATTTTATAGTCTACGGCAAGACCTTCGAATCATGCCTCAACAACCTGGATCGAGTCTTGAAGAGATGTGTTGAGAAGAGCCTTGTGTTGAATTATGAAAAATGTCATTTCATGGTAAAAGAAGGAATCGTCTTGGGGCATGTCATTTCAGGAAAAGGAATTGAGGTGGACAAGACCAAGATCGACATAAATGCCAAGTTACCCTACCCAAGATCTGTAAAGGAGTTGAGAGGATTCCTAGGGCATGCTGGGTTTTATAGAAGATTTGTCAAGGATTTTGCCAAGATCGCACAACCAATGACGAAACTACTTCAAAATGATGTGCTATGGGAGTTCAATGAAGATTGCAAGAAGACGTTCCATGCCTTGAAGGAGAACTTGATCACAGTCCCTATTATCCAACCCCCGGATTGGGGGATGCCTTTTGAATTAATGTGTAATGCCAGTGGTTATGCCGTGGGAGCAGTTCTTGAGCAAAAACATAGAAATGAAAGCTATGTCATCTATTATACTTCCAAGACGTTGAACCCCGCCCAATGCAATTATGCGACTACGGAGAAGGAGTTGTTAGCTATCTTCGCTTTTGAAAAATTTAGATTCTATTTGTTGGGAGGCAAGACCATAGTGTACACGGATCACGCAGCATTGAAGTACTTGCTGAGCAAGAAGGAGTCCAAGCCAAGATTAATTAGATGGATCCTTTTGTTGCAGGAATTTGACATAGAAATCAAAGACAAGAGTGGTGCCCAGAACCAAGTTGCCGACCACCTAAGTCGAATCCTCCAGCCTGATGATGGGGTGCCGATCAAGGAAACCTTTCCCGACGAGCACCTGAGTCTTGCCCAAGATGAACCATGGTATGCTGATATCGTGAATTACTTGGTGACTAGAGAGATACCCTCCGACCTTGGGCGTTATCAAAGGAACAAGCTTAAACACGAGAGCCGTTTCTATATTTGGGACGAGCCATATTTATGGAGGGAATGTGCGGACAAGATCATAAGGAGGTGTGTCGAGGATAAAGAGCAAAAGAGCATTCTTGAGCATTGTCACAACAAGAAATGCAGAGGACATTTTGGGCATCAACGGACTGCAAGGAAGATTTTGGAGTGTGGCTTTTATTGGCCAACATTGTTCAAAGATTGTTATGAGTGGGTCAAGATGTGTGAGAAGTGCCAAAGAGAAGGCAACATCATGAGAAGAAATGAAATGCCCATGATAACCGATCTTGCCCGTAGAGCTGTTCGACGTATGGGGCATGGATTTTATGGGACCCTTGCCGAGTTCCAAAGGCAACAAGTACGTAATATTGGCAGTAGACTATGTCTCGAAGTGGGTAGAGGCTCGTGCTTCCAACAAGAATGATTCTAAGGTGGTTTACAGTTTTTTGAGAACGCAAATTTTCAATAGGTTTGGTGTACCTCGAGCTATAATTAGTGATCAAGGTTCTCATTTTCGCAACACAACGGTGACTGCTTTGTTCAAGAAGTATGGAGTTACTCATCGTGTGTCAACAACCTACCACCCACAAGCCAATGGACAAGCGAAATTGTCCAATCGTATAATCAAGATAATCTTGAGGAAGACCGTGGGCACTACAAGGAAGGATTGGAGTATGCGCCTCGATGATACTTTATGGGCATATAGGACTGCCTTTAAGACACCTTTTGGTATGTCCTCTTATCGCATGGTCTATGGCAACAGATGCCACTTGCCCGTGGAGCTGGAACATCGAGCACATTAGGTTGTTGCCCAACATAACCTTGATTGGAACGAGACAGGTAAATCAAGGAAGCTCGAGATCCAAGAACTCGACAAGATAAGACTCCAAGCCTATGCCAATGCTGGCTTATATAAGGAAAGGATGAAGAAGACCCACGATCTTTTGATTAAAGAGAAGGAGTTCCATTTTGGGCAACAAGTGTTGTTGTACCAAACGCGATTTAGGCTTTCTTCGGGTAAGCTCTCGACCAAGTGGGCAGGAACCTATAAAGTTCAAGCTTAATTCCCAAATGGAGCTGTTGAAGTTAAGGATCCCAAGAACGGTAAGGTTTTTAAAGTTAATGGCCAGTGGTTGAAGGCCTATCTTGGGCAAGAACAGTTTGTTGAGTGGGAACCATTTGGGTTCCCTGTCGAGGATGACCTCTGACTTCTAAAGAGGGGGGTGTCGTGACCAAGACCTTAAACGGGGCGCTGTCCAGGAGGCAACCTGGTTAGTATTTTCATTTTATTTCTTCTTTTTCGTTATTTCTTTATTTTGGGAAAAAAAATATTGAAAATAAAAAAATTAGTTAGTTTATGCCTTAGGTATTTGATTTCTGAGTAATTTATTTTAAGTCTAACCATAGGAAAGAGTTTGTTTCCGGAGTGTATTTGTGTTTCGAAGTGTGCAGAAGATGTTGAGCAAGATGCAGGTTGTAGATCAACAATCAAGATGGAGAAGAAAGCAGGGTGTCGAGCAGAGGACGTGATCAAGAACCAAGTTGTTGGTCAAAGACTTTCCGAGGCGGTTACTGTTGCCCTTAAAAACCGCGCCTTATATACCTATTACATCACGCCGTCTCCACCACCCCCACTATCAATTTGAATTTCAACTCCGCAACTTCTCATCTTCTCTCTATTCTCTCTCCATCAAAACCTCTAAACTCTTACTATGGTGTCCACTCGCCCAAGAAATAGAAAATTCAACAAAATCCCCACCGAAATTAACATCGATCTCACCACCGACAATACCGCCACCACCACCACGAAACCTAAAATCACCACCAAAAGGAAACTTCCGATGGAACCTGCCAAATCCTCTGCTGATCAAAACCCTTCCATCACCATCGGTTCAAGCGTGCCCAAAAGCCCTCCGGTCGACGCCGCACTCTTAATGAGCGACAAAAACCCAAGTCTAATGGACGAGGCAGCGAAACAGTCGGAGGAGGAGACTCAATCGAAGCCCGTATTTAAGGAGGAAGATCTGGAAGAAGCAGAAGAGGAAGAAGACGACGGGGAGGAAAGAGACGAGAAAGATGGTGAAGGAGAAGGTGATAATGTGGACGACGAAGAGAATAAGGAAGAAGACCTGGATGAGGCAATAGAAGAAGTGGCTGCAGGGCTGGCGGCGGAGGCGAAGACCAAGGCCAAGGAAAGGCCGGCGATGAAGAGTGGTCGGACTGTCATGAAACGCCCTCACGGTGGCGAAGACACGCCGACGAAGAAGCACAAATCTGCTGTTTTGGACACCGGGTCTGTCCAGCCGTCGATCTCGAAGGGGACAATTGTCGGAACTCCGTCGAGGGTTAGCGAGGAAGAAGCCGGGGACGATGTTGAGGAAGAAGAGGATGATGACCAGTCTACTCCAGCAAGTGGCCGAAACAAGAAGAAGAAGAAGGGTGCTACGGTGGTGACGTGTAGGAAGCCCAGGGATTGGAAGGTGACTGCACCTAGGGTTCTCGACTTCAAACTAAACGAGAACCTGGGTGTTGCCCAAGCGGTCGGGAAGTTGTTTGAGGGGATAGGCTGGGGTTAGTTTTTGGAGTGGCCTGTGGAGGTCTATAAGGAACAAGTTAAGAAGGTGTACAATACGGCGGCTGTAACAAGTGATCCCGAGATTGGGGTAAGCATGATCTCCTTCTCGCTGTTGGGCGAGAAGTACGATTTCCAAGTGAGTGCTCTGAACCAGATCCTGGGGATGGTGAGTTTGAGGGACTTGGCTAAGAAAGAATTTATGGAGGCCAAGACCATGGTACCATCACCGGGCGATTTAGCTTATCAGGAGCAGTGGAAGGAGATCGGCAATGGAGCACCGTACTATGGGGCCAACAACAAGGGAACTGAGTTGAAGACTCATGCCCTGAGGCTTTGCCATCGCATTCTCGCCTACAACTTGTACGGCAAGAACGATAGTGGCAACAGCCTGAGCAACAAGGAGAGGTACTTGTTGTGGTGTATGCACACCAAGACTAAGGTCAATTTTGCGGCCTTTCTTGGTGAGCAACTGAAGACGGTGCTGGCAAAGCAGGCGTTGGGATGTACATGTGGGCACTTCGTGACGACTTTTTCGAAGGGAGTTGGTGTCTATGATGAGATGAAAGGGAAGCCGGTGATGACGGTTAACAAGTTGGGAGAAGCTGCCTTGAAGAAGATGAACGACATTGAGTTGAGGAATGGCAGATATGTGTTCATCGACTACGGCAGGCCAAAATCCACCAGGCGACCACCCTTGGGCAAGAAGGAGGAGGCAAGCACCAGTGCAGCGGTGCTGCCCAACAATGAGGTCGAGACCAGACTAGCCAACATGGAGAAGATGTTGACCGAGATCAGGGATGTCCAGCTGGCATTCTTTGCACACCAAGGATTCAGGTACCCGCCGGAATCTTCTCTTTGATTTTATGTTCCTCCCATTTTTATGTTAGTATAGGTTTTTTTTTATTATTATTTATTTTGTTTTTGTGTTTTGTGTTTGTAGTTGCCCAACACTGTACCCACTTTTCCTAAGGCAAAATGTGTGGGTGTTGGGGCATTAGTCTGTTTTATGTATTTTTAAAGTGTGTTTTAGTTGTTGATCAACATGTGGCATGACAAGTCAGAATAGGTATGTTGATGTGGATGATGCCAAATGTAGATAGGTAGGACGGAATGAGGTATTGGGCATGAACTGTGAGATTTTTTTAGCTTTAAATG
Organism: Schizonepeta tenuifolia; assembly: GCA_029490685.1. Classification (NCBI taxonomy): domain Eukaryota; kingdom Viridiplantae; phylum Streptophyta; class Magnoliopsida; order Lamiales; family Lamiaceae; genus Schizonepeta; species Schizonepeta tenuifolia. The sequence continues at coordinate 92,819,694 of CM055958.1, forward strand.
CTATATACATATGAAGCATTATTCTTTCTTGTGTGATAAAGACCAGTTGACACTTGTTGATCTAGAACTTGCCTGCATTTCTTAATTAAAACTTTGTGTGGCTTAGTTGAATTACTTAAATGAATTAGGCGTTTTTGTTCAAATTAGCCCATGGGTAAAATTTTCTACCTTGACATTTACCCTTTGTTTAGCCCCTTTGAGCTTGATGATAATTTTTTCAAATCACTTATAGTAGCCTGAACTTATAAGCCGTCCCGGTCATGAACTCAGGTCTAGAAGAATGAGGGGTGAAAGAGAAATGTTGGGTAGCACTTGTTGGGCAATATTCGTTTAAAAAAAATTAATAATAAAAATAAAAAAATAAGGAAAAAAAGAGGAAAAAAAGAAAAGTCCAGAAAAACATAATAAGTGTGCTAGGGTGGAGTGATTATGATGAGTGAGGAATTGAGGGCAATCTATTGCTCAAGAATCGAGTTCTTGACTTAGCCAGTTTCTATACATTCCCTACCTTTTACCTTAAGCCACATTACAACCCAATAAAGACCTAAGGATAAGTGATTTTGATTTTGTTCAAAGAAGTAGAGATGTAGAAGACAGGCAAGCCTATGGAAAAACATTGTTGATTTTGGTCAAGAGTGTATACATTTAACCTTATACACTTGAGAGTTGAGTGCTGGTGAGGATACCCTTGTTGTCCGATAACTCTATCTTGACCTATTTGATGGCAATATCTGCTTACATATTCTGTTTGGACTAACATGTTGTTGTGCTGATCTTTTGAGTCTGTGTTTTTCTTTGTTTTGTCTTTTCTGTGTTTGAGTCTTGGGTAGAGTTGCAATCGTACACTTGAGGGCAAGTGTAATTCAAGTGTGTGGGTGTGATGAACCCATATTTGTGTCCATCTTTTCTTGTGTTTTTCTTGTGATTTTAGTCTTTATCGAGTCAAAGTGTGTCTGGGAGGACACAAAGTCGAGAGATGGTGTGCAGTGAAGAACATGTGAGATGTTGGGCAAATTTGGTAGAAAATCTGTTGTTGAGATGCTGAAATGGCGATACGATGCGAATGGACATAGGGCTGGAGGCTTGTAGCTGAGCAACAACGTTTTACATGCTCTACAAGTCAGGAAGTACCTCCCCATATCCTTGAAGCCAACAGACAGAGTACCCGGAGGAGCCAGGATCTTGATCAACACAGGAAGCAATTCAGGATGCAGATATCAAGGGCAAGAAGCGAGTCGAGCCAATAGCACATTTCTTTTCCTTCAAGGAAGAGGATAAGGATCGGATATTTATTTCCTTATCCTAGCCGGACCTAATCAAAGAAGATATCTACCAAGCAAGGGAAGAGAATCGTGGCTGCATGGATGAGAGAGAAGGCGGATGTGATATGCATGGGAAGAATCCTTCACCAACAAGGAAACTATCTCAACCCTAATCCCTTCGCTTATATATATGGCCGACTCCATTATGTAATATGTGTCGTTTTTATTCAAGTTCATAGCTAGTTCTGCATTCTTGGTTTGAGAGGAAGGGAGGAAGAAACAAGTCCTACGGACAATTTAGTTTTTCGTGCGTTTTATATTTTCTGCAGTAGTTTAGTTGTTGGCTTGAAGCCAAGACCTTGGTTGCTGACTTATACTTTTTGGCAGCAACCCGTTTCCAATTTATGTTAAGTATGTTTTCCTTTATTTATTTTGTGTTCTTATTTAATATTATGTCTAGCTAAATTTATCGTTTGGGTTGGATGTAGATGAAGTGATCGTAAATTACTCGTTCTAAACTCGTGAGGTCTAATTGTGTTAGTTCGTTAATTGATTTTGTTCCCGAAACACTTAGGATTAATTCTAAACTTAATTGATATTGACATATGATTGATCACCATCTAGATATTGATATTAAGTCATTAACAGGAATTGGGATTTAACTCGAGAGTGTCTTTCGTGCCTAAGAAGGTAAAAAGTGTTGGAGAGCAGTCGGTAGTGACCTACCTCTTGGCTGTCTTGGTTCTGTTTATTCTTAATGCCTGTTGGGCAACATCGTTACTGAAGTGTCTTCGTGACTTTGTTGATCAAGAGAGGAGATCTTGCCTTCTTGTCAAGATCTGTAAAATTGGATAGACATAGGCTAAGTGTGCTTATATCGTGACTTCGTGACCTTTAGGGTATAAACTAATCTTTGTCTTAAACCAAGTGATGAGATCAGTTAATTGAATATCTTTGCACCAATGAATGAGTGATGAGTAATTAAGATCATGGATTTGAAACCCAATCCAATCTCTTTTGTTATTTGATATTTTTACTTATTGAGTTACAGGATACATTGCAGTCAAAACCCCTTTTGTTGAGTTCGATTTGAAGAGCAAATCTACGCCAAGTCTCTTGGGATCGACCCCACTTGTCATTAACTATTACCTTATTGGGCAAGAGATGTTTATAAATTTATTTGTGCGAAGAGTGTAACGACAGCGCTTTGTCAAATTAAGTTCGTATTTATTTGAAGAACTAATCACGTTTGTTGTTTTCTGTAATTATTATATTGTGTATTAAAAAAATAAAGTTGGTCGTGATTATAAAATTAATGGTCATAGTTATATTTGCACGCATTACAATTATTACTATTGTTTTCATAGCCATAACTAATATTTATTGAATGGTATGTCTTTCATATTCCTGTTTCGTGTAATATTGTTATAAAGGTATGAAAATAATCAGTTTAAATGTGTTACAAATTTGTTTGGATTGACAATAATTGCTTACTAGTTGGAAACTAAAAATAGGTCGGCCCCCTTAAATTGATAAAAGATAATTACATCAATTTGATTGGGATTAAAACTTGATTGTAATACTAAATTATGAAAATTATTAATAATTGGTGTTTATAATATTTATTTATTTTGCTTAAATATAATATTGAATTATGAAATGTTTGTTCTAGACTTGTATATTGTTGATTATTTTGGACTGGTTAATATTAATTCATTCGTTTTTTATGCATAATATACAATTTATTGAGCTCTAAAAGAAAAATAATAGTCACGGTTATCAAAAATATAGTAATTTTCATGTGTGATTAAGTCAACATCATTATCATTTTATTACATCCATGACCAAATTATTTTTTCAATACTATTTCATTTTTCTTTATAAAATTCTGACTTGTGTTATGTGTTAATTATTTTACAGATTGTATGGTCATGGAAGTCGAAAAAAGCAATAAAATGGCACCCGAAAGTGAACCTATCGTACAAAGTTTCTCATATGTCACGGATTCGGACCCGATTGATAGAAGTTGGGGGTCAGACCCTACTTCAAAGGTTTATGGCCGGGTGTTTTGGCCACCTTATTCGATGGTTGGAGGGCAAAACAAGTGGTAAAGCGCTACATATGGTTGTAGCTCGAGAAATAGAGTTATCCGGTGCTCCAGATTATTGGACTTGGTTCCAAATTAGTGATACAAATATCAGATTCGGGCCTCAAGAATTCTGCTTAGAGTCCGGTTTGAGATTTGGACCCACCTCATTTGATCCACACGAGGAGCACTCGCCTGAAAATGTTTTAGCTTTTCAGCAATTTTGTGGATCTATTTCAAGAAGTGGCGAGGACCACTTTTTTTACTTTACCGAGCCAAATGAAATCGACGGCCCTAACGGTGAGCTTCATCTGAAGGCGGCCAACGTTCTCGTCTCTTTTTATATGGGGTTGGGAGGTGATGAAAGACAGATTGTGCTACCGTGGCTTTGGGTGTTGGTGGATGATCTGAACGAGTGAAATAGATTTCCCTAGGGTGCTTATACATTCAGAGTATTGAAGAATTATATTGATCACCTCGCGGTGAATAGTTCCCACTGGAATTTCTTTGGGCCAGCATGGGTACTACAGTATTGGATTGTCGAGGCTATACCTGATTTAGCTTAACGGATTTCCAACCCAGTCGACAGTGCTGCCCTTCCTCATTGTATGAGGACGATCATGGTCTCTCTCCATAAAGTCAATTTGGACGAATATATTCGAGACGGGGTGGTTTGTAAAGAAAAACTTGTACCGGGGGTGAAGTAGATGAGGCAACCGAGTACTGGAGGTCATATTGTTCACATAATGACGTTATTGGTGTGAACTGTAGGAGACCAGTGAATAAGATCAAAGAGGGGATACCATTTGAACGCCCTCCTCGGAAAGCGAGGCCTACGAGTTATCCCCACGCGTCGAAATTTGAGGACGAGGATGAGACTAGAACATATGATTTGAGAGACCGACCCCCACCTCTGCCCCCACCAGAAGAAAAAGGGAAAATGTCCTCGAACTCAAGAGCGTCGGTTTATGGAGGAGCTGTCCGAGGTGACAAGATACAAGGTTAAAAAGGATGCCATGACAATGTGGAAAGATGTTATGTTTCGGGACATAAATTTTTTTGTCAAAAGCTTGTTTGGTAGGGGCTCGCGTCGTTCCTCACCACCTCGACACACACCACGACCACATCCTTCCTCACCACAGCCTTCTCCAACCGAAAGCCCAAGAGAGCATCTTAGGACGGAGGACGACACCATTGGAAATATTCCGGGCCGCCATTTGATGTCGGAGTACTCAACAGAGTGGAATCTCTTCTCCAATACATCTAGAAGAGATATGAATCTCTTTGAGACTCCAGCTCTTGTAATCATAAATTTCAAATTATTAGTCACGGACTAATGAAAAATGGTACCAGTTGTTTATTATGTACATATGACCATTACCATTCGTTTACCACCATGACCATTATTAAGTTTTTAGGATTGCATATTTTGTGATTTTCTGCCATTAACAGTTTGAATTACAGTTTATCTGTTTTGCATGTATTTTAATATATTAATTTGTATTATATTTGAGACTACATTTGTGGATCTAGTATGAACATGCTGCTCCTCCCCGACATTCTGTTCTAGATTTGAATGAATATTACACTCCACCCCAGGTAATATAAAGTTTTACATTTTTAGTCACGTTCAAATGAAAAATAGTACCAGTTGTAAGGTATTTACATATGACATGTACCATTTGTTTACTACCATTACCATTTTATATAGATCATCATACCATACATCGTCGGTTTGCACTATATCATGTCCGAATTTGCATGAACTTGTGGATGACCGAAGTGTATGATTCATTATCTCACGTTGATGACATTCAAACGACCCAAACGGACCAATTGGAAGCTCTAATCAATAGCTTTTGGCTTGTTCTTGAGTGTGGGAAGTACTTTCGGAAAAAGGAAATAAAATGCCTCGTACGATGTCACCGTTGATACTCAAGTTTTTGAGCAAGCCTAAGAGCAACCAGTCCAACCGTCGATTTTTACAAAAAGACGAGCACAGTTGTGTTCCGTTTGCACTAATGACTGTAGAGCGCTTGATTAGTGGAGTTCCGATAGTAGCTTAGGGTAATGGGAGCGTGGCGAATTATCGCCATAAAATTGCCCGTGACATTTATGATGCAGCTACTCAAGAAATGGTCGCCTATGATTGATGTGAGAAATGAGGAGGGACATGATTTGAACTACTTTAATTTGTTGAACCATGTAGTAATTCGACTATGATTCTCGGATATTATTCTTAATATTTATGTTGACGTTGCTTTTTATGGTCATTAATTCAGATAAGAATCTATTTGGGACACCATTGCAGGTAATCACAAACTTTAAACTATTCGTCACGGCGTAATGATAAATGCTACCAATTGTGTATTATATACATATGACCATTACTATTTATTTATTAACATTACCATATTTTATTTTTAAGGATTGAATATTTGTGATATTCTGTCATTAACAAAAATGTTAATTAAGAAAACAATACATGACTTGTATTTTAAGCATGGTACTGGAAATATTTGTCACGATCAAATATAAATGGTACTGAAATAATAATAATAATAATAATAATAATAATAATAATAATAATAATAATAATAATAATAGTCGGGACCAAATAACAATAATGGTATTGAAATATTTGAAATAAGTTTTCTTAATAACATTACATAATGCTTAATTCACTATGTCAACTTACAAACCAAGTAACATTGCCACGATCAATTATAAATGGCACCGAATTTATCACAATATAGCTGGATAAGGACATGTTCTGACGTTGTGATCAAGTGAGCCACATCGACTGCATTTTTTCGGTGCCCGTTTACTACCACTGCTCGAGGGCTCGCCAACGGTGAATGGATGTGATCTTGACGTCATATTTTCAACTGAAGATCGATGACGAGAGTTTTTGGGTCTTTCAACTTGACTAATAGGAGCGGATGACCAAACTACAACTACAACAATATTTGGTGGAAGAGACCACTCGGTTTGAAGAGGAACATCATTCACATGTTTTGCATACGTCTCGAGCATGGTAGTTCTCATGTAGAAATGATCCACATAGGTATATACATGATGTCCATTTCTCTTGTTTTTACATAAAAAATTGTTATGAAAAACAAATCAAAATCAAATTATTTCATTCAAACAAAAAGAGGAAAGGTCATGATAAAAAATAAATGGTACCAGTCATAACTAAATAATAATAACCGTTACCAAATATTAATTGAACATGACTATTATTCAAAGTGAACTTACTGAATTGCTGCAACAACATGAGAAGAAGGTATCAAGTCCATATCGAAAACCCTGCATGGACACCACCTCCGATTGAGATCTACCGTCAAAGTGTTTTTTGCCATCATTCACTTTGAATGTTGCCGCAGTAATGGGTGTGACAGTGTAAGATCTTGCTTTCTCAACCTCTACAGTGAGCTTCTCATGTGCCTTCTTTGTCAAATAATCATTACTCGACGCTGCTTCATGTCTTCTTTCATCGAACCATTTCTCAACGAGGCCTCTAATAGCTTCTAAGCAAGAGCATATTGGAAGTCGTCTAGCCCACAACAGAGATCTATTGAATGTTTCAACCCAATTGGATGTCAATGTATCATATCGACGGACAGGGCAGAAGGATCTAGCTCACTTCTCAGGACCGATTCCAATTATCTTATTGTACGCAGCAGGTTTGGCGAGCCGCATGTTCTCCATTGCTTTTTCGTACACAGATCTCCGATATGTAAATGTTGCTTTACGATACAACTTGGTAATGGGTTTTCCAAAAGGAACTAATCCCTTAAGGATGTGAAAGTAGCATAGGCCGTGTGCTACACCAGGATAGACTGTTCTCACTGCATTCGCAATGCTTAAGTGCCCGTCTGAGACAATCAACAAATCATCACGACAACTAAATGCCACTCTCACATGACTGAGAAACCAGATCCACTCAATGTCATTCTCAATCGGACCGATCCCTTATGCCAGAGGAACTACGCCGTCATTCCCGTCCTTTGTAACGGCAACAAATAAAATGCCCTGATTTTTTCCTTATAAATGTGTTCCATCTAAAATAATCACGGACTGAACAGACCACTCAAATTCCACGATAAAAGGTGCCAACGCTACGAAAAGATGTTCAAAACGACCATCATGGCTAACACTGTAGTCTATAATCGACCCCGGATTTGTTCTCCTCAACTTGTGTAGATAGCTAGGCAACTTCTTAAACGAGTCTCCATATCCACCATATATCAACTCCAGTGCTTTATTCCGTGCTCGCAGACAAACACCGTAACTTGCAGTGATTCTAAAATCTCGGTGAAGTATAGCCATTATTGCGTGGGGCTTGATGATGAGTTTTTCATTTCGCATTCTTTTCGCAAAATGAGCTGCAATCACCGTGGAACTGACCTTCCTTTGAATAACACCATGGTCCAGGAGGTTAAGATTGCATGAATGTGTCGGATTGAACTTTCATATATACCAAAAGTTCCCCTGGAATCGGGCATGTAGAAGAAAAGGACAGTCTTTATGCCTGCATTTGTAGTGAACACGACCCAGATCGGACCGGAGAGTACGGAACTCAGCTCGTTGTTCCATATGCCACATTCCAACAACAAGATATATAGCTTCCTTGTTGTAAAATATGTCGTGCAGTGCCAACGGACCGTCTGGCATCCGGTCAAGATTGCTCACAACAAGCAAGATAGTAGCATCAAGTGGAATAACTAGAACTAACCAATTTTCTAGCTCTTCCACTTTATTGCCACATTCTGCATGAACAAGGGGTGAATGGTTAATCTGCATCAACATTGACAAGAGTTTCTCCACTCCGCCCTGAGTGTGCACCCACGAAACAAAATCTGCAAAAGAAGCAAAACTTAAATTTAGGGATTTTGCCTCTTCCTCCTCCTCATCGGACTCTGATTCTTCGATATATTCTTCATCATCCTCGTCTGACTCCTCAACGGTACATTCTACATGCTCGCGTGATTGCGATGTTAGTATCTCCTGCGTAGGAAGGCTTGCGCCACTACCACTTCCAAATTGAGTTTCTCCAAATAAATTGGATGAAGCCATATGTGTGAACGACAAGACATACTCATTGTATTGAGAGTATTGATTGTCATGGGATATGACGATGAATTCAGACCAAACGAAGGTCTGTACACATCATCATTGTGCACCACATACAACATAGACTCAAATTCAAGACCACACAAATGATAAAGTTAATCATCATTGCTCACACAATATTTAACAGTTCGACCACTTTCAGACTTTAATAAACACCATAATTCATAAATGCAACTCAACGATTTCGACATCATTATCAAGTCGATATTATCTTTAATGATAGAGAAACTTATCGTATTCAGCGGCACGTAGAAAGTGTGTGACTCTCCACCATTATACAATGTATCGCCTAATATCCCATCATATTTAACGATGAATCTTTTTACACTCCATTTGTAAAATCAAAACAATTTCCAAAACAAAAAATATAAGTACAGAAATAATAATTTCCAAATGCATAATAATTAAACAATTTTAGTCATGACCAAATTTGTTATAGTCATGTTCAATAATGTATTGGTTACGATCATATTTTATTTAACTAGATCAGGACTATTTTTTTCTTGTTCCAATACCAATAAATAAAATTAAAATTCAATTTACTTGTGAAAATGTGGCTGAAATTTCTTACTTATATAGTATTTCCGGATGAAGCAACTAATATTCAATTGGTTCGTGGTGGCTTTGTAAGTTATCTACAAAATAAGACAGTAATGTTATAAAATCATCATAAATACTTATTCACTAATGTAATGATGCTCAGTAACTAAACAAAATTGGTCGTGATAAAAAATATATTGTCGTGATCGTTTATATGTTTGGTCCTATTCATTAATTTCAAACTTGATCAGGACTATTTTTTCTTGTTCTGGTACCAATGAATAAAATTAATTTCAATTTACATGTGAAATTTTGAATGAAAATTTCCCTCCTCTGTAAAATTTCTACAAGAACCAAGTGGTTTTCAATTGGTTCGTGGTGATTTCATACTTTCTCTATAATATAAGATTATCGTGTTAGAAAAATATTAAAATTACATAGCTACAAGTATAAGAAAGGTTAAAAACTAAAAATCATTTGTCGTAATCGAAAAAAAATTGTCAGGGTCGTTGCGATGTTTGGTCCCGATCATATATTTTCAACTTGATTGGGACCATTTTTTCTGGTTTTGGTACCAATAAATAAAAAAAATATCAACTAACCTGTGTATGCTTCAAACACAGTGACTTCTTCGATGATTAAAATGTCAAGAACGAGCCTTGTTTTGTGAAATTGTAAACTTCTTTGATGATAAATGAAATTGTGAACGAGACTTCATTGTGTAAATTTGCATTTGTTATATAGAGGATGGTCAACAAGATTCTTGCGCATGAGATTCTTACCTATGGAAATATAAGAAGTGACCTTTGCATGCATGAGAGTAAATCACGTGAAAGTGAAGAGAAGAAATATGAGGAAGAAAGTACTATACAAGAAGACAAAAAAAAAAGATAAGGGTAGCATCCACATAAAAGAAAATGAGAGAGAGAGAGTGTGTCCAATAAGACAAGACAAGGTGAGAGAAAGTGGAAAAAACTAAGCTTGTGTGAGCCAGTGGATATATCGTAAATGTAATAAAAGGAGTGGACATATTGCAAATCCACTTTATCCATAAGGGATATAAATAAATTTATCCCAAAAAGAAATTTCAATTTCTCATTTTCTCACTTCAATTTATAAGGATAATTTTAGGGTTAATGAATTGTAAATTTTCAAACTTTTGGAGTTGTGACGTTTTGCACTTCAGAAAAAAAAAATGTGTCTCACAATTTCCAAACTTTTAGTTTCGTCTGATTTTGCTACCCGACTCAGTTTTCGGTGATTTTCGAGCTGACATGGCAACTGGAAAGCTCACGTGTGCATATTTAATTAAAAAAAAGACATAATAAATTAGAAGCCCTAGATATGTAAGGTAGCGAAAGAAATCACGCACTATGCTGCTTTCTAAACTCAAATCAAATCCGACATCAATTGAATGGCGGCGATTCGATGTCTGGGGCCGTGGATGCGGCGACTGAATGCTAGGTTGATTGTCACGACAACCGACTACTGGTATGTGGACCGCCCGTACAATTACAAAGACATGTTCATTCTGAGTAAGCGTCCGTTCGACAACAAAGGTTTGATGGATGAGTTGTCGAAATCGATGAAAGAGAAGCAATGGGTTAAAGCAGAGCATCTGTTTGAGCTTTGGATCGCAAATGGGAACAAGCCCCATGTCGATGCTTATAATCAGTATTTATGGGCCCAATTGATGGGGGGCATCCACCACCAAACTCATCCTTCTACTCCATGCTATGTTTCATTATGACGTGGTGCCTAACACTGCGTTGTTTGACATTGTCCTCAGCTCTATCCACCACCAAGCAGCCTCCTAAGAATTTATCAAAAGATTGTGTGAGAGAGATGGATTATGAGTCTGATCGACGACAACGTGGCCGGGCAGTTCAAGACCAAATGGGTATAAAGACCCCCTCAAACTTTCTTTTTATATAAAGAACAACACGGATTCAAATATGTAAGTTTTTAAAATCGTTAACCTAAATATGCATCATATCAACACAAGAGAAGAGGCATTGCTTTATAGTCAATATAATTCTTTTGGATGTTGGCCGGAGTTTATAAACTTTAGATTACTTAAATAAAACCAAATGGTTTATAATATTTCATAAAAAAAAGCCATAATAATGGCATCAAATTTCCAAACACTTCAACTTGTTGAGTTTTGCACCCTTAAAAAATTTTGCCTCTCAATTTTCCAAACTTTTAGTTCCGTCTGATTTTGCTACCCGATTTGAATTCCGGCGATTTCCGAGCTGACATGGCAATCAGAAATTAGACGTGAACATAATTGAAACGACGTCATTGAAACGACATAATTAAAAAATTTGGAGTCTTACATAGCTAATACTAACATAACTACCTACACCACAGCACTTGAAACGACACCATTAGTATAGGCTCAACGACGTCGTTTCAATTATGTCCACGTCTGATTTTCGACTGTCATGTCAGCTCGAAAATTGCCAGAATTCAAGTCGGGTAGCAAATTCAAATGAAACTAAAAGTTTAAAAATTGTGAGGCTGATTTTTTTTCTAGAGTGCAAAACACGATAATTCAAAAGGTTTGGAAATTTACAGGTCATTGATACTTAATTAAAAGGGTTAATTGTACATAAATTCGTAACGTTTCACCAAATTCTCAAATTGCACATAAATATAAAATTATGTTTCTAAAATACGTAACGTTTCAATTTCTAGTAATTTTATTTCGGTGCTCGTTTTCGGCCAAATTAAATCCCGCGTGGCACCCAAACTTACCACGTTGGACTCGTCGGACGGCCAATACGACAACATTGTTTTAGTGCATAAAGAAAACAATGTCGTTTGAGAGAAAGGAACATAGTGTTCTCCATTGTGAAAGAGTATGAAACAACGTTGTTTCCTTCATGCGCTAAAACGTCGTCGTCGCCTTGGCGTTCGGCGAGTCCAGCGTGGCAAGTGAGGGTGTCATGGGGGATTAAAAATAAGCAAAAATATGCACTAGAGTAAAATTGCTGAAAATTGAAGTGTATTTTAGAAACATAATTTTAAATTTGTATGGAATTTGAAAATTTGGTGAAACTTTACGAATTTAGGTGCAATTAACCCTAATTAAAATATGCCTTCAAGTCATATTTTGTTTATTGTAAGTGAAAAATAATAATACTCATAAAAAAAATGTGATAATGTATTTTTAAATACCTTTTTATAAAACATAGTACAAGTTTTTTGCACTCATTCATAAGAGTATAAGTTTTCTATACCAAAATCAATTAAAACACTAAAATACCCTTACTTTTAATAAACAAATAAGAAAAGACAAAAAAATATTAAAAAAATCCTATCATGCGGTCCCCACTTTTCCACCCCACCACACATCACTTTCTATCTCTCTCTCTCTCCCCCTCAACCATTGATACACACACACGACGGTGGCCACACACACACACACACGACGGAAATGAGTGATCAATCCGACCACGATGGAGAGTCAAGGGCGTCGACATCTATCTCCGGCGAGGAGGAAGTATGACTCGTCGTCAACGAACCACCTGTTAGTGCTAAAATTTCACACGAAATTAAATTTTGGGTTTGCAAAATATATGTTTCTAAGTGTGTGTTTATGTTCGATTTATTGAATATGAGAACAATGAACTTGATTTTATGAGCATTAGAAGTGTTATATCTAAGATTTGTTGATAACAATTGGGGTTTGAATGTGAAAACAGGCTGCCCACGGTGGGTGTTTATGTAATCACGATGGCACCCATCGTGGAAAGCCCCATCGTGGGCACCCCGTAGTGGGCAGTCCCACCGTGGGCAGCCCCGTCATGGGTTGTCCCATTGTGGGCATCCCCATCATAGGTGTCCAGGGACTGTTTTATATGCTTTGGGTTTTGTGATTTTGTTGGTTTGAGCGATCGAACTTCTTTCTTTATAGTTTATGTGTTTATATTGCAGCCCAGTTGTGATTGGATGAGACTTGGATTGCGTCATCATAACAAATTAATAAATATATATTGTCGTGAGATCCTATTTAAAGAAATAGCGAAGGTATTTTGGTATTTCACGTGCAATCCAGTACGGTATCAAGAAGTGTATGATGAATTTACGGTGGGAATTGTTGGCCGTCTCATTAAACATAAGAGGCTTGGAAGTACAAACAGTGCCCTACATCACTTATTGGCCCGTCAGTTGAGGGGTAGTGAGATCCCCGCGAATGAGACGTGGTTCCAAATTTTTGGGCGAACCCTCCGCTTCACAGCACGCGACTATGCGTGCATTATTGGATTGAATTTCGGAAGGACAAATTTCGACCCAAATGCGAGACATCTCCTCTGGCCTGACAGTCTTTTCCATAGAGTATTCAAAGGCCGCAAAACTAAAGTCATAGAAATGCATAATATGTTTAAAGATTTAGAGTTGGGAGACAACCTCGAAGACTATGTGAAGGTAGCTAAGCTCTTACTTTACTACCGATTTCTCCTGTGTCGGGACCATAATATGGATGTCGAGGAATGGTCATGGGCATTAGTTGAGGATCCGGAAAGTTGGGAACAGTTTCCGTGGGGTGATTACACATATCAGGCATTGACTTACTACATCAACAACACCGTCAAGAATCCCAACCAATGTGACATTGGAACTTATCACTTTTACGGACCGATTTGAATTTTACAAATTTGGTCTTACGAGTGTATTCCACTGTTGGGATGGAACTGTGGAACCCGATCAACCACCGTTAGAGTTCCTCGATGTTTTATGTGGACTACGAGATGTCTTAAAGCAGATTTCAGCACCTTCTTCGAGAGAGAGGTACGTGCCTTCCCTTTATTTTTATAATATTTTATCATTTATATTACATGTTTAATTTGTGATCTAATAATATTTTTACATAACTTGTTTAGGGTCTTGTCATACATAACACGATGCCTATTCTCGCGGAAGACATGGACGAGCTGTATTGGTTCAGTCTTGACTCGGTGTATCATGTACACTGGGAACCTCCGAAAAATTAACAAAGAAGAATACAGAAAAGGTGAAAAAGAAGGAAAAATTAGCGAAGGCTGCGGAGGTGGTGGGGAAGATAATTAAACCGGCCTCATCGGCACAGAAAATCCTAAAACAACGCCGACAGAACACCCCGCACCACCACCAGTACATACAGCTGAGACAACAAAGCCGGTCTATCAAGAGAGATCCGAAGACAGAGTGTGTTGTGTCTACGGACGTCCTTGTCCTGACCAAGCGAAGGACGACACAGACGACTACTTCGATCGCCGGCTGAGGGCGGTCTTGATGGACGAGTCTGACAAGGGCTTCTTTGCTACTTTTTCCCTGAAGCTCTTTGCTCAGGTGAAGGAGTATTTCGGTCCGAGACACAGACGATCTGGGAGCCCTCCACAGCAGTCTGTTGGGAGCCACAGGAGGAGCCTTGAGCCACACCGTCACTCTGCAGAGGTTTCTAGCACACACCGGAGGTTTCCAGACCCGCCTCGTCACTCTGCAGCTGCATCTCTACAGGGACAGCACAGTCGGGATAGTCACCACTCTCCTCACATCCCTGAGCGTACCGAGCAGTCGATGCACCACTTGTTAGGGTAGTCCTTTGACCTTATACCCCACCAAAGCGAGCCACCCGAGCAGCCGTGAGGATATCAACTTGCCCACCAGCAGCAGCAACCGATGTTCTTCAGCTACAGCAGTAGACCGCTGCATCGGTACGACCCTCCGACGTGGCAGCCTCCGATATTTCGACCTCCTATCTGGCAGCAGCAGTCAGTGTTTCCATGCGACGGCAGCAGCAGTCACCTTTTTCCTACTGCCAAGTTCACCCCACATGAGCAGCAGATTCCCTACCAGCCTGAGTATCAGCAGGAACAGCCGTTTTTTCCTACTGTGGAGGACACCACACACGAGCAGCCCAAACGGCAATTTTCACCTATTAATATTGAGTGGCCGTCATCCTCTGACGAGGAGTCTGCTGAGCAAGATTACGAATTAGTGGAGCGAGAGGGCTTGCAAGGTCGTCGTAAGACGAGACTGTCTGCCGCCATGAAGAGGTTAGAGCGTATGTACAGGAAGCATAGAAAATCAGGAGAGGATGCTATAATCACAATTCTGATGATTGACCACATTGTTGTGCAATCTGTTTTTTATCGTCTGGAGGATTCTTGACAAATGATGTGGGCAGAGGTACAATTCTATCTTAAATTACAATAATTCAAACTTATTTGTATATTATAACTAATAAAAAATTAAATAATATTGCAGGAGATAGAGTTGTGCCTAAACTATATGAAATTCAAGATGAGACATTTAGATAGGTTGACAGCTGATGGAGTATGTGAGGCAACCACCGTTATAGTCGGTATTGGCTTCTATGTAAGTATTTCTTTTCGATTTATGTAAAATCTTGATTTCTTGATTATATTAATATTCTTTTTTATTTATGTAATTTTTTATTGTATTACTAGAATGCTTTGCGAAATGAGTGGGATAGGTTGTACCCTATTGATGCTAATGGCCGGAGAAAGAAAATTCCTCCAGGGCTTAGACTACATACTAATTGGCGCGTACCTAATGGTCTTATACAAATGGTTGATGGCACAGAAAGTGAATTAGCAACGGCATGGTGACAAGCTAACAATGTAAGTTATTATATTTTAAAATAATTTCTTATTTGTAGTTTACTATAATTTTTTTTTAATATAGTTAAATTGTTCCTTATCGTGTACAAGTCATAACAGTGTGCATTATCGGGGGGAATCATTGGATCACGATACGCATTTGTCTGAAGGATTGGACTGTCGAGCTGTATGACTCGACCATGATCCATCACGGGGACACGAACGTGCGCGAAGAGCAATTACAGTGTGTGATCGATCTCTTACCTCGATTGTTGCCCGCATCAGGTTACTGGGAGCAAAATTCCCACAGGCAAAGGCTCAAAAACCCTCAGTTCCTGATTAAGATGCCTGAAGAGGAGTAATTCATCCAGACCGACGGGACAAATTGTGGCCCATACGCCCTTATGTATGTTGATCGTTTCATCAATTTAACATCGACACATCGTAATGTGTCAATTGATGATAAATACATTGAGAAGTATAGGTTATTTGTTGCAACTAGAATATTTTGGTTAGGAGTAGAGGGTTCGTTATGGGAGAAAAGGCATAACTAAATTCTCATTTTTGTAAATATTTGAACTTATTTTATATGATATTTGAACTTGCTTGTTTAAGATGTGAGAATGATGTTGAAAATAGCAGGTGAAAAAAGACTCCCTGGACACCCAAGATGGCCAAACCCACGATGGCAGCCCACTATGTTGGTCATCCACGATGGGGAGCCCACGATGGTAGCCATCGTGGGCACGGTGGTGAGCAGCCACCGTGGGCACAAGAACATGTGTGAATTTCATTTTTTGTTCGATTCCTTCTTCGATTTTGTTGTTTAGTGCTTCTATAATATCTTATTTTTCAATTTAAAACTACTTAACAACATATACCAAACACCCACACGTGACCTTCATCTAATTCATTAGTAAATCAGATATACTTCGTACGAACGTTGAAGTTAGTGATACATAACTATTATCAAGAGAATCCCAACATTGTACGTATAGTATAAGTTATATTTTGCACGAAATGTAACATAATTGAAATACTAATCATTGAATTAACAAAATGTATCATATAATATAGGTATAAGGACGGGATTCTCTTGATAATGGTTACGTATCACTAACTTTAATGTTCGTACGAAGTACCTGATTTACTAATGAATTAGATGAAGATCACGTGTAGGTGTTTGAATTATGTTGTTAAGTAGTTTTAAATTGAAAAATAAGCTATTATAGAAGCACTAAACAACAAAATCGAAGAAGGAATCGAACAAAAAATGAAATTCACACATGTTCTTGTGCCCACGGTGGCTGCTCACCACCGTGCCCACGATGGCTACCATCGTGGGCACCCCATCGTGGGCTGCTCACGATGGCCACCATAGTGGGCTGCCATCGTGGGCTGCTCACGATGGCCACCATAGTAGGCTGCCGTCGTAGGCTGCCCATCATGGGCACCCATCGTGGGCTGCCCATCATGGGTATCCAGGGAGTTATGTTTTTTCGCCAGCTATTTTCAACCTCATTCAAGTATACTCACTCACATCTTAAACAAGTTCAAATAACATATAAAATAAGTTCAAATATTAACAAAAATGAGAATTTAGTTATGCTTTCTCTCCCAATACGATTCATAAATTCATCTTAAAAAAAATAACATATTTACGTTTCACGATAAGGACATTTCCTCGCATCATGATCATCAAGACGACAAATGCTACACTTTTTCTTCCGCCGACGCCTTTGCCTTACTTGTTCTCCCTCAGCCTCTTCTATATCTTCAGGGGGGTTATTCAAGTCAATACCACTGAACGGGATGGATGTTGTGCAAGTCTTTTTGTTGTGGCCTCTTCCATGACACCTACTGCATACTTGGGGACATCTCACCAAATTTTCTACTGCGGATCATGCACGACTATCTTTTGGCCGCCCAGCCTGACGTACCTCATCCATATGAAGACAAACGATTGTGGAGATCTCCGGAGGCACAACCCACTCATCTGGATGCGGTATTAGGTTAATATGCTCCATATAAGTCTCTCTAAATGTCTCCTATTTGAAATAACGACTTACAAAATCGTACACAGACAAACCGTTACCTGCTCGCCTGTTAAATAAGAAAATAACGATAATTTCAACATATGGAAAGGCTAAGCTAAATGAAAGTTCGTGCAACTAAACAATATTTAGTAATTGAACATGTTACCTTATAGCGGCAACAGCATGGCGACATGGAATCAAATTTAAATCCCACGCTCGGCACGTACATGTCCAGGTTCTTAAATTTAGTAAGAAACATTTCTTTTTTCAACCCTGTAAACATGTGTGGTGGTGTTACCTCGAGCTGCAAGGCGGGTACCGCGTTGCACGGATAAACAAAGTTTTTCCAATGCGTTCTTTGTCAACTCATGAGATCTCGATGCAGCTTCTTCTTGATGCTCATTGGTCCATTTCTCTACAATGAAACGGTACATCTCAATCATCGAGTGTACTGGAAGACGCCTCGCCCATAGCATACGAGAGTTCAAACATTCGGCATAATTGGAGGTTAAGAAGTCATAGCGTCGAACCAGACACTTACACTTAGCCCACCTCTCCGGTCTAATGTCAGAAAGCCGTCTGTGAGCTCCGTTGAGGCTCACTTGATGCAGTTTTGAGAACAAATCGCCGAACTCTTCGTGACGATTACAATATGCTGCAGCTTGGAAGATAGTGGCTACGTGCTTTCCGTAGGGCGTGAGATTTTTCTGAAGGTGGTGGTAGCACAACCCGTGGAATGCATTCGGGTAGATGGCTCGAACTGCATTCCTAATACTCAAATGCTGGTCACTTACAATCAGTAAATCATCTGGAGGGTTGTAGCATCTGAGCAGGTTGGAGAGAAAATATACCCACGACTCATCATTCTCCTTGGGACCGAGGCCAATTGCAAGGGGGAAGACATGGTTGTTCCCATCCAGCGTGACGGTTACAAATAAAATTCCTCGGTTCTTTCCCTTAAGGTGGGTTCCGTCCACTACAAGCACCGGCCGTAGACACTTATCAAATGCTAGAATACTGTTTCCGAGAGTGACAAATAAGTGACATAGAGAGCCCTCGGCGGTAATCTCCAAGTCATAAACAGTTCCCAGGTTATGCTGCTTCAACAAATATAGATACGACGGGATCTTCTAATACGACGAGATGTGGTCGCCATACGTATTTTCTATGGCTATGTTTCTCGTCCGGAGAGCAAAACTGTACCAAACACTCTACTCATCTCTTCCATCATCTCCCTTGGCTTCAACGTAACCGCCTCGCCGGTCAATCTCTTGGTAAAATAAAATGCAGCAACATCAGAAGATACCGACCATGCAGCAGCACGATTCAAATCGTGGTGACAGGTGTGATCCAGGGATAACTTAGTAATTCTCCAAATGGTGCCGCCCTCAACAGCACAAATCCTAAAGCTGCAATTCTTTCTGCCAGTCTTGCATAGGAACGTCGTACGATTGCCAGCCGAATGTTTCGATCTACACTCCAAAAAGTTTTCCAGATGATACATACCAATAGTGATCCTCAAGTCTTTCTTGGACCTAAATAAGGCCCCACTTCGAGTTCCCCACGCACTGGTGGTGGTTGCTCGACCCACCCTAATATCCATGCATTGTCAGGATCGGGGAATGGAATGATCCAATTGCGCATTGCGCGCAAATGCTCAGTCTCGCATTCAGACTGATAGTCTGATGTGAAGTTCCGATGACCAAAAACCCTGTCCATTTGTGCCAGCTGTCGCATCCAAGCAATAAAATCAATAGATAGCGAATCAAACAATTCTTTACGATGATCATCTTCTCTGTCTTCGGACGAACTCACCTCATCTTCTTCATTTTCGTCGTAGTCACCATCATCTTCCTCATCTTTTTCATATTGCTCATGTGAGTAGGGCATGCGGTTGTCAATGTCGTGGTGCTCAAATCCGGAGCTGTTACCACAAAAGTTAACCCCGGGGGCGGATGAGCCGCCGTAATCAACGTAAACCTCCGGATCGTCTTTCTGTTCAATTAACATATGCAGTAACTCGATATCACTCCGCAATAAAACTCTTACTTTGTTTCCGTTGCTCATGCGTGTCAAGTACCACAACGTGTAGTCGGTTTGATTTATATTTCTCAATCCTTCTCCAATAAGTTCAATAAGGCTTGCACGGTTCACTGTGGCACTATCGATGAAGACAAAAAAAGAATCACCATCTATATAACTTGATCGGTCCGAACGACCGCTCTGATGTATCAAAACACGTTGCCACGACATCTGAAAAATATAAAATAGCCAACAAATTATAAAAAAATCCGATCGAACACGTTTCTAATGCATCTACTGCCTACCCACGATGGATACACACACGATCGTTGATTGTCACGGTGGTAACCACTGTGTGTTGCCACTGCGGGCACCTTTTCGCAACCCACGGTGGGGCAACCCATGATGGGATAATCCATGATGGTCTATCGTGGGTTGCTGTTAGCCCCTTAGACGGCTCCGTGTCATGGTGTGAGCCATCACAGCACCATGGCACGGGCAACGTCGGGTTTGAGAACTCGACGGGAGTTTTGGGATGATGGCATGTCCGGATGGGTCGGATGAGTGAAGTTTACTCGGCCAAGGGGGTGTGGTAAACACTTTTGCATGAGTGGATTTTCGGTTTCTGGAGTTTGGCTCGGATGTGTGTCGGGACGAGTCTAGCCGACAGCGGGTGTCGGGGGAGTCCGGAACGGGTTTTGAGTTAAGGCCTGGACATGATGCTATTCGATGAGGTTTTCATGTTGGCAAAAGATGGCTCGGGGAAATCTCAAAGATGGGGCATTTGGCACGAGGAGAACTCGTTTGGGCTAGTCTTGGGCGCACAAGGCCAAGCTACAGTAAACTTGTTGTTCCACAGCCCTTTCAGTGTTTAGTGCTGCCACCGGGGGTTTTGTCCTTTTAACATATATAGGGGGGGCATGAGTAAGATGGCGTGGCCCGATTGGGGCGAGGGCTAGGTTTGTGGGCAAGGTTTGTGGGCTTAGTGCTATGCTAGCACAAGCGAAAGATGGTGAATCCTAGTCGGGCACGAGCTATACGTGTCCGATGTGTCGGGTGATCGATGTGCCGACGAACGAGGGTTGAGGTAAGTGATAGCTCGGGGGCGTGCGAGAGTACTTGGCAATGGACGAGAAGAGCTCGGATATGGGCGAGTCTTGCTTGGGATTGTGCAAGGATGGCACAGAACTGGTTGATGTTGCTTAAGACGAGGGACAGAGGCACGAGACTGATTGGGACACGACGGATCTGTGGGCAGACCCTGGTGCCGGGGGTCGGCACACGTCGGAACGGGCGATGCGCGCTTGGGCCAAGTCCAAAGGTGCAAGAAAACAAAGGCAAGTGGAATGCGGCTATTGGGATTCGATGGCTGGTCCGTGGTTTGGATGAGGCGCTGGGCAGTTGTCATAGACCAACTGCCCACGCCACGTGATTGGCTGGTCCGAGTAGTGGGGCGTGAAACTGCCCGGCGGTTACTTGCTGCCTTTAGTTGACAGTTTTTGCCTAGTGATGGGGGATGTCCATCACGTTTTTATGCTGGTTTTCATGGCAATGAGCAACAGAGATCTAGATAGACGATCTAGAGTGAATTGTAGGCGAGCTTGAGAAAATTTTCCTTGTAATTTTGTTCGGGTAATAAAATTAAAGGTTGGGGCTGGGTGTCCCCGTAATTGTGTCGTGTGCTTTCGTTTATGTTCATGTTTGATTCCGCTGTGTGTGAACTTTGATCTCGTTTACAAATCGTGAGCCTCATAAATTCGAAGTGCCAAAAGAGTGTCGGTGAGGGTGAGGGCTGATCGGATTGTGGGAATTCAGTACCGCACAAGGGCAAAAAAATTCTGCCTAAGGAAAACCTTGTGACATTTGGTATCAGAGCCAGGTTGGGCTCTGGTGCTTGTGGTTGTTGCTGTTGCTGCTGCGTTGGTTGCCGCTGTTCCCGCGAAGATGGTGGGTGCGAGAGAAATATCTGCTCTCAAAGAGAGGGTGCTGAAGTTGAAAGGGTTGCTTGGGACAGCCCCGGAGGTCTCAACATCGTCGAGTGTTGAGCCCGTATTTGATTGCATCGGTGCGATCAAGGCATCGGTCGAGGCGTTATGCAAGTTAGTGGAAGAAACTCCATCGTTAGTAGAGAGTCGGATTGTTTCGTGCGAGGAAGAAGTGCAGTCCTTGACGACAGTGGTTGACATCAAAGTCGAGGAGTTGTTGGATGATTTGCGTCTTGTGAAGCATGCACTCAAATCTATTGAGCAAGGTCGGTCGGTGTCGAAGGTTCGTGTCCCAGAACCTAAGCCATTTGAGGGTGCCCGTAGTTCGAAAGAGTTGGAGAATTTTCTGTGGGACATGGAGACTTACTTTAAGGCGTCTCATGTTCCCGACTATGAGAAGGTGTCGATCACTAGCATGTACTTGACGGGTGATGCGAAGCTTTGGTGGCGTTCGAGGCCAAGTGTTGGTGCTGGTGGGCAAACGGAGTCTTTGACGTGGGAGGCGTTGAAGCAAGAGTTGAAGGAGCAGTTCCTTCCGGGTAATTCCTCGTGGCTGGCAAGGGATGCGTTGAGAAAGTTGAGGCACACCGAATCTATCCGTGAATACGTGTAGAAGTTCAGTTCGTTGATGCTTGATGTGAAAGACATGTCCGAGTCGGACAAGTTGTTTAATTTTATGGTTGGTTTGCAAACGTGGGCTCAGACCGAGTTGAGAAGGTTGGGTGTGAAGGATTTGCAATCTGCCGTTGCTGCTGCTGAGGGATTGGTGGATTTCAGGCCGGTTGGTGCCAATGAGTCCGAGAAGAGGAAGAAGGATTCAAAAAAGGCAAAGGAAAAAGAGGAGGCCGGGGAGAAAAGGACCACGGAGCCAGAGAAGGCAGCCCCTAAGAGAAATTGAGGGTGTTTCAATTGCGGTGATTTGGGGCATCGGATCAAGGATTGCCCGCAAAGGTTGAATGCTCTTGTGACAGAAAAGAATCGGGACGATGATGCGGAACGTCCGAGGATGAATCCGTTGCAGCTGTTGACTGCAATGCATGTGGAGGAAACGGAGGCCAATCAAAGAGATGGTGGAGACGGAGTGATGTCGGATGCGGCCGTAATTTGGTTCGGTAGTTTTTCAGCAAAGGAGCTCGAAGAATGAGGCTTTTTTCCAGCACAAAAAAAAGAACGTTGTCGAGTTTGGATAGGGGAGGTTTGTTAGCCCCTTAGACGGCTCCATGTCATGGTGCGAGCCATCACAACACCATGGCACGGGCAACGTCGGGTTTGAGAACTCGACGGGAGTTTTGGGATGATGGCATGTCCGGATGGGTCGGATGAGTGAAGTTTACTCGGCTAAGGGGGTGTGGGAAACACTTTGGCACGAGTGGATTTTAGGTTTCTGGAGTTTGGCTTGGACGTGTGTCGGGACGGGTCTAGCCGACGACGGGTGTCGGGGGAGTCCGGAATGGTTTTGAGTTAAGGCCTGGAAATGATGTTATTCGATGAGGTTTTCATGTTGGCAAAAGATGGCTAGGGAAAATCTTAAAGATGGGGCATTTGGCATGAGGAGAACTCGTTTGGGCTAGTCTTGGGCGCACAAGGCCAAGCTACAGTAAACTTGTTGTTCCACAGCCCTTTCAGTGTTTAGTGCTGCCACCGGGAATTTTGTCCTTTTAACATATATAGGGGAGGCATGAGTAAGATGGTGTGGCCGGATTGGGGCGAGGGCTAGGTTTGTGGGCTTAGTGCTATGCTAGCACAAGCGAAAGATGGTGAATCCTAGTCGGGCACGAGCTATACGTGTCCGACGTGTCAGGTGATCGATGTGCCGACGAACGAGGGCTGAGGCAAGTGATAGCTCGGGGGCGTGCGAGAGTACTTGGCAATGGACGAGAAGAGCTCGGATATGGGCGAGTCTTGCTTGGGATTGTGCAAGGATGGCACGGAGCTGGTTGATGTTGCTTAAGACGAGGGACGGAGGCACGAGACGGATCGGGACACGACGGATCTGTAGGCAGACCCCGGTGCCGGGGGTCGGCACACGTCCGCACGGGCGATGCGCGCTTGGGCCAAGTCCAAAGGTGCAAGAAAACAAAGGCAAGTGGAATGCGGCTATTGGAATTCGATGGCTGGTCCGTGGTTTGGATGAGGCGCTGGGCAGTTGCCGTAGACCAACTGCCCATGCCACGCGATTGGCTGGTCTGAGTAGTGGGGCGTGAAACTGCCCTGCGGTTACTTGCTGCCTTTAGTGGACGGTTTTTGCCTAGTGATGGGGGATGTCCATCACGTTTTTATGCTGGTTTTGATGGCAATGAGCCACAGAGATCTAGATAGACGATCTAGAGTGAATTGTAGGCGAGCTTGAGAGCATTTTCCTTGTAATTTTGTTCGGGTAATAAAATTAAAGGTTGGGGCTGGGTGTCCCCGTAATTGTGTCGTGTGCTTTTTCTTTATGTTCATGTTTGATTCCGCTGCGTGTGAAATTTGATCTCGTTTACAAATCGTGAGCCTCATACATTCGAAGTGCCAAAAGAGTGTCTGTGAGGGTGAGGGCTGATCGGATTGTGGGAATTCGGTGCCGCACAAGGGCGAAAAATTTCTGCCTAAGGAAAACCTTGTGACAGTTGCCATCGTGGGTGTCCACGGTGGCAACACACGGTGGCAACCTACGATGGCCATCGTGGGTATCCCCATCGTGGGTTGCAAAAAATGGGCCCAGAAAATGCAGAATTCTCCAGGGATATATTTTTACGGCTATTTTACTTCTAAAAACGTTCCTAAACATGCAAATATACTCTCTTATGACTAAATATCAACATATAATTCATGTCCATGAAAATTTTCTATCATTGTGTGCAAAAATGAGTCCATCGTGGGTATAAAAACTCGTCGAAAAAATCATATTTTACGTGGTGAATATAGTTGCATACCTTCTATCCCAGAAACACGAAAGCCTTCCGTTTGAGCTTTATCTCCTTCTTCTTTTTAACTATCGTGATTTTTTTTCTTAGAGACCCACTTCTCTCTTCTTCTCTATGTCGTTAGTTTCAAGTTCGTGTGTTTGAGAATTTTGCACTACACAATTACATTAGTTGTTGTGTGTTAAATGAGAGCAAACAACCTCTCTTCCAAAACATAAATGAGCATTGTTCAAAATTTAATGTCATCAAAGTTGGTTGATGATATTATTTTGGATTAGGGTTTATTAGAGGAAGAAGAAAGAGAAAGAGAAAGAGAGAGAGAAACCTGCAAAAATAAAAAAATAAGAAAAACAAACAAGTCAATTTTTGTCTTTTTTATTTGTTTATCACAAGTAAGGGTATTTTAGTCTTTTAAGTAATTTTGGTATAGAAAACTTATACTCTTATAAAAGAGTGTAAAAAATTTCTACCTTTTATCAAAAGATATTTATAAAGAGTTTGCCCAAAAAAAATTAGGAAGTAATACAATGGACACAAGTATTTCAAAAATTCACATATTATCAACTTCAAATAATGAAAGGTCTGCTATTTGCAACGAGTGCCCATCTCCAATAATTGGCTCAACAACAAGGTTGGCAAAAACGGAGAAAGAAACTAACTTGTAGTATTACATTTGGAGCAACGTATGGAAATTTGGTAGGTGATGGAGTCTCGCCCCTATTAATTCATGCTTTAAGTTGAAGGCTCTAAATTATCCTCTTCATCTTTTGATTTGGTATGATGTTTATGCAAAATACTTTCAATATCACAACAAATATATTTGTTAATTTGTGTAATATATTTGTATAATTAGTTAATAAATTTTTTAATATTGTAGGTCTACAGTCTGGACAAGTTTGCAGATAGTATAAGACTTAAGGATGTCCGACTGACTCGTGGGAATGCATCCAAAATGCAATTCACATTTATTGTCACGCCCGGATTTTTGAAAGGAGAATCAAGGGGTATGACTTGGGCTGGAAATAAGAAAAGGGTAAAGAAAGGGGCCAAACTTTTGTTGGAAGTTTAATATATATATATATTTTGGAGGACTGATGTTTGAGAATTAATTTGTATTTTGTGTAGTGGACATGTATGTGTAAGCAAACTTAAAGTGAGAGGATTTTTTTTACTAATTCAAGTCTTCTTGAATTCACTTCACACTACTAATTCATACAAAGCTTGTATATATAATGTTACAATGTCGGTGATTGTACTCACCGACTTAGATTTGTAGCTCAAACATAGCTACTAGATTCTTCTACGAATTTCCTCTTTTAATTGTATGATTCTCGAACTATCTACCTTTTTCTTCCATATTCCACTTACTTAATTTTAGATATTTTCCAACTACAAAATATCTCCATTTTCTTTTAATACAAAATCAAGTTTATTTTTTTATTTTCCAACAACTTTATCATGTCTGAATAAAAAGTTCAATTAAAAAAGTTGTGAAGCTCAACGATAATAATTACATTAACTTTATAAGCTTACAACATCGAAGTTCAATTCGTTTCTGAAAATAGAAGACTAATAGAATAATATACATATCAAGAATAATCAAGTCTGATTTTCAATACGAGAGAATTCAGAAGCTAACTTAATCAAATAAGTTCAAACGATTAAAAACTAGCGGAAGCAAATTTTCTTATTTGAAATCACAACCTCAGTTCTGACCTCCCTTGCCTGTGCCACAACCTGAAAACATTTTGAAAACATTTGGGTCAAGTATTATTGTACTTAGTGGGCAATGCATTTCATAAAACATTTTTCTGAAAACATAAAACTTGCATATCCATAACCTATAGTGACACTTAGAAGGTTTCAAACAAAAAAGCCACTTCTAAGCTCACCAAAACATTATCTTTCACTTTGGCGCCATTACTTGTGACGTTCTAGTGTTACTCTCATTAACTGAGTGAACCTCGAGTCAAAACTCAAAGAGTTCTCTGGTGAACCTCGAGCCGAAGCTCAAAGCGTTCTCTAAACTATGTCAAGCACACAATGGTGATCGGCATTACTTGACTCTAGGGGTGTACACAACACTCATCTAATATGTTAGGTTGTTAGAGTGTCTCGATCGATTAAACGAGAGCTTTAAACACATAGAGCACACATAAAATATTTTGTTAATGGATAACATCTTTTTTTTCGTGAATGTAACTCAAACATAAGCTTTAGAAAAATATAGCTTTGATACAATTCTGTCACACCCCGATTTTCAGATGTGGAAAAGAACTCCGTTCTGATAACAAAATGGCATTAGGACGGAGTTCTTTTCTAGCAATCGAAAATAGTAGCTATTCATTCTGTGTTTAGAATAATGTCTCTAGACTTCTTAATGCTTTAGCAACCCTCATTTCACCGTGTATTGCCCTCGATGAAAAATTTTGTAAGATATTCCAAAACTTCTTATACTAGTGATTTCAAAGTGGTTTTATTGCTTTAATGTTTAATCAGTAAAGAATTTATGAGAATATATGTTTGTCACTTAGTTGCATGAGCTCTCTAATTTAGATTTAATTTGCTTGAGATTTGACACTCTTGTAACTCAGAGAATCAGACTTGATTACTCTTGATATTTATATTATTTTTTTATTTTTTTTTTGGTAAATAGGAAAATTTTATTACCAATATTAAACAGCGTAGCAAAGCTTTACAAACAAGAAACCTGCAAACTATGAAAGGCAACAGAACCTAGCTTTTTAAATATCTCAAAATCTTTCTTTGTCTTTGTCCCGTGGCAGCAACAAGGAGTTGGCATTGCCTCACCACCTGCTCTGCCGTGCTTTCTTTTCCTCCAAACTTCCTTCCATTTCTTTCCTTCCAAATGTGATACATTGCTACTGAAACAACCAATCTATAAAGCATCTGTTTTCCAGATTTTGTGGTGCATTGTGTCTTCATGTATTGCTGTTCTTCCTTCCAATTCAACACTTGTGCATGAACCCCACACCATGCTGCTATCTGCTGTCAGACCAAAGAAGAAAAGGAGCATTAGAAGAATAGATGGTCAGTAGTTTCTTCATCAAGCCTGCAAAGAGAACACTCCCTCTCGCAATGAATCCCTATTTGCTCTAGCTTGTCCATAGTAGATAATCTTCTCAAGATAGCCAACCAAGTGATGAAGATATATCTCAGAGGTGCTATATTTCTTGTCATCATCATTTGCCATTCCACCTTTGGAGTGTCCCCCTTCAAAGCCTTATACATCTTGTTAATTGAAAAGGAGTTCAGAGCTAACCAGCAAGGATCTGTAACCTCAAAATTCTCCCTGGCCACCAAGATTTTTCTGATTATCCATGAAGCTTGGCTAGGAATGACACAAGTGAGACAACTCTGATTCTTGATATAATACTAATGGATCCATTTGATCCATAAACAATCTTTCTTTTGAGCAACCTTCTACAAGTGTTTGCTGATGGAAGCTTTGTTCCACCATTTAAGATCAGTGAGGTTCCAACCACCTGCTGTCTTAGGCTTGCACATGTGCTCCCATGCCACTAAAACCCTTTTTGTTGTCCCAGATTTTCCTGACCACAGAAAGCTTCTACAAGCTGCTTGCAGTAATTTGATGATCTTCTGAGATAAAGGAAATATTTGGCTCTAATAAGATTGGATGCTAGTCAGCACAGACTTAATGAGTTGAACTCGGCCTGCATAAGAAAGGAATTTTGCAGACCAGCAATCAATTCTCTTCAAAATTTTCTGAATCAATGGCTGACATTGAGCTGTGGACAGCTTTTTTGAAGAGAGAGGGACACCTAAATACTTAAAAGGAAGTTGACCCTTTATCATTCCAGGTGCTGCTAGCATGGCATCTTGTGTGAGATTACTAACCCCTCCAAAATAGATTGAACTCTTTGCTTCATTTACTTTTAACCCTGACACCTCAGAGAATTTTCCAAATGCATGAAGGAGCTTCCTTATAGAGATCTCATCTCCTCTGGTAAACAACAACAAGTCGTCTGCAAAACAAAGATGTATGAGGTTCATTCTTTTACATCTGGGGTGGAAATGAAACCGTCTGTCCTCTTTCAGCTCTAACAAGCACCTATTCAGATACTCCATAGCAATCATAAACAGATAAGGAGATATAGGATCTCCTTGTCTGAGGCCCTTCTTAGCTTGAAAAGGTTCTGTGACAACTCCATTAACTACCACTGAGTAAGCAACTGTCTCAAGACAGGCCATAATCCACTTGACAAACTGGTAAGAGAACCCCAACTCAAGCATGAGATATTTGATAAACGGCCATTCAACCGAGTCATAGGCTTTTTGTATGTCGATCTTGACCATACACCTAGGTGACCCCTTTTCTACCATACCCTTTTATCAGTTCATGACTTAATATGATGTTGTCAAAAATCACTGTTCCTTGAACAAAAGCAGACTGATTCTCAGTGATGAGATAGTCTAAAACTCCTTGCATTTTGTTTGTTATAGTCTTAGAGATGATTTTGTACAACATATTACAACAAGTTATAGGCCTAAAATCTTTTACTGAAGAAGCTGAACTGGTTTTAGGTAATAAAGTAATCAAAGTAGAGTTCATAGTTTTAGGCAGAAAACATGTGGTGAATAACTCCTGAATAGCTTCCAATATGTCAGCACCAATCCAATCCCAAGTCTTTTGAAAGAAAAAGACATTAAAACCATCAATCCCAGGTGCTTTATCTGGATTCATACTGAAAAGAGCACCCATTATTTCCTGATTGGAGAAGGGAGCACAAAGCTATAATTGGTGGTTATGTGTGAGAATAGGACCTCTAGATATGATTTTCCTATCCACCATGGGCAAGCTAGGAGCTGTAGTCCCCATCAAATTCATGTAAAAATCTTTAATCTCAGCTTGAATGGATTCTTGACTGCTACATGTGGTGCCATCAGACCTGTGAAGAATTTTGATAGTGTTTGCATTCTGTCGAGCTTTCACACAAGCATGAAAATATTTAGTGTTTCTATCCCCAAGATTTATCCAATTAGCCCTTGATTTTTGTTTCCAACCCCTTTCTTCCACTTCACTCCATTTTTCCAGTTTTGCCAACACCTCATTTTCTTGTTGTATCAAATCCTGGTTTAGTTTATCTCTTTCCAATCGACACTGGATATCTTGTAGCTCAGATCTTGCATTCAGGATATGCATACTGATATTTTTGAAATGGGTAATGTTGAGGAGTTTTAAAGGAGACTTAAGTTGTCTCAACTTATGCTAGATATTTAGCAGTTTATTATCATGGCAGTGATGTCCCCATACAGACAAGACAATCTCCTTGAAATCCTTATGCTCTGCAAGCACATTTAGGAAACGAAATGGAGTATTTCTACAAAATATATCACTCTCCAGATTCAGCATCTGTGGACTATGATCAGAAACTCATTTCTCCATCAGCTCAATTACACAAGAAGGATGATCTTGTATCCATTTTCTGTTAATAATGACCCTATCTATAAGTGAGTATATTCTCTCCTCTCCTACTTGGTTATTACACCAAGAGAATTCAAATCCAACATGCCTCAGAGGATACAAATCATTATCACTTAGACAAGCTGCAAAATCTTTGTAATCATTTTCTGTGACTGGATTTCCTTGAAATTTGTCTTGACATTGCAACAGGGAATTGAAATCTCCACCTATAACCAAAGGTTCAGAGATAGATCCACACGCTCTGGTTATAAATCTCCATAAAGGCTTTCTCTACTCGTTTGTATTATAGGCATACACAGCCATTAAGTGAAAGCTTATTTCAGAGCTTATCTCAGTAATTTTACAGAATATTGCCTGAGCTTCATTTTCTATCCAATTCACACTAACTGTCCTGGGGTTCCAACATAACCAAACTCTGCCATTCTCTGCATGGGAATAATTATGAACTACTTCCCAGTTTCTACATACTTTCTCAACAGCTTGCTTGAACTTCTCCTTATTTACTCTTGTCTCCAATAGGGCTACACAATCTATTTTATGTCTATGCAAAAAGCTTTTAATCTCTTTTTGCTTAAAGGGTTTATTACAACCCCTGACATTCCAAAAAACGAGCTTCATAATGAACCAAAGGGGATAAGGTCCCCGCCCTTCACATTAAAAGTACCCCCTTGATCAGTAAAAGCATGGTAAGAGTTACCAGTTGTTACTGTCTCAGTCCTGTCCATAGTATTGACTTTTGTGGCTACTCTTTTTGGTATTTGCCAGTCTTCATTTTCCTGAGTTTGAGTATGAATAGCAATAATTGGGTCTGGATTAGAAGTCTCCCCAGTGTTATTGACATTTTCCACTGCTTTTTCCTCATGAGAAGTATCCTGTTGATTTTTAGCTTTAGGTATCCACTGCTTCTTCTTCAGCGCCTCCTGATATGTTCTTGGTTTCCCTACCTCAGTGCAATTGTGCCCCACTCTTTGACATGCTTTGCAAAAGGGTGGAACCCAATCATAAACTACCTTCTGTTCTACTTGTTTTCCATTAGCCCCTTCTATCATGACTTTATATTGTATGGGTTTTGTCACATCAATTTCAACCAAAAGTCGAGCATATGAAATTCTACTTTGGGATGTGGTGAATTCATCAGCGTATAAAGGAGTACCCAAAGCATTACCTATTCTACTCAAGGAAGCAGCACCTCAACAGTTGAGAGAAATATTAGGCAATTGAATCCAGAGGGGAACAACTTTGATGACCTCCTTTTCGAAACAAAAATCAGATTCCCAAGCCTTCACAATCACAGGCTTAAATGTTATAGTGTGTGGTCCAGTGAAAGGCACAAAATCTCTTTCCTCCAAATTCTGAAATCGAATAACGAAGTAACCTTCATTGTGGTAAAAGATCTCTGGTTTGTTCAAAATACCACACTGTTTTTCTAAGAACATGCTCACATACGAAATTGTTGGTGAATCTCCCACCACATAAAGAATAATTGCAAATTTCCACTTCTCAGCTTCTACTTCTACATCAGATTTCTCTAAACATGCCGTAGGAATGCCATTTTTCAGCGTGGGAGAGATATAAGAGAGCTTCATACCTGTCTTCGCTGGTTGCTTTCCCCCTGCATCTAGCTTTGATTGCTTTGGAATCTGGGCTTCCTGGACCTCTGTCAAAGCTGGAAACTCCTCCTCGAGTTGTTCATAATCGAGCTCAACTGTTTCCTCAAAATCCATTGTTCCATTGATATCCTCCTTTTCCTTGCCTTTATCGCGTGAGTTGCTCCCCAACCGAGGTGTCACTGTACTCGAAATCCTCAAACTAGCACTAGATCCCGTGTGCGGATGCACCACCGCCACGTTTGCTCCAGGCGGTTTCCGCAGCCGGCCTGGTTTTCCCATGCCGTACACAGTCGGTGCACGTTAACACCACAATACTAACGTGCGCTGAGAGTATTTGGCAAGAAAGTTTTTAGAGTTTCATATTTATATTATTGTACTACTATTAGTTATCTATTTTCAGAAACAAATTGAACTTCGATTCTATAAACTTTTGAAGTTAATGTAATTATTATCGTTGAGCTTCACAACTTTCTTAATTAATTGAACTTTTGTATTAAGCCATGATAAAGCTTTAGCCCATTTCTTTATCCTTTTCTATTTCCAACCCAAGTCATACCCTGATTCTCGAAAAGAATCGGGGCGTGACATTTATAGAACTCAAGTTTGAGGTTGCATGATGTTTAACCTCAGCTTTGTGAATAGCCAATGGGCCATTTGGTCACCACATAATTAGCTTGAAATAACTTTTCTTTTCGTAATTGTAATCTTGGTAGTGCACAATCTGCAATCAATTCAAATTTCCAAAAACACAGTATAACGATAATTTTGGCATACTTTGAAAGTACGATATACTAAAAAGATAGTACGATAACAATATATGATAAACTATAAACCGAAATTTCAATACATTATTATGCCAAAACCTTTTTTTTATATTATATTAGCAATATTGTTCATATCGAAGAATTTATTAAAATATATAATGTGACAAAATCGGCATACAATACCGATCCACCTCCACTTGAAAGCCCACGTATGGTTTGGATAATTTTTGGGTTAATATCATGAAATACACGAATTTTGGCCAACTTTCATTTTTTCATGAATTTTTAATTTTCTGTGACAATACACAAATTTTAGATTAGTTTTCATTTTCTCACGAACTTTCAATTTTCTATGTAAATACATGAACTTTGATCTGATTTCAAATTTTCCCTCGATCCTCATTTTTGTCAAAATTGAAACTGACATGTCTCTTATGTGGCAATCGAGAGTGTGCAGATTTTTCCTCCGGTGACTAAATTAAAGGACCTCGTTTTTTTTTTTTAATCTTTATACTTCGTCTTTTTAATCTCATAATTAACTTACCTATTTAATTGTGTTGCTGGTTTTTTTTGATGATGTCTCCTATTTATCCTATCAAGTATTTTGCAAATCGGTTACTTCTTAAGCATAAATACTTAATACTTCTCACACGGTCACACACCTTAAATAAAGTGAACAGGAATCTCAAATAGAGAGAAATTCTCACATGTAGACTTGAATAACACAAAAATAAAAAATAATAACATAATAAAGAAAAAATCTCATAATAATATTATAGTAATCTAACGTGACGAGAATAAGGATATGTAATATTTATGTATTGCAAAGATAAAAATCACATCAAAATATAGTTACATGTTCGACGGTACAAAAGTCGTGAGCAAATTTTTAATCGGTGGTTTACATCTTATTAATCTTAAAATATATAGTAACTACATTTCTTGATGAATTTAAAGTGTAACGTGTGCAATTCGTTGTGATTAGAGTTGCTTGACGAATTTAAAGTGATAACATGTGCAATTTAATTTGAGTCGATTGTAGATTGTAAAATTGAATAAAGATACCTATAATGATATAAGTGGGCCAATTAAATGATACGAATAGTACAAATTATTATTTCTATGCACGTAACAAGAGACATAGAGATAGTTACAAAAAATTAATGAGTACCTTTATTTCTGCCGAATAAATTGCTTCGGCCCGTCACATGATAAATCATCAATTACCTTTACCAACACCTCTTTTTGTATTTTATTAACTAGTGTTCCCTATAATGGACTTATTATTTCACGTTATATTCGAAGTCCAAATTTCATTTTACTAATACTGTATTTTTAATTTTTTTTGTTGTGGAACCCGCAACCATTTTATTTGGTGCGCAATGAGTAAACCCCCGTCTCTTGTGCAATAGTTTGCAAATTACACATAGCAATTAAACCACATTTTTCAAGTACAAGTATGACATGCTTGACCTATAAAGGCATTTCGTGAGGTTTGAACCTGAGACCTCTCAGTTTCAGACATAAACTTTTACTATTAGATCATCCCCAAAGGGACACGAATATTATTTTATTTTGTTAGAAAGAGGATTACTAAATTATGTAATATTAAGTGTTTTGAAGATTTGTTAGTAAGTTTTCTAATTTAATTTACGCCTACGAAATGAGACGTAAAACAGAGAAAATCCTAAGGGATGCGTTTGTTTCATATCCCTCGATTTAGAAGTAAATGGAGATATGCACAAAAATCTAACCATTTACATCATTCCTTCTTTCTTAAATTCCTCATTTCCACTCTTCATTTTCACTCACAAGCAAGAAAAATATTATTCCTTCAAAAATAACTAGCGTATAACCCGTCGATTTTCAACGGAAAATTATAAAATTAATAAAATAATTAAATAGTACTGAAATGTGATAGATTAAAAAATATTATTTATTAATTATTTTAGCATTAAATAATTCGATTATGCAATCTACTAAACTCGCTTAGAATTTATATCCCTTTAACACATTTCAAATTCAATTAAAAAGTAATTTTACCACATGTTTACGTCTCAAACCCATATAGTTATATTTGTTAAAAATTATAACTAATATATTCTCATTACTTTCGATAATTGTTAAAGCTTTGTTCTTCTACAAAACCGATGTGGGCAGAAATATATTTCTCTCTCAAAGGAAAGCGACTCTTAAGCTGAATTTTTTAGCTTTTTTATGAAGAAAAAGAGGCAAGGGAAGGAGCGGGTAGTGAGAGAGAAAGAGAAGAGATATATAGATAGCGAATAATACATACTACATGTTAAGATTGTCTATAAGATAAAAGTGACCATAAATACCCCACATTATGAATTCAACACAAGATTAAGAAAAAAAAAGTTAAACCACCGCTTCACAATCATCCTGTCTACCCCGACGGTTCCGACCTGGAACCGGCCTATTGACTACAATACTGATTTTAAATTATATAAATAATCATCTTCCAAATATATTCACAAAAAAATTAATGATGACATTTATTTTCTTTTTACCTGAAATTAGTATTTAATTATATACATAACTATATTCCAAAAATATTCACACAATATTAATAAATAAAAATTTAATTATAAATTGTAGTATTATATAAATAATCATCTTCCAAATATATTCATAGATAAATAAATGATGACATTCATTTTCTTTTTTACCAGCTCCGAGAATAACTTTTTTAACTGAGAATAGAACTTCAAGAATTGTTTCACTATGTATTTGGTAGTTTTTCCTTTTTACAAAATTTTATGTGGAATGATTGTGATTCATAAAATTATTTAGTCAATGATACAAGATAAAATTTGACCATAAATATACTTAATTTTATGAGTTCAAAATTATATAATATATTAAAAAAAGAGTTGTCTCGCAAGTACTGAATTGGTCCATCTACGCGCACGATTATTGGTCGCAATTGACTTGTTGATAAATCGTTAGTAATTTTTCTGCCAATTTTTCTACATATTCTACGTTTTCTAACGGAGACAATTAATCAAACAATGTGTTTAGGATTATTCAAATTTATTTGAAATTTATATACTCGTACTTGTTTAAAATCCTATTAAAAAATTAGTCATTTGTGTTCCTTTTTGAAAAAACAAGTTAGTCTATCACCACAGTTCTGCGTCGGAATTGGCCCGTTGACCACGACTCTGATTTATAAGTGCGTAATTTATAAAATTTATTTAGAATTTATATAGATTCAAAAATTTAATAAAAATAACGATTGCACTATTCGTTATCGTCCTTAATCGTATGGTAATATTCTTTAATTAAAAATTATAAATTATGCAAAGTTAGAAACCCAACTACAAATAACGTAAAAATTATTTCATGGATGACGATTATAGATTTTAGAAAATACATGGGGAAAAAAGCATAAAATGAAAAAAATTTCGAGTGTTGGTTGGGAATTGGCTCGTCTACCGCACGATTCCGGGTCAGAATTGATCCGTTGACCATGATTTTGATTTATAAATGCACAATTTATGACGATTCTAGATTTTAGAAAATACATGAAAAAAAGGAATAAAATGAAAATTTTAAAATTAATAAGAATAAAGAATGAAAATGTGTCACGTGGGATCTCGAGTTGAGGTACCCGTCAGTTGAAAATTGGCCCGTCTACCTAATTAATTGACAAATTAGAAATTACTTATTTTTTATCAAATTAAATAAAAAAATATTAGACTATTTTCAAATTTAATTCGGTCAACCAATAAATTATCCAAACTATTTTGAAACCATTTATTCTGTCAACTAATAAATTGGTTCCCTAATAAAAATAATTATCTATTCGACCAATTAATAAATTGATCAAATTAAATTAAATTAAACTATAAAAATATAGCATATATTTATTCGGTCGTTAATAAATAAATTGGCCAAATAAAACTCCTACAAAAAATAATTATCTATTCGGGCAATTAATAAATTGACCAAATTAAATTAAATTATAAAATATAATTATTTATTCGGCCGATTAATAAATAAATTAGCCAAATAAAACTGGTGGAGCAAAAGATGAGAAAATACACATTGATTCTAGGTATTTATAGGCTTTTTAATAGGTGAAGTTTCATTGAGAAACCGATGTGGGACACAAGATTTTAGTATAGATATTTAAAATCTATTATTTTACATTTAAAAATTCAAAAATTTGAGAATTTAGATAAATATGAATGGAGGAATATAAGAAGTATCACGTAGGATTTTTTCAAAACAAGAATCGATTTCCTTTTAGTAATATAATGAAGTGATAATAATTTCCCTCATTGTGAGTGAAAACGAGGAATAGAAAAGAAAAATGTAAGAAAGAGAGAATGATTTAAAGAGTAAGATTTTTATTTATAAGACCTTCAGCAGCGGCGATCTTCCGAGCGCGCTCGCACCCCTTGCGAGCGTGCTCGCACCGCGCAAGCATCGTTGGCGAGCGCCGAGCTCGCGAGTGCTCGCTCGCACCCCCGACCGCCTAAACGTTGCGCTCGCTAGCAGTCGCTTTACACGTGGCGATCGCACAACGATCGTCAGGCGACCGTTGGCGATCGCAAAGGTTAGAATTTTAAATGTAATTATTTTTTATTTTTTTAAAATCCCACATTTTACCCTATAAATACCCCATTTCCCACCCTCAAAAATCACACCTCTCACATTCTCCCCTCTCTCAACTTCGGTGATCTCTGACGATCATCCGACGATGATTCCTCATCCCTACACCGATGGCGAAATCCTGGAACTGGCACGGGCGTGGTTGTACATCCGCAATGACGGCGGCGGCAACGACGCCATGTGGGGTAGAATCGAGACTCGTTACAACGAGAATCGCTCACAGTACTCGGCGGCTCGCAACTCAACGCAGTTACGCCACCACTGGCACCGAGTGAAGACCAATTGCGGGCTTTTCAACGCGATCCACCGGTGAACCCGCAATCAAGCTCCGGCAGGCATCACTGAAGAGACGGTGTTGAACTCGACGCTCAATGAATGGGCGGCCATGAACGGCGAGGCGTTTAGGCATTTGACGGTTTGACAAATCGTGAAGGATGTGCCCGATTTTTTTAGTGAGTAGGGTTTTTTTTTATTATGTCATTGTATTAGGGTGTTTTATATATTATTAATGTTATGTTTGTTTTAATGTATTTATTAAAATATTATAATTTAACATGCAAAAAAAATTATAAATTGAAAAAAATTTATTTGCGAGCTCGCCGCTGCAACCGTTGTGTGCACGCGAGCTCGCGAGCTCGCTCTTACGTAGCATGTGAGCGCGCACAATCGCAAAGATCGCCGCTGCTCATAATCTAACTCCAATTTACTATAAATGGAAGGATATAAAAACAAACGCAACCTGAAGTCGTTTTAGATTTTGAATGGGTCCCAATCATATATGCCTTGAAAAACAAATAGAGCGGTACATAATTTTGATTCTTATACAAAAACTGCATCGAACACCGTTTTTTGATGTCATTGTTGGCCATCTTGATTTTCTTTAATATTGCAACGTGCAAGTGATTATTCTCTTTGAATTAATAGTATTATATAAGTTCATTTCATCTCAAAAATAGATTTTGGATTTTTATTTGAACCGGGTTGAGTCCAAATTAATAAGAGTTCGACCGCTTGTGGAACTAAATCTGATACTACTAGTTTACACTAGAATTTTATTTTTCCTTGGATTGGGATTTGGTATTCTATTTATTTTACTCCCCTGAAATGAATCCATGATTTCGATGCGAACGAATTTTTTTAATCCAAATTAACTATAAAAAGAGTAGAAAATTGGAGATGACATTTTGATTTTATTACATATATCATCGAAAGAAATAACCTTAGATTGCATGTGAACTAAAGTATTTCCAAATTGATTAATTTGAATTACATAGAAACGTATTAATCGGCTTATAATGGAAATCATGGAATTTGAAGTCTTACCATTTCATTTTAAATTATTTTTATAGCGACTTTTGTAGGTTTGAACTTTGAAGCATTAATAGGTACCATTACAAAATTAATCCCAACAAACCTAATTGATTAAAGTATCATGACAATAAATTCAACAATTTCAGTGGATCTCAGATCCACATTTCCCCAAATGGCTCTTTCATTTGTTTTCTTTTCTTTAGTCTAATCCTAATTTGTATTGTAAATATAATAGTGATTAGAAACAAAAAGTAAGGATTAAAGTAGAAGACTAACAACATCCAAGTCGGGTTTTTAACTATTTACTTATTATATTATTGCATTTGTAAAGAAATATGCTCGTATTTACAAAAAAAGTATAGTATTTTCTTACGTTACTATACTAGTACTCCCTCCGTCCCACCGAATACAGTTTGTTTTCCATTTTGGGACGTCCCACTATACTTGACATGTTTCCTTTTAAAGAAACAATTAGTTTATATACATGGCTCACCATCCTATCTAAACCCCACTAACCTACTTCACTACACACTCAATCATTTCATCTATAACTTTATTAGCATTATAAATGCATTGACACTACACTAAATACTTTCTTTATATTCAATACCCTTTTTCTTAGTCTCCGTGCCCATATAAATTAGGTCGTATTCGGCTGGACGGAGGGAGTATTATTTTTAACAAGAACTCATCGCTCATTGTTTACATGGAGAAGCATATAACTTCATGCTTCGCCACATTTGCAATAGTAATACTTTTTTTAGTTGAAAAATGGTTTTTATATTAATGTTTTTTTTTGTTTGATCAATGATGCATTATTTTTTTTATCATACATTTTTATAATCATGCTTATCATGATATTATGGAATTTACAAAATTGATGGTTCAGAATTCATAACCTATTCATTTTTTGGTATAAATCATTTTCTTTAAATAAATAAGTAAATAAATAAACTCGAAAATGAAGTTAAACCAGTGAGGGCCCCCTTCAAGCAGTAATGAACGAAGCTAGATGAATTTGTAAAATTGTCTCTTCTTATCTTTACCCAAAAACAAAAAAAAGATGCAAAAAAGTTTTGCGTCCCACACAAATCTAATCTTAAATCTACTCGTAATCGTAAGTCATGCCCTCCAAATTTAATAAAGTCTTCTTCAATTTCCGCAGCAGCAAACCAAGTCAAGAGCTCACCTCCCTAAACAGTAAACACGCACACACGCACTAACACAACTGCAGAACACACACACATGGCTGCATAGCAAATAGGAATGACGTCGTTCAAGTTATCATAATTTCAGCTGATTGCAGAGCGAGAATACCACCGGCGCTGCGTTTCAATTTTGGCGGCGCCGGAACCCTAACTCCTGAAAATGTCATCCTCACCTCGAAAAGACCCAATCTTTAACCCTAATTCCGGCCTCGGCAACCACAACAAGAAGGTGCCCGACCCGTTCCCCAACAGTCGGGTCGACCCCGATGACGCATTGAAGCATGCACTCCTCAAATTGCGTCCGCGCCCCGTTTCGCAATCCGGGTCGACCTCTCCTTACTCTGAGTCCGAACCCGACTCCGACGCGTCGAACCCTAACCCACTTTCCACCGCCACCGACTCCACTGCTTTGCTGACGGATGAGCTGCTGCTGAAAGTGTTGGATAAAATTCATAACCGGAAGCAGCATATTACGAATTCGTTGGTTTGCAGGAGATGGTGCGTGCTGTGCGGGAAGCTGGTGAAGTCAATAAAGTTAATTGATTGGGAATACTTGGAGTCAGGTAGATTGAGTTTCCGGTTTCCTAATTTAGAAGATATTAATTTAGTTCCAGCTTGCATAAAATCTGCTAGAAATTCTGGGATTTTGTTGAGTAATAAGTTAATTGAGGTTCGTTTGAGTTCCTGGGTGTTGGACAATGATGAAGGGTTGTTCGTTAGGAAAGACGATGTTTTGGAGTCGAAGGAGATCGATAGAGGGGTGGCGATATTAGCTGAAGGGTGCAAGAATTTGAGACGAATAGTGTTGATGAATGTTAGTGAGGAAGGGCTAAATTGCTTGGCGAAGGATTGTGAGTTGTTGCAGGAGATGGAGTTGCATTATTGCGGTGATTTGGCGTTGAGGGGGATCTATAACTGCAAGAATTTGCAGATTTTGAAACTGAATGGAAACATAAATGGTGTTTATGATTCCATGGTTTCAGATATTGGATTGACTATACTGGCACAGGGTTGCAGACGATTAGTGAAGCTCGAGTTAGTGGGATGTGAGGGGAGCTACGATGGTATTAAGGCAATCGGGCAGTGTTGCCAGATGTTGGAGGAATTAACTATATGTAATCATAGGATGGAAGGGGGGTGGCTGTCGGCCTTGTCGTTCTGTGGGAACTTGAAGAGTTTGAGTTTCCAGTCATGTAAGAACATTGATGAAAATCCTGGACTAGATGAGCATTTAGGATCATGTATGATGCTCGAGGAGTTGCATTTGAACAAGTGTCAAATGCGAAACAAGCAGGGTGTGAAGGCATTGTTTGTAGTGTGTCGGAGTATTAGAGAGCTAGTTCTTGAGGACTGTTGGGGATTGGACGACAGTATCTTTGCTGCTGCCACTATTTTTAGGTACTCTTCTTTCCTAAATTCAAAAGGAATTTAATCGTCGAAAGGTTGAATATGCTTGTTCTTGCGATTAAAATATTGGGAGATGCTATTATGTATTCACCAGTGAAGTTTTGGTCTTGCACTTTACACTTTCCTTTTGTCATGGCATTACGTCTGCATACTGCTGTAGGGAAAATAACTAGAATTCAATATATGCTTACATTGAAGAACAGAAATGTGATGCAATTTTACTTTGATGCTCATCCTTTTCTAGTGTCCCAGTTAGGCATAACGGTAAATGTTTATAAAATATTTGTTATGCAGCTTGAAACGGAACTTTATCAGTTGATATTCCACATTTCCACTGAATATTTGATGGATATCCTTCAGTGTTCCGGAATCAGAATATCCTTATCCTTGACATGATATTATACGAAACTTTGTACAACTCAATAATTTTTCTACTAAAGCGTCTTTTCCACACACTTGCTTATGTTAAAAAAATCTAAGTAATACAAATTAGCAATCAGTGAACTCTTCTCATCTCGTGCCTGTAAAAATTATGTGGGTAGACTGCGAATTTGTCTCGGCCATCTAATGAAAAACATTTGCAGTGAGCCAGTGACTGTGTAATTGATTTTGCAATTATGATGTTAGGAGGTGAACATTGCATTTCACCAAGTCGAAAATGAGGAAGGTGAAAATTTTGTTAATGATAAAGAGTTGCCCTTATTAAGATACTGCGAAAAAGTACTGTTTTTCTGAAGTGGTCGCTAATTGACTGAAATGCGGATGGCTAATGAACTCTCATTGTAACAGCAGGAGCATAAGATCTCTCTCATTGGAAGGATGCTCGTTATTGACAACACAAGGACTAGAATTAGTAGTTCTTTCTTGGAAGGAGCTGGATAGGCTTAGAGTAGTTTCGTGTAACAATATCAAAGACAGTGAAATAACTGCAGAACTAGCAACCTTATTTTCTGTTCTAAAAGAGTTGAAGTGGCAGCCAGATTCCCGGTCAATACTATCTGCTAGCCTCGCTGGTACAGGTATCGGACAGAAAGGCAGTAGATCTCTGAGATGGAAGTGACAATAATCGATACTGATCTAAACTAGGAGACATCAGCTGAAACCATGATTCCACTGTGCCTGTATCCATTTTGATTGAGTGTGTATCGGATGCAGCTTTTGAGGTGGAAATCCGTAGTGGAGTCTACAATTTTGGTGGGTTGTCAATCTCTCTCTGTGTAGACTTGTTTAGGCTCTTCATTCTTGATATAGATTCGACCATTTTATGATGCATTTCTCATTGCTAGGTCTGGAGCAGTTAGTTGTTGAGAAGTTGGAGGTTTTAGTGATGATTTGAGATGCAGAAGCTCAAACTCTAGAAGGATATAGTTCATGAGAAAACGCAGAGCTTGTATTTGTGACACGGTGATTGGCCAATTGAAGTTGTATGAAGTCTTAGAAATGAAATTAACTGTTTTTTTGTTTTGTTGTCGTTGCGACTTCTTGTTCCTGCTGCTAAAATGTGAGTTTAATTCCATGTGTTGTTATTAGATCAGTGTTAACAGTGAACTAAATATTAGACTCTACTAGTTTCAAACGTCGCAAAAGTCTGATCGAAGTTGTAAATCAAAGGTTGCGAACTTGCGATTTGAATGACAATCAACCATTCTTTAAATCGTAGATGAAGTCCGACTTGAACTCACCAAGCCAACTATAAAAAATTGGGTCGAAATCTGAAAATTTATACTGTGTGCTCGTTCGGTTCAAGTAGAAGAATGAAAAGGGAATGAAATCAAGTCAAGAGGAGGAGTGGTAACAAGTAGAAGAATGAAAAGAGAATGAAATCAAGTAAGAGGAGGAATGGTAACAATCGGTGTTTGGTTCGACAA
Organism: Schizonepeta tenuifolia; assembly: GCA_029490685.1. Taxonomy (NCBI): domain Eukaryota; kingdom Viridiplantae; phylum Streptophyta; class Magnoliopsida; order Lamiales; family Lamiaceae; genus Schizonepeta; species Schizonepeta tenuifolia. The sequence continues at coordinate 92,862,557 of CM055958.1, forward strand.
TGGAAATGAATTAAATGTAAGGGAAATGAATCCACAGAGGAAATGAGTTTGTTACTCTTTTAGTTTTGGAAGGTATCATTTTGAAGGTTTGGGTTATCCTCAAGTAAAAATAATGATTAACTCACTATCCAAATCAAACAATAAGTAATGAATTAAATTAAATGAATTCCTTTCCGTGCTCCAAAAACATCCAACCAAACATAAGCACATGCATATAAACGGTTGGGAGTATTCAACATCCATTGCTTAAGATTTTTCCAATAGTACATTTGATCCAATATTTATTAAGAATTTCTTTTTTATAATCTAGTTATTACCATCATTAATTTAATTTTCATTCAACTATTTATCTCCTTTTGCTCTTCATTTTTTTCTAAGAAATTTAATTTACATCAATTTATGTTAGATCTTACTTAAAACTTAAAAGTATTGAAAGTTCGTAGTTGCTCAATTTTGATAAAAAGATGGCCCCGTCTTTTCCATTGATTTCGGAATCCATAAAAAAACACAGAAAATATTTCAATATAATTATATATTCATATTCATAAATACAGAATAACTCATATGTAATAATTCAAAAAAATATTTTATCACTTTAGATTTTAGTTAGTACTAGTATTTGACATAAAATACTAAAAAATATACCTTCATATTTTTAATTTTAAAATAAACAATTCATTTCTTAACATTGATTTCAGAATTTGTTAGATTCGAATATTAGTCAACATTTTTTTTTTGAAACAATATTAGTCAACATTAAAGAGGCTATACAGCAGTTGAATACAATCACTGTTACAGTTCCGATTTAGAAATCCGAAAACCCTAGAAAGAAACCCCAATCGGACTAATTCTTCGTCTTCAAGTTGCAAAAGGTTAGTTCTTAAGAATCGTATGCGCAGATCTTGTTTTCCCTCATTCGATCAAAGATTATTCTTTGCGGTGAATTTTAAATTACTGATTGGATTCGATTCAGCAATTCATCGATCTGGTTTTTTCTGATGATACAATTTTGTTATTTGTATTTTTTTTTTTTATCTAAAACTTATTGACTATATCGATCTATATAGTTTGTGTATCTCAACTCTGAAATTGGGGTTCTGGAAGTTAATGGAGTCGATTCGTATATATTCGTGTTGTATTTGTTGGTTTTCCTTTTATCCTTTATTTGATGATGTGATTCAAATTAGTCATATGATTCTTCAAATTGATCTATGAATTTCTGTGAAATAAATTTGTAATGGCATTGAAGCATATTAATGTCGTTTTGTTTATTTGTGTTTGAAGTGCGTGGTCGTTTAAGTGCTAGTAAAGTAATTTACTAATGAATTTATCAGCTTGATCTGGGAAGCTATCAAACATCTAGATGTTTTGCAGTTTAGGTTTGATCCATTATGATCGATCCTTCCCGTTAGGAGAATGTTGAAGCAGGTAAAACCACCAAACAACCCGATCAATTTAGGTTCTTTTGATCCATTATGATCATCCTTCTCGATATGAGAGAATGTTAAGAAAAGTAAAAACAACCAAGCGGTCCAAGCAACCTGATCAAAGACCATATTTGTGCACTTCTGGAGTCTGGACACACCTTTAGATTGACAGAATTTCTCACGATGCATTTGGTGTCATGCTTTGTTGAGTTTTTTGGTTTTTGCTACCAAATGATATGCAATATGCTTCTCTTTAGTGAGATAATTTTTTTGATTTCGTTATGCACCACTTCATTGGTATAATGTTCTAGTTCTAGGAACAAGAATGGCATCAAATGCGTCTGCATGAATTCTCTGTCAAGGATCAAAATGTACTTGCTGGATACTTCAAATATGCATGTGCGTTGTCCTTGTTTAATAAGTTGAGCTCTTTTCGTTTTTCTCATTGACACACTGTATGTTACTTCTTCATGCCATTTATTCTTGAATGGTCTTATTTGTTGGGTACATAGAAGTTTGCCTGTGTTTGGTTCTGAAGGTTAAGAGTTTGGGTGCAGATGGCAACAGGTGGAGGTGCGCCCCAACGAGGAACTGCTGCAGCTGCTGCGGCTAATCTTCGTAGGAGGAAATCAGGTGGAAGTGGAGGTGGAGGTGTAGGTGGAGCTGCTGGTGGAGCTAGTGGAACGATGCTCCAATTTTACACAGATGATGCCCCGGGACTTAAAATTTCTCCTAATGTGGTTCTTGTGATGAGCATCGGTTTCATAGCTTTTGTTGCTCTACTTCATGTCATGGGCAAGCTCTACTTTGTCCGCAAAGACTAGACTGTTATAGTGTTGGTTTGCATAGTTATATTTGGATTCAGGATAATGGAAGATATACTTTTTTAATGTTGGTTTAAACTTTGAGAACGATCAAAACTTTGTGATGTAGCTTTGTAACAACTGCCAACTTGTAATCTTTAGTGTAATTTCTAAATCGTTTGGTTGATTCCTGATATTAAGGTTGTAGATGAAGATTATATTGCCCTATAACCTCTGCATTTTCATCTGCTTGCCAAATGCGCTGTGCCTTCTTAAATGCGGGAAAATTGTCAAGTTTGTCCCTTCTTTTCTTTCTGCGAAAAATTTGGAGTTTTACTCTAATTTGCAATTACGATACTAAATTTAAAGCATATAGTAATTGTATTAAGTATTACCCATCTTTATATGTCTATGTGATGGGATGGGTCTTTTCCACGTTTCGAAAGAAAAGAAACACTGAAAGGACAAACAATTGTATAAATAACGACGTGATGATAAGGCTATCCATAACCCTTAGAGCACCCTAAGGGTGTTTTAAGGGGTGCTCTAGCACTAGAGCACCCTTAGAGCACTCTACCCCTGCAATCCAAGGGTGCTCTATCTTTAATATTAAAAAATTTCTCATTTTCATTTATTAAATTAATTTTTCTATTTGTAAATAAATTAAAATACCCTAATTAATAAATAATATGAATTTTCTATTAATATTTGAAAATTGAAAAATTATATGTCGCACACAATAAAAAAACACTACATAATTAAAAACAAAAACACTACATAAAACTAATAAATTAATCAAATCTATTAAATATATATTAAAAAAAAAAAAAAAAACCACAGCTGGACTTCCTTCTTCTTCCTCTCTTCCTTTCCTCCCCCCCACCGCCACACCCGTCGCCGCCGCCACCTCCCCTCCCCTCCCCTCCTCCCCTCCTCCTCTCTCACCTCGGGCCCACCCCCTCGCCCCACCTCCGCTCGAGCTGTGCTCGAGCACCTCCGCCCCGCCACGCAGCCTCCTCGAGCCACCCCCTGCTCGATCCGGGCTCGAGCACCCTCGCTCGAGCCCCGTTGTGGATAGCCTAATGCCACAAAACCATCACGCGGCACCCGCCTTTTATTTATTTATTTTTTCCAGATTTTTTTCTCATTTTTTTTTGGCTCTTCGTTTTTTTTATTTGCCGCTTCTTCTTTGGTCAAGATTCGAGCGAGATGAGCTGAATAAATCTAAATTGTTGTCCGATGATTATCCTTATATTAATAAGCGGAACGAAGACGAAGCCGGAAAAAAAAAACTAAAATCAAAAAAATCAAAAAAAAAAAATAATTTTAACTGGATCAACGAGTCAACCAAGTTGGATCAAGTCAACCCGATCCGGATTCGATCGCATGGACCCTACGACCTGCCGAACAGAAGTACTTCTCAAAGAATCAAGTAAAAGTTCATTTATGATTGAGATTAATCAATTAAGCGTGTCCATTAGATGATAAATCAAAACATAACACCTAAAGAAAAATCGAAACAAAATCTAAATAGTATCAACGTATAAAAAACAGAGCCCCGTAATTAAAAAAAAAAGAAAAACAGAAAAAGTAGTAGTAACAAACAAATTTGGGAAAAATAATATTTATTCTTTTAGGGGATGCATTGGTTTTAAGATTTTGAAGGATTTTGAAGGATTTTAAAATTGGTGTATTCAATATTAGCTCGATTTTATTGGACTTTAATAATTCATAGATTTCGACAGATTTCAAAAACAAAATACAAATAATTGAAATCCGACCTCCCATCCTTAGAATTCGATGAATTTCGTATCTAGCGAGTGGCGATGTTCAGTGATCGCTGGCGCCGTGTATAGTCAGCAATGGCCCATAGCCAGCGGTCGCTGGCCACATATCAGCGCCCGTGCACGTCCCGCCGTCGCGGAGGTGGAGCTATGGCGGCAATGGAGGAGGCGGCGGTGGAGAACTCGACATTGGAGTAAGGTTGAGTGGAGGAGCGGTTGTGGGAATTTGGGAAATGGAATGTGGCAATTGGGGTTGGGGTGTTGATTTTAATCCTCGATCACCAAATCCATCCCAGCGGCCGCTTATAGCCAACGATCGCTGACAGTATGTCAGCGACCTCGCGAGTGCAGCGATCACTGAGATGTTGATTTCAAATCTACCGAACTCTTTAAAATTCCATCTGAAACTCCTACAAACTCTATACTCAACTCCTACAAACTCTACTGAAATCCTATAGATTTTAACTCCACAGATATCAATTCCATATATTTTAACTCCTAAAAAATCTTTCAAATTCTCAAATCAATACATCCCCTTAATCTCTAAGTACTTAAAATAGAGTGAAAATATGACATTATCCAAAATAAAATATCAAACAAAACAAAGCACCTAATAATAGTATCAACTAATACAAAATGACCGTTACTAATTTACGCTCTAACTTGTTAAAATCAAGTAACATAAGTTTAGATAAAAGTAACAATTTGAATCCAACTGCATTAAGTAAATCAAAACAAAATACTTAATACGAATATTAACTGAATTAAGAAAATACAAACATACAGTAAAACCTCTATAAATTAATACACTTGGGACTGTGAAAATTTATTATCTTAGAGAGGTATTAATTAATCAATAAATTAATAATTTATTAATTAAAAGAGGTAGGAGTACATCATATTAAGAGAATTTAAATGAATTACAATACATGAATTCAATAAATGTAAGTGCAACGTATTACAAAACTAGATACATGTATTACATTAGTACAATTTAATTTAATTCAACGAATGGATGTCAATCACCTATTGGAATATTCGGGTGAAAATAAAACATATTGGGAGATCCAAAGCTTAGAAGAAATTGTTGATACCATAATTAAAATCTAATTGAACATGAAGCTCAAGATGATAATACAATGTTATTGGAACCAGTTACGCGAAAGGAAACAATAATAACATCAAAAACCCTTCACAACTTTATTTTGTTGCAGTTCAATAATGCCACAATGGAGCTTTTGAGTGTTGTGGAAAAAGTAAAAGATAAAATTCATTTTGATACGAATTTCAATAGAATTAAAGCAAACAACATTTAGTTCATATTTTACTCAGTTCAATAATGCCACAATGGAGCTTTTGAGTGTTGTGGGAAAAGTAAAAGATAAAATTCATTTTGATACAAATTTCAATAGAATTAAAGCAAACAACATTTAGTTCATATTTTACTAAGTTGTCCTAGTTATCTATATAATCTTAGGAAATTATTAATTTATGATTTTGTTGGGACCTTATATTTATATAGTGATCTTCCGAAAAATTATTATCTTATTAATTTATCAAAATTATTAATTTACGCTCAAGGTCCAACTCGGAACCGGAGAAAATTATTATTTTAAAAATATTATTAATTTATCGAGTATTAATTTAGGGAGGTTCTACTTACAAGAGGTTCTACTGTACTTGTAAGTAACACACAGACTTTTATTATTTCCTAACTATTTAAAATATATATAACAATTATAAAGTGATAATTCGGATATAAACACAATTTTTTATTTTTATTTTTGAGATGAAGATGTAACAGCATTGAAGTTCACTTCTTTAGGAAAAAGCCACCACACCTCGATATAGGAGAAAATATTTTGGCGCCCGCTCAAACTTCACTATTTTCAATTGATTAATATTTAAACTCATAAAGAGAGAGGTAGAGAGAGAGAGAGAGGCTCTCTCTATGATTCGCTCAATATCAATATACTCGAATTTCAATCTTGCTTGGGACGCTCGGAATTAGGGTTTCTGATTCACTCAAGTTCTGCAGAATGTCTTCCTCTCCTGAACTCGCCTCTCAGTTTGATATATCACCGGAGGTTCTATTTATTTCCGCCACTGTTGTATGCGCTTCAGTTGATATTATTGAAGGTCAAAAGTCGTACTTTGTTTGCGAATTAATGTGTGTGTGTGTGTGTGTGTGTGTGTCTGTGTTTTTATGGGCGCAGGAAAAGGATAAATTGGTAGGGGAAGTGATCCGCTACATTCTGTTCAAAACCGAGCAAAATTCAGGCTGTCCTATTAAAAGGGATGAATTGACTCAATTGATTACGGGTAAAGGATATAACAGGAGAGGTTTGCCTTCTTTTGTAATCGATGAGGCCAAATCGAAACTCTCTTCGATTTTCGGGTATGAATTGAGAGAGCTTCAGCGGTCTCGCCCTACGGCGGCAGCCAATCCGGGCCGTGCTTCGCAATCACAGCACTGTCAGTTTCGTTTATTAATTTTTTATTTATTTTAATTCATTCGGTGGAGAATGTCAGTGAGTAACATTATTAGGTTGTCCTTTAGGTTTTTGATTGTTTGCTTGGTTATTTAGCTATGCAGATGTGTTTAGGAGGCCTTAAATTTTGTTAAGAATTAAAGATGTTAACTTTGCCCTCAAATTGATGGAAACCAAAGATGTATAGCAATCTGCTGTTTAGTAGTAGACTAGTAGTCTTGTCTTCTCTAGTTTCTAGGCTGAGAAGATTACATTTTTTAATTATTTAATTGACTAACTTAAGAAGTATTTTTCCTTCTCACAAGTGTTCTAAGGAGCCTAAGTTCATCATCTTTGTGGGTGAAGAGAGGGTTAATTACCCTCCACTGCTGAACTCTCTGACCGGAAAACAGTTGAGGGGTTAGCCTTTTGTCGTCAAAGATATGGCTGTGTTCTTTTGCAGTGCTCTATAGTCACAGTTCTGCTACTATTAGAGAAGTCAAGTCGAACAATACAAGCATTGATGTAATAGATTAATGCCTTAAATGTTTCCCTTTTCCAAGTCTTGCTTGGTAATAAGTAGCTAGTCATCAGGAGTTAGTGCTAACTGCTAATGATGATCTCGAATAAGAGCTCTAATATTATCTCTTAGATTTGGTGGATTTTCTACCCTGATGGTTATATGTTTACTTTAATTGCAGCTGTTGGTGATGCAAAATCATATATAATCATAAGTAACCTGCCATCTGATGTCTACGGAAAGTTTGTAGAGGATAAGAGTTCAGTACATATGTCAGGTTTAACTTTTGTTGTAATTGGGATTATTCATCTCGGCGGAGGCAGAATATCCGAAGGTGTGGCTGCTTCCTTGATTTGTATGACAATTATACTTAATTCATGTTCATTTGTTTGAAATTTTTCCGGTTAACATACAAAAATATTGTTTTCTTTGCAACTCGTGAAGAACATCTTTGGCCTCATCTAAAGCGCTTGGGATTGCATGATACTGAGGAAAACCATCCTAATTTTGCAAATACAAAGCTGGCGTTGGAATCACTTGTTCAGCAAAGGTGATTGTTAGTACATTCTTACAGTCTTTGTTTGGCTCAATATCTAAGCTTGGTATTGTGTACAGATATTTGCAGAAAGAAAAGGTTAATGGTCCCGAAGGCAACACTGTGTATTATGAGCTTGCTGAGAGAGCTCTAGATGCACCAATTTACGACAAAGTCAAAGAATATGTAATTCAGGTGCAGTATAGTAATTTCTTTCTTATTCTTTTGCGTGTCTATTGCATATCTTTTATTGTTCGTTTGTATCTAAATGTTAATTCCAATTCTTCTTTAGGGCATTGCATGATTCAGTTTCTCTAGTGATACAAAGATATTACAGCCATCAGTGAGAACATGTTATTTCTGTGGTCATTCAAGAAAAACAAATCAATTGATTGGAGCGGCTATATGAAATTATGATGTACAATATTCAAATAACCTGCTCGTGACGTGCTATTTTTGAGTGTGTGAATGCAATTGTTTTCTTTGCTGTTCTAACCCTCTGACCACAAGAAGATTTATAAGAATTGAGTTTTCTTTGTTACCTCTGTCTGTATTAATGCTATTCTCTAATCTGCTGCATTTCTAACACCACTAGTTTTGTTTTTTTTTTCTTGGCAGATGGTGCAACAAGATGTACCGTCACTGGAAACTGATTAAATTTCTCCTTTTGGCTCAGCCTGTATTTTGCACAACTAAGCTACTCAAAGAAATGGTTTGCCTATAATCTTGAACTGTTGGTCAATTTTTCTGTTGATCACTGGATGGTGATAAAATATGTTGAAGGAGATAGGATGGATGATGAACAATGTGTCAGTTGGATAACTGTAGCTGTTATTTCTGAAAATAGTTGATCTTGTCTGTAGCATCTATTTTACAGTCAAATTGCATCAATTTTTTTTTGTCAAAAATGCATCTGATGCAGGTGAACATAGGGCCATATTTTTTGAGCTATTTGCAGCCACTTATTAAGATATTACATAGACTGCACATAATGTGTGTTTAGTACAAAATTTTACGTTTAGGTAGCTCAAGTTGAGGCTCGTACGGGGATAGAGGCGAAAAGTATTGGTCAACCATGTCTTGAGAGACCTGCTCCAAGCTTGGAGGATCCCACTACATAGAGAGGCTTCTTTCATTGCAGTAAATGAATGACAAGTGGGAAACAATGAAGAATTGGTTTTGTTGTTACCTTAGGAGAATAATCTTTATCTACTAGTCTTGCTCGAATGCCCTTAAAATGAATTGAGGACATAAGTGGATTGATGGAGAAGAAGAATAGAATAGAGCAACTGCATTTATTTTTACAGAAACACTAGTGTACCTCGTAGAAGTCTGGTGAAATCTGCTTGGACAGTGCTTGCACAGACATTCTATATTCTCGAACTAGGCATTGCTCCAGTGTTTCGGATCTTCCTCGTCGTATCTGATCAAGGCAACGTCAAACTTAATAAGCTATTGTTTGGAGATTAATGTATAGTCCTACTTTATAGAGCCATGAATCGCAGGGACTTACAGAAGTTAAGGCAACCTTCAAGCTCAAAGGAGCAATTTGTTTGAGCTTCTTGACAACCGATTTACACCAAACATGGTTCTTTCTGGAAGCCTCGTCTTCCTGGAAGAGTTAGTTATGAGGTGACAGGCGGAGTTGGGTGGGGTGAATAATGAGCGTGTTGTTGTTACCAAAGATTGAACAATTTCTTCAACGGTGTCGTGGCTGAAACATTTGTCCACTGTTTGAAGCCTAACCGAACAAAGCAAATTACGATGAGTTTGGATTTTACATAAGAGCAGAGCAGCATCCAATGGTAGAGCCGTGACATTTACCTGTGTAGTAGGCTGGTCTGATCTAGATGAAGTGAAGAATTTTGAAAACTTTGTAAACAAGTTGTGACCACAGAGGAGGAGGGATCACTAGTAATCAACTTTCCTAGTACTACTTTCTCAACCAACGGCAACGGGAGCTTCTGTGGAATCAATGCACGGACAACACGATCAAAGTGAAACACAAAAAAACTAAACGAAAGATAAAAGATACATACGGCAGTATGTATGTAGTGTGAAGCAAGTCTACACGATTTCATTTCTGCCCCATTGAGTGTGTCGCCTACGAGGCCCAGGTATTCGCCTGAATAGAAATAATAATAATAATAATAATAATAAAATAAACTCACGCCACTTAATTCGAAAAATAGCCATTTTACTTCCAACCGAGATTGAGTTTATTTTTAGAATGCAAAAAATTTACGAGACTTAGAAATTAGTAATATACTACTACTACTGCTACTACTACTTTTTTTGTATATTTAATTTATCTTATACCCAAACGGCCAGGCAGGCGGGAGAGGTAGAAAGAGGCACCGCCATCTGGATGGAAACCAACCAGTGTCTCAGGAGTAGCAAATATCTGCACTTATTTTCACATTTTCATTTTAAAATATTTGTAAAATTCCATATATATATAAGATATACTACTCAACTTAATTATAGTAGTAAGTATTACTCCTATAATTTAATTTTAATAGCAGTATATGAGTCTTACAGTTTTATGGGTAGCAACACGAAATGTTCCAAGGACAGAAATTCCAGCCCCACCGCCCATTGTGATCCCATTTAAGATGGCAACCTGCTTAATTCCAACTTAGTTAATTAGTACCTTGTTTTTGTGTTACGACTGCTAAAAATTATTAAGAGCATAGATCACCATTTTGATCATCTCCTTATTATAAGGGTCACCAAGGCAAAAACACACTATCCATGTGATCTCTACAAACGTACGGCTAAATAAACAAAATAATAAAAAATAATTAAATTGTTGAGGGGAAATAAATAATTACTTGTACTGATGATTGAGGGGAAATAAATAATTACTTATTTCTCTACTTGGTTTGCATATTTAAAGATATGGAATGTCATTAGTAGTAATACTTACATGTGGCTTCGAATATGTAGCAATGTGGTGTATAAACCCATAAGCATTCCTGAAAAACTGTTTGCACTCTTCAACCTTGCCTGTCTCAATTGGACCATTAATCTCCCACTATTTCACCACAGAGAGAGAGAGAGAGAGAGAGAGAGAGGCAATTAATACCTTGTTTCATCAAATTATATACAGAACGAAGATCTCCACCAGCAGAAAATGCCCTGCCTCTCCCCTTTCATGAGTTGCAAACTCAATCAAAAAATCTTCATAATTTCCATAATAAAGAGATTAATTTATTAGTGAAGCATATTAAATTTAAAATAATACCTTCAGGATTACAAAGCCTATATCAGGATCATCCTCCCAGTCTCTGTACAGCTTTTGAAGCATCACAACCTATGTTTCATTTCAAATTTTCAGTAATATTTTTTTTATATATATGTGTATAGTAATTAATTCTTCTCCGCATATTTTTCCTCAATCTCCAGTTCACCAAACCATATCTTAATTAACAATCATCTCTACCTAACGTAACACTAATTAAAATTTAATCCTGATCACCGCAGGCATGATTGATATGATAACATAAACAAGCATGCTAGAAAAATTTGGAAAATAATTGCATTAGTAAATAATTTAGAACATGACAACAACAACTGAGTAAGATAAAAAACTAACCATCGTGTTGTTAAAAGCATTGAGTGAAGAGGGTCTATTGATAATTGCTGTTCTTGAACCAGCATTTTGTTCAACAACCTGAAATTTTACCAAACTTCGTTATATTTATATATAACCCAAAATTATATTAATCAAATGAGAGATGGTAAGATGTGAATTAGACTAACTAAATCATCCGAATAATTGATTATCGGATTGCTAATTAGAGTGTTGAGGCATCGGTTGCCATAACTCAGCTTCTTGCCAGACAACCGCTGACAAAACAATGCAGACTTACATATTACCATTTCCTCTCTCTCTCTCTCTCTCTCTCTCTCTCTCTCTCTCTCTCTCAAAAGTTGAGAGGCAACAGAAAGTTTGATTCTTGAAGCTGTAAATTAAATATGAATCATGCAACTCTATAAATAGAGTTAATTAGTTAAGAAACTAAATTGATTAGGTGTAGGTACTGCAAGGCGCAGCCACAGTAATTTATATGATCAAACAATTAATATCAGTATCAGTGTTACCTTAGTATAGTAGTTTATGTTACGTATGTAATAGGAATCTAATACCTCTGTTTTATATATATATATATATATAGGGGAGAGTTCAAATAGAAACTAATTTTTCCATAGAACCTAGAAACTATTTTATGACGTAGGATCTTAGTTAATTGATGGTGTAGATTATCTGATTTTTATATTTATTATTTCATATTATTTAAAGTTAAAAAGGGTATTTTGTCTTTCATAATTAATCTGTGACCGTGCATTTCTTTATATATATATATATATATATATATATATATATAACAATATGGTAAAATATAAAATATATAGACAAATATAAATAGCTATTTATATTTACTTCGTAGATGATGAAATAGCAATATGGTAAAATATAAAATATATAGACAAATATAAATAAATATATTAATACAAACAACAATTCCGTAGAGTAATACCCTAACTCAATTATGAAATAGCTATTTATCTCACGCAGTTTCTTTTATTTACTTTTCATTCTCATTTCATATTATTCGTCCATCATATTTACTCTTTTATTCTAGTTTTATATATATAACGAAATTCTTAACGAAATTAAATATATGCATAACGAAATTCTTAAATATGCAGTATTGGTGGTTGAATAATTTCATGTATTAATAAAACATGTTAACTTAAATACTGTTGCATTAAATGTCCATAAGTCCATTCAAAATATGTTATAAACAACATATAAAATATTAATGATTACTTTCAGATTTTTGCAACATTACAAAAAACCATTTTCATAATGCATATTCCAAACTATAAACTATGCATTTTTAAGACCTTCAAAATGCATTACTGTATAAACAATAATGCATTATGTGGATATTAAATATGCATTATAGTTCGCAAAAAAAATTATACATTATTATTATTATTATTATTATTTGAGAAAAAAAATATGCATTATAGTTAACTAAATGATGCATTACTAATTAACAATATACGTATTAAATATTTACTTCGTAGATGATGAAATAGCAATATGGTAAAATATAAAATATATAGACAAATATAAATAAATATATTAATACAAATAACAATCTCACCTAAGATAGCATTCTCATACGATCCTCTTCATATATATCTATATCTATATATATAACAATAGAGATCTAATGTTAGCATACCTTAACTTTCATAGGGAGATCACTCAGTTTGGCCCTCAGAGCCACAGTAGCCAAAATTTCTTTTTTTTAGAGGGTAAACATTAATTAGCCAAATTCGCATTAACAATATCTTGGAGTCTAGACCGTACAATCGTCCTAAATTGTTGCGAGCTAGCCATATATGGGGAATTTAATTAATGAACTGGTGTTGCACTTGCATCTTGATTCATAATTCATAGATACGTATTTTTCCAACATCTTTTTGTCCAATTCAAAATCAATAATTAGAAATTATCAATTTATTAGTTAAAAAAATAAAATTCACTACCGTAATATTTATTACCAAAATCAAAACTTACAAAACTCACATACTCTAGTTATGAAATAATCAACTTTAAGAAATCCTAATAACCAATTATATACTATTAAGTAAAAAAATATAGACTAAATACCAAAAATAATTATACACCCTTACTGGACGTAATCAATCTTAATTAACAACTACAAAATAAAAGTAAAACACATGAATCACAAAGAAGAAAAAAAAAATGAAAAATACTGAAAGTGGGGTAAGGCCGGTGGAACACCAAAAAATGGGACAGAAATTATTTAATGATTGTCTTATAAGCTTGTTTGCTCCTAATAATAGCTCAACTGTAAGTTATTTATGGCTAAAACCATTTTTATACCAAGAAATTAAATTGGATAAATTTACTCTTTTTATCTTTCATTATTGAATTTAATAACCGAATAATTTAAGAATGTGCATTGACTACAAAAGCCAAATGAGAAGTTTGAACCATTTTTGCATAGAATTCCGAAAGAGGACACTCTTATTAGGCAACAAGTTCTATTTTTAAATAATGACAACTTATTTGAGGAAGGGATCGAGGAATATATATAGTTGACAATATTGAATTTCGAGCCTCCTTTAATAAATGAATAATTCCAATAATAAAAGAAGAATTTCAATTTACTGAATAAGCTTTCTTTGGCTGGTCAGTTTCTTAATTTGTTGCATGCTTATGCTTATGTTTGATTTGGAGATGCATTTTACTCAAAAGAGAAATATAATGTGATTATGTTCCTTTCTTTGGTAACAAAAAGATATTATACTATTACATGCCTTGTGGATTTTGTCTTGCTCTTTCTTTTGCATTGTTTGCAAGTATAAACTATTTAATTCTTTCCTCATGCACCCAATCTTTTATCCGGTTCGTTTCCCTATTTATACTGTTGAAAAATTGCCAAAATTATACTGATATATTCCTTTGAGGGGAAAAAATATGGATGTATTAATGTCATTAGAAACGCCTCTTGTTGTGATGGGGTGTGTGCTCTTGTCTTGGAAAATGATCAAACACATTTGGAGTTTGTTGGATTTTGAGAAAGAACCTGTCACTGTTCTTGTTACTGGCGCTGCAGGCATTCATCTTGTGTTGTATTTGAATTTGTTTCAGTTTAAATTGATTCTTGATTTTGTTTTGTTGAAGAAATGAAAGATGATTTTGGTGAGTGCAGGGCAAATAGGTTATTCTCTAGTTCCCATGATAGGGAGAGGCTTAATGCTGGGTTGTGATCAACCGGTAATCATCCATTTGCTTGACATCAAACAAGAATCAGTGAATGCCCTGAAAATGGAACTCGTCGACTCCGCTCTCCCCCTTCTCAAAGGCATGAAACACCCTCTGTGTTTTAATAAAATAAAATTAATGTTTGCATAAACACACGTACATGTGGGGTGCTTGTGCAGGCGTTGTTGCGACGACAGATGTTGTGGAGGCTTGCAGAGGCGTGGACATGGCGATCATGGTAGGCGGACTCCCGCGAAAGGAAGGAATGGAGAGGAAGGATGTGATGTCTAAGAATGTGGCCATCTACAAGGCTCAAGCCTCTGCTTTAGAGCAATATGCTTCCCCTCATTGCAAAGTAATCAATGAATGAATCCCTTTCTTTGGTGCATGCATGTGAGTTAGTAGTAGTACTAGTATTTGTTAAGTAGATTGAAAAGGGCTTACTTACAAGTTACAATGTAGGTTTTGGTGGTGGCTAATCCAGCCAACACAAATGCACTAATCTTGAAAGAAAATGCTCCTGGTATCCCTGAAAAGAACATCACCTGCCTCACGAGGCTCGATCACAACAGGGCATTAGCCCAGATATCAGAGCGCCTCCACGTCCCTGTCACCCATGTCAGGAATCTCATCATATGGGGCAACCATTCCTCCACTCAGTTCCCCGACGCCCGCCATGCTACCGTCTCCACAATCTCCGGAGACAAGTCCGCAACAGAGCTCCTAGCAGACGACAAATGGTACCAACTAACTAACTACACGTCTCCAAACTCAAAAACCCCATTTTGGATCCCCTCTTTGAATAATAATAATAATAATAGTTAACCTAGCTAGCTTCTTGTGATGAATGTTGTTTTTAGGGTGAAAACGGAGCTGGTGGCGACGGTGCAGCAGAGGGGGGCGGCGATCATCAAAGCGCGAAAGCTGTCTAGTGCATTATCTGCCGCTAGCTCTGCTTGTGATCATATGCGTGATTGGGTTGTTGGAACTCCTAAGGTTAACATTTGAATTAGTTTGAACAATTAATCTCTAGCTAGCTAGCTACTTCATTAATTGATTTAATTTGTAGGGAAGTTGGGTGTCGATGGGGGTGTGTTCCGATGGATCTTATGGCATACCACCGGGCCTCATGTATTCTTTCCCTGTTACTTGTCACAATGGACAATGGTCTATTGTACAAGGTAATATTTAAACTTGCCAATTCGCATCCATCCATCATAACTTAAACCACCTTAACTATATCTATATTTTTAGTATGAAAAATACATGTAATATATATACTAACGTTTTTTAAGCGGGCATTGGATGATTAGTTTCGTGTCTGCATCATGATGACGGCTGATGTTTTATCCATTTGCAGGTCTCAAAATCGATGAATTTTCGAGACACAAGATGGATATCACTACAAAAGAGTTGATAGAGGAAAAAACATTGGCCTATTCATGTCTTAATAATTAACCTTACCTTTTTATTTTGTGTCGTTTGAATGAGACTTGGGATCTAAGAGATACGCAACAATGTTCAGATGCAATATTCTTAACTTTAATAAGACAAATTTCTGAACCCTCCAACTTCATCTATATATACTTAAAAGCTCAATTTTCCACTTATTTACATCATTGCCCTTTTCCCGCTCATTTTCTTGACCCTTACTCTGTTGATAGCTCTGTGTAAACACCGTGAGTTGGTTCCAAAATTTTCAAATTTATTAAATTTGTTAATTAATTGTAATATAAGATGTTTGAAAAGTAGAAGATCTAGATGTTCAGATATGATATAAAGTACTTTGCATTACTTTATCCAATTTAGGTCTGATGTAAACCATCCTTTTATTCAATGTGTAAAAGAGTGATGCAGGTGTAACTGGATAATAAGTAGCACCTATGAGTTGTGTGGGAAAACTAAACTTAAATTTTGGCATTGAAAGTTCTTCTATAAATAGTGGTGGTGATATTCATTTGTGAACACACCACTCTCATTTTTGCTCCTCATCCATAAAAACTTAGAACGTTTGTATATTTCTGTATCAAAAACTTCAAGATGTTATATGTTTCTGTAGATCTTTTCTATAGAAGTGAAAAAAACAAATAGAGTGGGTAGGAAATAAAAAAATGGTGGCTGGTCGGAGAGGGTGAGTTGGGATGAGATATTGGCTGATAGGAGGGGGTGGGTTCAGAAGGGATGTAGCTGATCGGGGATGACGTTTGATCGGAGGTGGATTGTAGAGTGAGAGATGGTAGGGAGAGTAACGATTTTGCTGCGCCGTTCGAAAATTAGGGTTTCCTCACAATGTCTACAACAAAGTTTTTAAACAGGGTTCAATTGTAATTAATTAATATTGTTGGAATGTTAATTAGATGAATTGATATTGATGAAACATTAATTGATTCAGTTTTTTAAACCGAGACAACATATATGGATCGAGTTGTGAAATTATATTGGGCTTTCGCCCTTAAAAACGCCTGAGCTTGGCAATTAGGTGAGCCAATATTAATTAGTTTAATTTGTGCTATTAAAATATACTTTAAAATATATTTTGAATTGTGTGATTGGCTGACTTGGCTTGGCTCTACTAGTGAGTGGATCGACGCATTCATTTGTGATCGCCTTTGGTCATATAAGTAGGCACCTAGACTTTAACAATTTTAATATTCCTAACCAAGATATAATATTATTGTGCTAGTCTCTATTTCTTTATAACTAGTCCCAATTTTTATGTGCAAGATTATGCAAGATTATAGGAAAACAATAATTAGAGATGCCCTCAAAAATGTAATACTAGTACTATCTCATTTTTATTGTATTTTGGAGATATTTAGCTGCAAGTAGAGTAATTTATCGAGAAAGAATCTCCTTCATTTTTCACCCCACATAACTAACAATAGTGCTATGAAACTCAAACTAACTTTCACTCTAATGCTCATCACGATTGAGTTATCAAGATTAATTAGGACATAAGCATATACGGTATACCATTAGTTATAGTAATAAACTTCAGAACGATCGCCAAGACATAAAAAAGTTGTTTGACAATTTTGGATAGGCGTGCCAACTACGTGTCGATAAAAATGTAGTGCCACATGTATGTGGGGGTTGTGACTCAACTTCCACTATTGTTAGCCACAAGCACCTAAATCGGGTGAATTTAATGAATTCAACTAACGAAAATTAATATTTGTAACTGTCAATTGAAAACTACCCACGAATTATAATTTGAAATAATGGAAATTGTGGAAACTCCACTGCGACTTCATATCATACGAATAAGGAAACTTCAAGAATATCATTATTCTTTTAATTTTCTTATTGACGCGGATATTTTACGCTGTAAATTTTTTAAATTTTTCTTAAATTATTTTATTCGCCAATTAAAATTAACTCAAATTACGCTAATTATAATCTTCAAAATGTTTTTTTTATATCATGATTTATTATATCAAGAGCATGCATGCATGTCTTGTACGTTACAATAACTTTTCCCCAAACTCGTACACGTTATAATATGTATATATATGAATTATTAATTTATTATGTATGACAAGGGGGAATAAACATGAGTCCGTAGAAACCAGCATAAATATTACTTACGTGATGCACAAAAAATACAGTACGTTAATGCACAAATTATACTAACTTAATACACAAATTATTTAGCACACTTTTAATGCACAAACTACAATAATCTAATACATTAATTAATCTGGATCGTAGATTACAAAAAAATCAACGGTACAGATTAGTTTTCCTATCTAAGAATGAGTTCCTATATAATCCTCTTCATATATATATATGAGAATATCATGTGATATAGCTAATATGAGTATTGAAATATAAATTATGGCCCACCCTCTTCATAAATATAAATTATAGCCATTTTTTTGAACTTAGGACCTAAATACCCATTTTCCTCTTTTATTTGTGACCCATCACTCTTTGATCCATTTTATTGACACTTTAATTTCCTTTTCAATTTTTTTTTCTTTTTTTGCTGTTTTTCTTATTTTCCAGTTTTCTTTTTCTTTTCTTTTTCTATTTTTTTTCTTATTTTCCAGAATCTTTTTCTTTTTTTCTGTTTTATTTTTTATTTTTCAGATTTTTTTTTTCTTATTTTCCAAATTTCTTTTTCTTTTTTTCTGTTTTTTTTTTATTTTCCAGATTTTTTTCCTTTTTTCTGTTTTTTTTTTATTTTTCAATTTTTTTTTAATTTCCAATTTTTTGTTTGCCTCTTCGTTTTTTTGTTTGCCGCTTATTCTTTGGTCAACATTCGAGCGAGGGGAGCCGAAGGCCTCGGAGCGAGCCGAAAAAATCTAAATTGTTGCCCGACGATTATCCTTATATTAGTAATCGGAGCGAAGGCGGAGCCGTATAATCAGAGCCGAAGGCGGAGCCGCAAAATCGGAGTAGTATAACTTGAAATAATTGGAATGTTCGTCCCAAGAGTACCATATCATAACTTGAAACATCTGGAACTAATTTGACAATTCGTCCCAGTTGTACTAAATCTGGAACAATTGGCACTAATAAGGTTAAATTCGTTCCAGATGTACTAGAACAATTGGTACTAATAAGACTAAATTTGTACCAAAAGTACCAAATACCTTATACCCGCCCGACCCGACCCGCGCCCGCCCTCGTCAAACCCGACCCGCTCCGCATTTCAAAGGGTATTTTCATCCCAAATTGAAAAAAATAACCAAAATTTATATTTTAATGATCATTATTACTATTTCAAAATATGTCTCCATATATATATATATATATATTTCCATGTCGAAATTGTCGCTAAGGAAAAGGTGTGAAGGCAAGCAACGAAGACGTGTGAAACTGTTTGATGTGTCCAAAATCAGCTATACAAGCAAGCGTCATAACTTTCTTATATTATTCTCAGAAGAAATACTATAATATACGTTTTTAATTTCGAAAAAACTTAATTAAGGAAATATTTTGCTGTATATATTTAAAACTTAAAAAGTCCTATGTTAAACATTGGGTTCAAGTCCACAATGAAGCGACCTTAAACACAATTTAGTGGTAAGATACTACCCATTCAATTAAAAGGTCGGGAGTTCGAGTCATATGTACGTGTGTAAATTAAAAAAATTAAAAGACTATCTTTACATTAATTCATTACAACAAAAGTTTCCATCAGGAACATAAATAGTTGACATATCACAAAAATTAGTGATATTTGATTTAATGATCATGGCATTGGCCATTGGCACTAAGATTGCACAAACGGTGCGGTACTTAGTAGGAATGCTTTTCCTGAGAAAATTTTAACCGGAGTATACGATAATTTTAACAAGAGAAGATTTTAAGAGTAGCACTTTTTTTTATAGTTTTTTTAAAATTTAGCACCCTTTATAAATCTTTGAAAATATAGCACTTCTTGACATTTTTACCCTTCTATCACCTATCTAGTAACTAAATAAAAAAAAATTGTGACTGAACAAAAAAAAAACATTCCACCACCACAACCCCGCCGTCGCTGCCGCCGCCGTCGTGCCGCCGCCACTGTCACCGGCGGCCACAATTTTTTTGTGAAGTCAGAAAAAAAATGAAAAAATTTGTGAAGTCACGAAAAAAAAATATTCCACCACTACTTTTCCGCTGCCGCCACTGTCGCCGGCGGCCACAAAAAAAATTTGTGACTAAACAAAAAAAAACTTCAACCACCACTTTTCCGCCGCCGCCGCCGTCGTGCCACCATCGCCGCCGTCGTGCCGCCGCCACTGTCGCCGGCGACCATAAATTATTTTACACGATTTTTGTGAAGTCACAAAAAAAATTGAAAATTTTTGTGAAGTCACAAAAAAAAGGAAAAAAATTTGAGACGTCACACAAAAAAATTGGCAAAATTTGTGAATGCACAAAAAAAAATGGGAAGGTCCAGCCGCCTTCCATCTGCTCCCATCAAACCAACCAACAATCAAAATACAAATTTGAGGTGAAAATACCAAACTAAATTACAGTCATCTCCACCAAAAATTAAACCTGCAACTATAATCCTCTGAGATTATTTATATACAGAATTGAGCATTATACAACAAAAGTGTGCGTGAATGTGTGGATCTGAAGGGAAGCAAGCAGGTAGTTTCCAAGTCTCATTCGAAGCTTTCACCTTCCTTCTCATTCGAAGTCTCAAAACCCTAGTTTCCAAGCTCACCTCTGTCTCCGAGCAAACCCGCACCGAATCCATCTGCGAGCTCCCCTTCCTCTCCAAAAATGACGCCAACAACCGCCCCCTCATCGGAACTTCACCGACGCCGTCCCGCTGATCGCCGAATCGCTCTACTCCCCCGCCGCTATCCTGCAGGAGAACGCCGCCGCCACGCTGCTCAACCTCTCGATCTCCTCCAAGGACCGCCTGATATCGCACGGCGTCCTGGACGCCCTCTCTCACGCCCTCCGCCACCCGGCGGCGCCGTCCGTCGCGCAGTGCGCCGCGACGATCTTCAGCCTGCTGGGCGTATGAAAAAGAGCAGAGAGTGAGAGTGAGAGATGGAAGAAATTGTGGAGAGAGAAAACGAGGAGTATGAAGTTGGTGGGGAGGTAGGCGGCGGCGGAGGTGAACTCTGCCCTCGTCGGCGGCAGGGAGAGGAGGCGGCAGAGGGGTAGGATATGAGCAGAGAGCAGAGAGAGAGAGAGAAAGGGGAGATGTAGAAAGAGAGGAAGATGTGGAATGAAGTAGATAAGAAAAAAAGGGGACACAATGGGAAATACAAAAATAAAGTAGGGGTAAAAAAAATATAAAGTGCTAAATTTTAAAAAATTTATAAGGGGTGCTAGTTTTTAAAAAAACTATGTGAGAAGTGCTAGAAAGGAGGATTTTCTCTTTTAACAATATGAATAATTCATTTGTTCCTTTTTTTTGAAAAAATTACAAGATATATATTGTCGAATAAAACATTACACCACCATATAGGTTGGATTCCATATTTTTTTGTGATTTTATTTATTGATTAGTCCAAATTTCTTTTGCTCAGTCTAATTTAAATCAGATCTTAACGCAAAGTTGCTTTATAAACTTTCGATTTAACCAAATGAAATCATGAACTTCAAATATTTGGTATTTATAGTCAGAATATTCTCGGTGTTTCAAATCTGCAATTCAACTGAAAGCTCCCGATTTTCAGTTGCGAAAAACTGAAAAATGATAGTAAAATGACAAATTTGGTCACAGTCACAGGTGGCGATTTAAATAATACTACTACTAATAGAACAATGGATAGTGATATTTGGCCACACTGTGGCCGACCACACAAGCTAAAAATAGTAATATAAGTTTTGAAAATGGAAATATACCCCAATTAGGAAACATAAACCCTAGGAAGAAAATGTGATTATTTCCATTTTTAGAGTCAACTTTCCTTTTCTAACGCGTGTGGCTGGCCACCGTGTGGCCGACCATCATTACCCTTTATTTTAACATTTCTCTAGAGGAATTAAAAAAGGCACGAGTTATGTGACGGATTAAATCCAACTCCAATTGCAAAATAAAGGACAAAAAATTCCGTAATTAAACAAATCAATTCCTTCGCTATCGCTTGTAGCGACGGATTAAATCCAACTCCAATTGCCGCATTGTAGGAAAAGCAAGCGACGGAAATCAAGTCAAGAGTTAAGGAGGGACAAGCGATTGTTTCAATAATTTTATTTATTTTTATTTTATTTTTATTTTTTTGAGATAGCGATTGTTTCAATACGTATAAGTCATAACATATTTATTTAGCAATTCATTAGCTACTTGCTATATACTAGCAGTACTATATATACATGGGCCGCTCGAAACTCCTCTAAAACCAAAACAACTTGAAACAACTGGTAGCTGTCACTACTGAAACAGCCTAAATGTGTACATATTCTCATTTCTCAACAAAAAAGAAAGCTTTATTTACTCAAACAGAAAAAGGAAAAAAAAAAGAAAAGGAAAAAAAAAGGCATTTCCGTCCTTTTATTTCTTAATCAGCACATTACATCCTTGAGAAGCTTGTACCTGCGGATGGTGGGCCGTGGAGAAAAGGTTTTTCCGGCGGCTCTCTCCGCCGTTGGCTTCGTGTTCTCGCCGGATTTAGTATCACTCGACGATGAATTCTTTTTCTCGCATTGGCACCAGTCGCATACTTCAATTCGATCTCCGTATTCTGCGTAATAGTTGCTGCAATACCTACTCACAAAATCATTTACGCCCATTTAAATACTTAAACATTAATTAGTACAATAAATTAAAAATAAATAAATACAAGAAAATCGGAAGGGGATGAGGGATTGAGATTCGTTTTCGATTACGTGTAACGGCCAATGATGAGGAAAAACATGCACGTGGAAAGATCACACAGATACACAGGTGGGTGTGTGTGGGTGTTGGTAGGTTGTCGTTTCTTACGAGTGTTGGAAGCGGTGGTGGCAGTTGGAGCAGCGGAAAAGCTTGTCGGAGAAGCCGACGTCACCGCACAAACAGCACACAGTCTGGAGATCCACCATTCTTAATTTCTTGCTATTAAAGGAAATCAAGGCCAAGACTTTTGATTGTTGTGGACGGAAAAAGAGAGCGAGGGGGAGAGAGAGAGATAGAGAAATAGTAGAGGTTGTAGATGATGGATGGGAGAGAGAGAGAGAGAGAGAGTACGTAGTGGCTTCAAAGTCGGTGTGCGCCTCCTCTTTTATATATAGGCACACAATATTCCACTTTATGTAGTATTATATATTCGTCCGTCCCATCATCTATTTTGGTAGTATAATCAAATTATAATCAAGCTTTATTTTAATTAATGTGTCATTATCTCAAAACACGCATATAATTAAAGATTTGATGATAGTCAACAGCTTTCAGCTAAACTAATGACTAATGTACCGCACACTATCCCTTGATTTGGACGTCTTTAATTTAATTATTTATTCTCCATATTGCTAAATTTGGTATTGATGCGGCATTGCCTATGATATTCTTAGTTTACGCATAATATATATATTTTTTTAAATATCAAATTAGAAAATAAGTGAATTTCACTATTAATGGTATCATGTGCTATAAAGATCCGATGTGATCAAATATCTCACGATATTTTTTCATGGTTCATTAGTAAATTAAATTGATAAATTCATTATTTTAATAATTTTTTTTATAAAAATAAATTTAGTAATAAATTCATTATTTTCCACTGTTTTTCTAGTAGTGTATGTCGTTTTCTCTCTTGTTTTCCTATTTTCCTATTTTTTTTCTCTAGTTTTCTTCCATTAATTATTGCCATAAATTCACTTCTTATTAAAAAAATTCCCTTCCATTTTCGTACTCCTTCACTAGTAATTTCGTTATTTAAAATAAGATATCATAACATATGATGAAGATTTATATATGAGGCTTGGCTATTAATCTGAGTATTCAATTTGTGATTTCTTGTTGGTTTTTATGGTTCTGTTTTGACTAGTTCATATGACTTAAATATATCCCTTCCTCAAAGAAAAAAGAAAAGAAGAAAACGATATTACTGAATTTTTGCTATAGATGCAATACTGAATTTAATAAATTTATATACAATATATGTATATGACAAAAAATGATATTTAGATAGATAGACCCGCATCTGTGCAAGAGAGAAGAGTAGCGTGCGTGGAAGGATAGAATAGAAATAAGCATTCATATTCATACAGATATAGACCGCAACTTGATTCAACTTCAAGTCCCTTTCAATCGATTAAAAAAAGAAAAGGAAAAAAAAATATGTGAACCTTAACGTCAAAACTCAAATGCGACCTGCTACATACCATGCGACCACATGTAGGGTGTATATGCCTGATCCATGCACGGACGTGGCATGCACTTATTTTTTTTTTTTTTTCAATTTTTTTTCAGATTTTGTTTTTTAAAAATTTCAACATTTTTATCCTTTTTTTTTGTTTGTCTCTTCGGTTTTTTATTTCCCGTTTCTTCTTTGGTCAAGATTCGAGCGAGGGGAACCGAAGACCTCAGAGCGAGCCCAATAAATCCTAATTGTTGCTCAACGATTATTCTTATATTAGTAATCGGAGCGAAGGTAGAGCCGGAAAAAAAAAACTGAAATTAAAAAAAAATCAAAAAATAAAGAAAGATTGACCGGGTCAACCCGACCTGGATCCGGTCGCAGGATCCATGCGACCTGCTGCACAGGGATCATCTCGATCGAATCTTAATTAGTTTAGTTCCAACGTGAAAAATGACCAATTTATCCAACCTACTCGCTTGCTTCATTTCCAATTTTCCATCCTTTTCTTCATTTAGATTTCTTTATTTTATTGGCTTTTAAGAGTTGTAAAGTCTCAACATATAAAGTATATGCAAGTAGAATAATTACATTTGTTAAGTCATACGATCAATTAAAATGCTCGAATTATTTTATTATATATGTCTAGTATCTATATATATAATACTAAAAAACAAAAACCGAACAAATTATTTTTTAAAAATAAATAAATTAAAATGTGTGAATTATGAGATGAGGCATGCACGTGTCTTGATTTTTTGTTGGATCGTATTTAAATCAATCGTATGGACTATTTTTGAATTCTATATTTGGATGTTTGTGTATTTAGAGAAAGAGAGAAAGTATAAATCATGAAAAGATCATCTAACGTGTAATGAGAGGAGACAATGAGTCTCTAAAATCTCTATAAATTAATGCACTTAATACTATAAAAATTTATTAATTTAGAAAGATATTTTAAAGATATTTATATATCGATAAATTAATATTTTATTAATTAAAAAGTGATTTTTTAAATTTAAAAATTTATTTATATTTAGTATTTATGTGTATTGAAAATAAATGAATTCATATATATATATATATATATATATGTGTGTGTGTGTGTGTGTGTGTATTGAATATATTCATGCATTCACCCAATTCGTTGTAACAAGTATATATATTTATGTACAAATGAAGCAATCTCAAACGATTTAAATGGGACAAGATTTGAAGAAGGCCTACATGGGCTTGTGAGTATATATGATTAAGGATGTTGGTTATTGCAATTAAATGGACGTCAACAACTTGTTGGACTATTCGGGTAAAAATGATGAATGCTTACACGTTCAAAGTTTATAGAAAATTGTGGCAGACAATATTGATAATCCTACTAATGATGAAGTTCAAGAGATTCAACACCGTTGGAACCAGTCACGCTAAAGGAAACTTTGAACGCGGCAACAAATCTTCACAATTTTTTATTGCAGCTAGAGAACTCGAAACCTGAACTTTTGAGTGCAATTAGAAAAGTTAGGGATGAAATTCAATTAGATTTGAATTTTAAGAAAAAACAAATAATAATATATTCATATTTAGTAAGTAAACAATAATTCTTTTCGGACATACTATGTCTGGACATACATGTTTGAAATAGAAAAAAAAATTGGGTTGATTGCCTTCAAACTTTCTATCCTACTTAAACACCCTTCCGAAATATCGATCTCACACATACCCGCTCCCAAATTTTACTCTCATCCACACCCAACTTCTAAATTTGTGAATTTAAATTGAGATGAAACTTTATAATTAAAATTTAAAAAGTGTATATTTATTAATAACCGAATTGTCTAAACTATGAAATTAAATTATTAGTTAAAAAATTCTGTCAAATCTCTAATTTTACCATCGTATGTGTGGACATAGTACGTCCAAATAACACTACCCTTTAGTAAATTATTAGTTTATAGTATTAATGAGACCTATACATTTATAAAGGGACTTTTCAAAAAATTATTATCGTATTATCTTATCGAATTTGATGATTTTTTACAAGGGCTCGAGTCGGGACTGGAGAAATTTATTATATTAGAGAGTTTATTAATTTATAGAGTATTAAATTATAGAGGTTTTACAGTATATCCTTAACTAGTTTGTAATCCGTCGAAAATCGACGGGAACCACATTATGTTGTAATTTATAAATATATGACCATAAAAATAATACAAATTATTTATACGAGAGTATGATTAAAAAAAGAGTGTTTTATTTATTTTATTACACTTTCTTTAGCTGCAACAAATCAAATTAATTTTTCTTTTCTTGCTAAACTTTTTCATTACTTTATTTTGAAGTGATATATTTCGACAAATAATTACAAATGAATGTTGCATGAATCATCTCTTTTTTAGGGTTGCTTTATAATTTATAGAAATCGTTGAAAATAAGTGTTACATGAATCATCTCGTTCCTACGGCAAAAACAAAGAAAAAAGAACTCTCGAAAAAATATTGCAAATAAGTGTCACGGCAGAAGTCTAAACTTTTTGTTGACACAAAACAATTGTGGATGAGACAATATACATTGATTTTAAATATTTATAAGGTTTTTAAATAGGTGGAAATTGATTAGAAAATGATATTGGACATCATTATATTACTAAAAGGAAAACTATTCTTACTTTGAAAAAATCCTACGTGGCACTCCTTATATTCCTTCATTCATATTTATCTAAATTCTCAAATTTTTAAATTTTTAAATGTAAAATAATAAATTTTAAATATTTATACTAAAATCTTGTGTCCTACATCGGTTTCTTAATGAAACTTCACCTATTAAAAAGCCTATAAATACCTAGAATCAATATGTATTTTCTTATCTTTTACTCCACCAGTTTTATTTGACCAATTTATTTATTAATTGGCCGAATAAATGACTATATTTTATAGTTTAATTTAATTTAATTTGGTCAATTTATTAATTGGCCGAATAGATAATTATTTTTGTAGGAGTTTTATTTGATCAGTTTATTTATTAATCGGTCGAATAAATAACTGCGATATTTTTATAGTTTAATTTAATTTAATTTGGTCAATTTATTAATTGGTCGAACAGATAATTATTTTTATTAGGAAACCAATTTATTAGTTGACAGAATAAATGGTTCCAAAATAGTTTAGATAATTTATTGGTTGACTGAATTAAATTTAGTCTAATATTTTTTTATTTAATTTGATAAAAAATACTAAGTAATTTCTAATTTGTCAATTAATTAGGTAGACGGGCCAATTTCCAACTGACGGGTACCTCAACTCGGGATCCCACGTGACATATTTTCATTCTTTATTCTTATTAATTTTAATATTTTCATTTTATTATTTTTTTCATGTATTTTTTAAAATCTATAATCGTCAAAAATTATGCATTTATAAATCAAAATCGTGGTCAACGGACCAATTCTGACCCGAAACCGTGGCGGTAGACGAGCCAATTCCAAACCGACGGTTACCTCAACTCGAGAAATTTTTCATTTTATGCTTTTTTTCCCATGTATTTTTCAAAATCTATAATCGTCATCCATGAAATAATTTTTACGTTATTTGTAGTTGGGTTTCCAACTTTGCATAATCTTTAATTTTAATTAACGAATATTACTGTAGATTAAGGACGATAATGAATAGTACAATCATTATTTTTATTAAATTTTTGGATCTATATAAATGTTGGGAAATTTAAGTAAAGTTTTGATTGATTCCAAAACCAACTGACCCCAACCGAGTAGATGTTGCCAGATCCTAATGTTAGTATTTAGGCTCGCTGTTTGAGCAATGTTGAGATTTTATCTTTACAGGTCTCCAGCTGAAGACGACAACATGGCTTTACTCGGATAGAACAACAGATGGAAATTCGGATGTGTAACATCAGTTGTAAGAAAGATAACTGAGCGTTCAAGATATAGAACATCAGATGAAGAAAGACAACTGAGCGTTCAAGCCAACTGTTCTGATATAGAACATCAGTTGTAAGAAAGACAATTGAGCATTCAAGCCAACTGTTTAAATGAAACATCAGTTGCAAGACTCAATCCGATAGATCGACAACATGAAGTTCAAGGCAGCTGAGGGTTCAACTGTTCCTCTTCAGACAGAATGTCAGATGAAGGTAGCAATCAGATGGAACATCAGCTGAAGACCACTCAGATGAAGATCGAACTTCTCAACCGACCAACCAATGTTGAAAGACAAAGGTTGAAATTTGAATTTCAAAAAGGAAGTCACGTGAAGGTTTGACGTTCTGTCATTACCTCATTTAGCCCAACACAAGGTTGTCTCAGATCGAAAGCAGAAGTTCACAGTTGCCAAATCGGGAAAATCTGCAGAGATGAGAGACAAGCCATCGCTTTCACAGAACATAGATCAACGGCTCATCCAACGGCTAGTTGATTCTCTCCGGCTATAAATAGAGACATTCATTCATTCATCAAGACAGAAGACAGCCAAGTGCGAGAAAAGACTAAAGAGCGAAAGAACAACGAAAAACTGCACACAGGTTAAACTGAATTAATCTCTAAGAACATCACTAGTTGAGAGTTCATAGAGTGTTAGAATCTGTCTTGGTGTTTTCGATCTTAGTTTGAGTCTTCATTCGTTCAAGCTTAGATCCTAGCTCACTTCCTTGTTCGAGCTAGTAGTTGGAAACCCCACCCTTATACACATCCCCTAAAAAGGTTGTTAGGATCCTACTATTCCCGAAATTGAGTAGAAAGGTTGATAAGTACCCGTAAACTTATCTGTAAGGTTGATAAGTACCCACAAACTTATCTGAACGGTTGCAAAGCCCGCGTAAGCTTTGTGTTAGCTTTCCTAAAGAACTTGGACTGAGTTGTGTGGACTCACAACTCCCCGTGGACGTAGGAGTTCTCTCCGAACCACGTAAATCCTTTGTGTGTTTGTGTTTTCTGTTCAGTTACTTATTGCATATCCAACTGACCAACTAACCAGCACTCAAAACTGCATCTTTACATTTTCAACTGATTTGGTTATTGACCGACCTTGCATCTGAGCGTGAGTTATTTTATACGAGTTATTTTTATCCACCACATTCCGCACAGCACCACTCTTACAGCTGAGTTTTCCTACTCAGTTGTGATTCCAGCTGAGTCCTCTTACTCGGTTGTGATATTTTTCGAGAGTTGTTTTAAAATTCCTATCTGGTGTATTCCCCCCCCCCCCATACACCAGAACTCGTATCGGGACCATCAATAAATTCTATTTTTTTTTTTATAATTACGCACTTATAAATTAGTGTCGTGGTCAACGGGCCAGTTCCGATGCAGAACTGTGGCGGTAGACTAATATACGGATTTTTTTTCAGAAAGGAATACAAATGACTAATTTTTTAATCGGATTTTAAACAAGTACGGGTATATAAATTTCAAACAAATTTGAATAATCCTAGAAACATCATCTCAAATTGTTTAATTAATCGACTCCGTTGAAAAACGTAGAATATGTAGGAAAATTGGCAGAAAAAATTACTAACGATTTATCAACGAGCCAATTCTGACCAAGAATCGTGCGCGTAGATGGGCCAATTCAGTACTTGAGGGACATTTTTTTTTTAATATATTATATAACTTTGAATTCATAAAATTAAGGATATTTATGGTCAACTTTTATCTTATGTCATTGACTAAACAATTTTATGAATCACAATCATTCCACATAAAGTTTTGTAAAAAGGAAAAATTACCAAGTACATAGTGAAACAATTCTTGAAGTTTTATTCTCAGTTAAAAAAGTTATTCTCGAAGTTGGTAAAAAAGAAAACGAATGTCATTATTTATTTCTCTATGAATATATTTGGAAGATGATTATTTATATAATACTACAATTTATAATTAAATTTTTATTTGTTAAATATTGTGTAAATATTTTTGGAATATAGTTATGTATATAATTAAATATTAATTTCAGGTAAAAAGAAAACAAATGTCATCATTAATTTTTTTAAGAATATATTTAGAAAATGATTATTTATATAATTTAAAATCAGTACTGTAGTCAATAGTCCGGTTTCAGGTCGGAACAGTCGGGGTAGACGGGATGATTGTGAGTGATGGTTTAACTTTTTTTTTTCTTAATCTTGTGTTGAATTCATAATGTGGGGTATTTAGGGTCATTTTCATCTTATAGAAAATCTTAACATCTAAAAGATTCAGCTTAAGAGCCGCTTTTCTTTGAGAGACAAATATATTTTTGCCCACATCGGTTTTGTAGAAAAATAGAGCTTTGAAAATTATCGAAAGTAATGCGAATATATTAGATTATAATTTTTAACAGTCATAATTATATAGGTTTGAGATGTAAATATGTGGTAAAATTACTTTTTAATTGAATTTTAGATGTGTTCAAAGGCATATAAATTCTAAGCGAGTTTAGTATATTACATAATCGAATGATTTAACCCTAAAATAATTAACAAATAATATTGTTCTTACTCTATCACATATTAGTACTATCTAATAATTTTATTAATTTTTATTAATATAATTCCCGTCGATTTTCGACGGATTATACGCTAGTTTTTTTTTTTTAAATATGAATATATGCAGATGCTATTATCATGCGTTAATAGTTAATTATTTTCATATGGTAATCGTTTATTTATTTAATGATAATGCTAATGGATCATTTTGCCAATAAGTAATAATATGTAGATGGAAATCTATTATCATCGTGAATAAAAAATGCAAAAGAAAAAAAAGATAGTTAGAAGATTACAAATGTAGTACACGAAAGATTTGGGGCAAACCAATTAAACTTAGTTTGACAATTATTAGGTATATTCTAAATTAACAATAAAGGAAAGATTTTAATGCCATATATATGAATATTAAATAATATAATATATGAATGAAAAATACTTAAAATCGCCATTTAAGATAAATAATACCATAAATATGAATACTAAATAATATAATATATGAATGAAAAATACTTAAAATCACCATTTAAGATAAATAGAAATATTAAATTGTGGTTGCGCCACATAAGACCTAAATTTAAAGGGAGACATCGAATCCGCATTCGGTATTAATAATACACATATATAGATAGATTACTTCTTGTGTAGCTTAATTATTATTTATTTTCATTTAAATCTACCTCTAGAAGTCATGCACGTTGTTTAACTTATTTTATCTAGGTCAAAGCGTAAACCTAGATAGGTAACTTATGAGATAGGATTTGACCATAATTACAATAATGAAGAATCATTGTAAAGGCCTAATATGTAGCACAAAAAACAGAGCAAACAAACAAATATACTTATGTCCTATACATATGCATAGCCATAGGAATCGAGTATTCTAGAGATTAGATGCATCTTTCATGTCACATATACAAGTGGAAATCATCTGTGACGAGTGGAATAAAAGCAATCACATCAATTATTGTGATAATCATATGGATATGGTATTTGTTTTTATTGCTGCGAGAGTAAGTTCGCAGTCGATGCTCAAAGTGTACCATAAATATGTGTACGTAATAGTCTGTAAATTATACTATATGAGGTAAATCATAGTCGTACCTAAAAAAATCTGATACAATATAGTACTTGATTATAAGGTATTGAATAATTTAAATTTAAAGACCTTATGTCAGATAATAACACTCACTCGTAGATTCTACAAGTTGGTCATTTCAACCCGAGAATATAGAGTTATTTACATAAACAAAAATCATGCGACTCCAAAGATGCTTTTCTACAAAATATATATCGAGCAGTCTGACCTGTTCTGCTTGACGATGAGCTGGACTTTGAGCTGCTAAATAAAGTGTTATAAGATTATCAATCAGCCATAATTGTTCATTTTGTTGGAAATGGTTTAGTGTTTAACCATTTATTGAGATCAAATATTGTTAATTAAATATTAGATATTTAATTAAGGGTTAATAGTCTGTAAATTTTCAAACTTTTTGAGTTATCGTATTTTGCATCTCAGAAAAAGAATATGTCTCACAATATTCAAACTTTTAGTTTCGTCTGAATTTTCCTACCCGATTTGAATTCCGGCAATTTTCGAGCTGACATGGCAGCCGGAAAGCAGACGTGGACATAATTGAAACGATATCGTTGAGTCTATACTAATGACGTTGTTTAGTCTATAATTGAAGCAAAACTCATTTTCATATGTGGTGGTGTAGGTAGTTATGTTAGGCTGTGAGCAGCGGCGATCGCCAAGATCGCGCTCACTCACATGCCACATCATAGCGAGCTCGCGCACTCGCTAGGGTTGCACCGGCGAGCTCGCTATTAATTTTTTTCCTGTTTTATTTTTATTTCTACATTGATTTTATTTTTTCATAATAATTTATATTAACTTGCATAAAATAAATTAAAACAAACATAATTAATTATAAAAAACTCTAATACAATGACATAATTAAAAAGAAAACGCTAATAAGAAATACATTGAAATAATTAAAAAAAACCCTAAGCGCTAAAAAAACCCTCCACGTCCTTCACGAAGTTCCAAACCGCCAAATGCCTGAACGCCTCGCCGTGCATGGCCGCCCATTCATTGAGCGTCGAGTTCACCAACATCTCCTCAGTGACGCCGGCCGGCGCTTGATTACGGGTACGCCGGATTTCGCCATCGGTGTAGGGATGAGGAGGCATCGTCGGGAAGATCGCCGGAGATCGCCAAATGAGAAAGATTGAAAGAGAGGGAGAAGGAGAGATGTGATGTTTGAGGGAGTGGAAAAGGGTATTTATAGGGGTAAAATATAGGATTAAAAAAAAATCGAATTATAACCGTTGCGATCGCCAACGGTGGCCTGGCGATCGTTGTGCGATCGCCACGTGTCCCTTAAGCCTACCAGCGCGCGCGACAAGCGGCGAGCCTGCGCTCGCTAGGGGTGCGCTCGGCAGTGGTGCGTGGGCGGTGCGAGCCAGAGGCGGAGCCAGGAATTTGAAATCGGGGGTACGACTAATAATTATATAAACATAAATGTAAAATAGTTACATTTAAAGTAGTACATCCTTCAACAATATTCAAGAAAGCTCTAGAAATTACAAAGTCGTCTAATTTATTTTTCGACGAGTCTTTATTTCTTGAAAGCGATTGACAACATTGTCATCAGAAACTTGTAAAAACACATCTCTCTCAATGAAAGTGATCAAACAATAGTTTAAAAATTGATCACCCATGCTATTTCGCAACTTATTCTTGATATAAGTCATTCCGGAAAAGACTCTCTACATTTGCGGTAGCAACCGGAAGAATCAACACCAACTTGATAAACAAAAACACTAGAGGATAAGTCACATGTCTCTTTGTTGCAACGAGCTTCATTGAAAGAGAACTAATATCTTGCAAATTTTGAAACTCGTCATCTCTTTTCATATCTTCCAAGAATATATCAAGTTGACATTCAAGAGTTATCAAATGAACGCTTGAAAATTCGGAGGGATAAAAAGTGACAAGTTTGAGTACCTTTTTTCTTGTCAAAAGAAGAGAAACCATCTTTAGGATTTAAGCAAGCCATGCATCCAAGCAACTCCATATTGACCTCATCAAATCGGTTGTCAAAATCTTGAAGTAGTAAATCAATTACTTGTATAAATACATCAACCTGAAAATGATGAAGATATGTCGCTTCTTGAACAAAGCGCTTTGATCTTCCATGAGGGATGTAATGAGCCTCCATATCCGGAACAACAATGCCATTACTTTTGCAAAATGAGACGACCTTATTCAAGAGAGTCTCCCATCCATCTTCCCTCAATTTTTGTAATACAACTTTTGTCAAGGTCACAAGCCTCATAGCACTAACAATGTCTTGATCTTTTCTTTGTAAAGCAACACACAAATCGTTTGTGTATCCAAATATAATAGACATTAGTTGTGCCAAAAAAATGAAATCAAATGACTCTAGTGAGTACAAAATACCTTGAGCTTTTGTTTTCTCATCCGAATTAGAATCATTCTTCCCAATCATCACAAGAACCTTAACAATTGTGGAAAATAAGCTCATCACATTCAAAATAGCCTTGTAATGAGAACTCCAACGAGTTTCTCCGCGTCTCTTCAAGCCAAGTTCTTGATTTAATCCCGATCCCGTTTCAAGCTCACCCATTTCCAAAGCTTGAGCAACCTCTTGCGCTTGAAATTCTCGAATCATTTCTCTTCTCTTACAAGAAACTCCAATCACATTCAACAAAGTTGCAAGAGTATCAAAAAGCCAAGAACACTCATTGTTCTTTTTAGCAATTGCTACAAGAGTTAGTTGAAGTTGATGAGCAAAACAATGGATATAGTATGAACTTGGACTATCTTTCATAATCAAAGTCTTGAGACCATGTATCTCACCCTTCATGTTACTAGGTCCATCATACCCTTGGCCTCGAATCTTAAACAGACTCAATGAATGCTCAACATTATAAATAAATTCTTTCTCCTCTTCCAATGGCACAATATTAGTACTAGAACCGCCCAAATTCCTTGTATTTTCTTGAGTTTGAGATGAAATTTCACTAGCATTGGTAACATTACGATTACCTTCCGGTGAAGCACAAGAACTCCCTTCAAGTTTCATTTTCTTGAACATAAATTGCCGAAGATCGGGTTGTTTTGTCATTCCTTTTGACTTTTTAGATATAGGTGCATCACCCGCCATTTTTCTATATTCAATATACAAATGTTAATGTCTCAAACACGTATAAATTGACATATCAAATAACAAAAAAAATAAAAAATAAACGAAATTGACTTTGACATTTTATCAAATAGGTTGTATTCACTATACATTAAATACAAACTAGATGAATAAGATTGTGTAATAGAGTATTAATACCTAGAATCAAATAGAAACACTCAAGGTGAAAGTCTCCAAATTGGGGATAGGATGAAAATTCGATGGTTGATTGGTTGGTTTAATAAGAAATACTAGTTTTGTAATTCTTGTGGGTTTCAATGAAAAGAAGAGAAGAAGAATTATTTTCTCTGTTTTTGTTGTCTGTAGTCTTTTGTGTGAAAAGGAAAGGGGGTACAAATATTATTAAAATCTAAAAAATTTGACTAAAATTTGACTTCTATATAAAACTACTAATTTTTTTTTTGGGGTACAGCTGTACCCCCTTTGCACCATTCTGCATCCGCCACTGGTGCGAGCACGCTCGCGAGCGCGCCGCTGCATGCAGCCTTAGTATTGGCTATGTAAGACTCCAAAATTTATATTTTTGTGTGAGGTTCAGGGCAACACAATGTGATGTTTGAGAATCAGTTATTGTGCTATCAGCCACTCCAAAACATGTTCAATAAGCAATGTGTGTTTCTCTTATTCAAGTTATGGGCTTGATTAAACGACAACTTTTTTTGCTTCAATAATGACTCTTTTTAACTTGCTATAAACCAACTCAATCTATTATATATAACAAAATTTGGAGTCTTACATAGCCAATTCTAACATAACTACCTACACCACCACATCTAAAATGAGTTTTGTTTCAATTATAGACAAAACGACGTCATTAGTATAGGTTTTAAAATGACGTCGTTTCAATTATGCGCAAGTCTGCTTTCTGGCTTCCATTTCAGCTCGAAAATCGCCGGAATTCAAATCGGGTAGCAAAATCAGATGAAACTACAAGTTTGAAAATTGTGAGGCAAATTATTTTTCTAGGGTGAAAAACACGTTAACTTGAAGAGTTTGAAAATTTACAAGCCATTATTATATATTTTTTTAATTAAATATGTACACGTCAACTTTTCGGCTGCCATGCCAGCTCGAAAATCGTCGGAAATGGAGTCGTCCCTCATTGGAAATTGAGAGAAGTTTTAACCTGTATATAAGCTATTGAGCTTATGGGCTTAATAACTTGTGGGCTTATAAAGGGAGTCCTCTCCCGCGCACACATATAGGCGCGCGGCGTTGCCGGGCGGGCGCCGCGTCTGCCCGCAGCCTAGGACTTGGGCTTGGATTTTGGCAATTGGTGTTTGGGCCTATTCTTTTTGGACCAACTCACCTAGCTCGTTTAGCTTTTTGGTCTAGCCCATGACTCTTGCTGCATGTAACCGCCGCCAACTCTTC
The DNA here is from genome assembly GCA_029490685.1 of Schizonepeta tenuifolia. Lineage (NCBI taxonomy): Eukaryota > Viridiplantae > Streptophyta > Magnoliopsida > Lamiales > Lamiaceae > Schizonepeta > Schizonepeta tenuifolia. The sequence continues at coordinate 92,898,728 of CM055958.1, forward strand.
ATCCGATCAGCCTCTTCAACGTCTGAAACCGACGGGCCTTCATGGCTGTGTTTATGACGACGAGATCCTTCATATGTCCTAGAACTGCTATATATAGGGAGGCATCTCCTCCATCGCAACACACACAATTCCGAAAAACAATACTACATCTCCTCAAACATAGCATATCATTATCTTTCAAGTTCAGTTCTCGTTCCAGTCCAGTTCGTTGGTGCTCGATCAGTTTTTGGTGCTGCTACTATCGAGAAGTTGAAATCTTTTTAATCTTTTGGAGACGGACCACCTTACTGTGAGCACTACCGGGGAGTATCTTCGTCTTGCGGCTAGAAGTTCTACTTCGAACGATTTCCGGTTTTTCTAAACTTATCTGTTTCGTTGTTCGTTGTAATTCTTATAGTTTTGTTCGCTGTTCAGTTCATCAATGAAATTCCGAATATTCATTGATATACATGTTCGAGTAACCGGTTTCTTACACATTTGACGAAAATTGTAGCTAAATCATTAACATGTTTGAACAAAATTGATTGACATTTACAAACATATGTATGAAGAGGAGGTCTCCCATGCAACCTGCTGCACCTGAGATGCGATCGGGTCGGGTCGGGTCAACCCGGGTTTGACCCATTGACCCGGTCAACTTTTTTTTCTTTTTTTTTAAATTTCAGTTTTTTTTTTCTTTTTTTTTGGCTTCGCCTTCGGCTCCGATTTTATGGCTCCGTCTTCGCTCCGATTACTAATATAATGATAATCAGTGGGCAACAATTTGAACTTTTTCGGCTTGCTTCGAGGCCTTCGGCTCCCCTCGCTCGAATCTTGACCAAAGAAGAAGCGGCAAACGGAAAAACGAAACGACAAACAAAAAAACGAAGAGGTAAACAAAAAAAAGTACAATTAAAAAAAAATTGAAATAAAAGCTAAAAAATAAAAAACAGAAATAGACAAAACTGGAAAACAGGAAAAAGGAAAAAGAAAAAAATAAATCGGAAAAAAAAGGCACGTGCACCCCACGCGTCCCACGCGCGGTAGCATAGGGTGCGACGCATCGCATTCAAATTTTTGCCATGTATGAAAATAAACATATTTTATGTTACTAATTAGGGATGATAATGCATGGGCACCCCAAGCTTTTACGTATTTTTCAGAATCCAAACTACTTTAGAGTTATTCTATTTGTGTCTATTTCAAATGTGATTAAAATTAAAGTGACACAACATCATCATCATAATCATATGTAGCTTACTATATCATAGAAAATTGAACGTGAAATACTATCAAGTTCCGACCATAAATGTATTCGAAAGAATTGTTTGTCGGTTTTTGAACCAAGACGAAGTAAATATGAGAAACCACCAGGGATTTTATAATTTCAAGTGGATGGACTCATAGTAGTGTATATTTTTGCTAAAATTATTTACGGAATATTCTACATATACTTTTAATTCAATCAAGAATGTGCAGGGATCTGTCAGTAAGAGTTGTGGACAAATGGCTCGCTCTGAAATACCCAAATCTCAAGTCGGATTGATGGTGCTACTACTTTTTGGCCCCAATGGTGTTTTTGTGCCGATCACTTGTCATACCTCTAATTAATGAAACTACACCAACCAAATGAAAATAGTTTTTTATTTTTTTTATTTTTTTTTTATTTAATCAGATCTAACCAAATGAAAATATGTAAACAATAGTAGGCCCATCGCAATATTCATCTACTGGACTAATTACAGAAACACAGCCCATTCCATTAATCCAGCAAGCAAATTGAGTTGGACGGGCGGTAACGTCGTCGTTTAGTTTCAAAATGTTCCGCTCAAACCAAACCCTCCATAGAATACACCACCTTGAGACTGAGGTTTCTTTCTTTCTCTCTCTAATCGTAGCCCAGAGAGAGAGAGAGAGAGAGCGAGAGTGGATCTTAGGTGCTCTTTGTTTGTTTGTTTGAATACATAAAAATGGCGTTTGCTGCAAATACTCCTGATATTTCCGGTGACCGGCAATATGGACAAGACGTTCGCGCTCAAAACGGTATATCTTCGTTCAATTCTTTTCTTAGTTTGTTGGATCTTCCTTCTACGTTGGGTTTCTGATTCGTATATATATTTACGCATATATTTGTATAATATTCATTTCATTCGTTTTATGAATATGCAGTGATGGCATGCCAGGCCGTGTCAAACATTGTCAAGTCTTCGCTTGGCCCCGTCGGCCTTGATAAGGTAATTCACCTCTCATCTTGTTGCGTATATTTGTGTGGTGTTTTGGATTAGAATGCTATTTACAGAATCGAGTATACGGTACTGCAAATTCTGCTGAACCTACTCTTGTTACATTTATCGTAAATTCTGCTGAATCTACTGATGTTACATTGAATGCCTGTGATTGGGCTACTGTGAATCAAAAGATTCTCATAGCTAACTTGATGTCTCACTTTATTACTTGTGCACTTGCTATTCAAATTTTGAATTCTACTTTCAGATGCTTGTGGATGATATCGGTGATGTGACCATCACTAATGACGGTGCCACAATACTGAAGATGCTGGAAGTGGAGCACCCAGCTGCCAAGGTGAATAAATAACCTTTTGGATTCTACAAGTTCAGTTTTTAAACAACTCGATCCTTATCTATGTTGCTTTCTCCTTCAATTGCCAATTGGTATAGGTCCTTGTTGAGTTGGCCGAACTACAAGACCGAGAAGTTGGAGACGGGACAACTTCTGTGGTCATTATATCTGCAGAATTCCTTAAGGTAATATTACTAGCCCGGCAGCAGGGTATGAGAATTCTCTATCCTTATTGAAACTTCCAGCTTTGATAGTTTGGCTGGAATTGAGTTGAAGTATTAATTTGGGCAGTCTTTTTCTACAGAAAGCTCATGAGTTAGTGAGAAATAAGATACATCCAACATCAATAATCAGTGGATTCAGAGTAAGATTTTGGCTTCTTTTCCATATACGCCATTGATCTCTATATTTCCCTTCATGGTGCAATCTGGTGCATGTTCTTGCTGTATCTGATTGCATAAACATTTTTGTGGCAGCTTGCAATGAGGGAAGCATGTAAATATGTTGATGAGAAGCTGGCTGTAAAGGTTTACTCTCCTGGCCATTCAATCTCTATTAATTTTGAATAATTTACGTTTTTTCAAGTGTACAAAATATTCAATTTGCGGAAAAGCCAAAATGCCAAATTTCTAACTGGATTATCCTGCTAGTTTGGATACAGATCATATTGCCAAATATTTTAAGCGCATTGACTTGTCGTAATATTGTTTTTGTTTTTCTATATGGCCTCTATCTGTGCTCTCTTCTCTCTCTCTCTTGCCTTACCTCTCAGAAGCTCTTGTTTTCTCTCCCTTCATGATTAGAATAAAATATTTATATATAAGAGGGCCTGTTTTGATAGAGTGATGGAGATCAAGCCAATTAGCTATTCAACGTGAATCAACAGATTAACGCTATTATCGTAACGCTGCGCCACATCACATAGTCACTTGTCTATCTGACTAAGGAAACTGACAATTGAAGAAAGATCTCAATTGATGACCTAAGGAAGCAGGCTCCACTAAATCTGAACTATACTAGTTTTAGAGGATCATATAAAACTTCTTAACTCTCGGCCCAGCACGGGTCCGATATCTTAATTACCCAATATAATATTAATAATGATAAAGCATCTAATAAAAGAATAAATAAAGATTCAATAATTAAGGTTAACTCTCATCTCAAGCAGCTTCATCCTCTGCTCCTCCCGTCAACATGACACTTCTGCTCTTATAAATGGTGCTGCTGTATCAGGTTACAAGTATAGTAGTGACTTATATAATATATAATTACATGAAAATGTAGCCCATACAGATACTTTTCCATTGAAAATGTTGTTAAAATGTTATATGCAGCCTAGCATTTGATTAATGTAGAAAAGCTTTCCATCTACTTCTATTGGACTGACATTTTTCCTCTGTTGTTAGGTAGAAAAGCTGGGTAAAGATTCTCTTGTAAACTGTGCAAAGACCTGCATGTCCTCAAAATTGATAGGTGGTGATAGTGATTTCTTTCCGAATCTGGTAAGTTGGTCAGTGATAGCCACGTGCTAGAAATTAGTTAGTCATCTCATTCTAAACTTTTTGAGCTGTGTGCATGGTATGAAAGTGCTTCCTGTTTCCCCTCAAAGATACCTTGTTCATTGGATGTGCATTTTAGCAGCTGCTTTCTTTCATATTTTCACATTATTTGTACTCGCAACTCAACTCAATTTTGCTTCAGGTTGTGGAAGCTGTACAAGCAGTAAAGATGACCAATGCCAGAGGTGAAGTTAGATATCCAATCAAGGTGATTAAACTGAAGCTCTACTGGATACTATTTGATTATCTTCTATTTCTCCTGCCCTGTCAGTTTTCTATCTGCTCTATATATCCTTATTCAGTTTTCTTCTTTGTAAAAAAATGTTCTTTCGAGGAACCAGGCAGGGTTTTGGATAGGCAATACTGCATTTTTGGGTTTATCAGAACCTATTGATCTAAAGATTAGATCATAAGTGCTAAAAATGTTGTTTTTATTAAATGCTGTATTTGGATATTTTGTTTAGAGACATTAAATAGGAAATGCATTTGATCCAAAGAGTGCATAAAGAATTGACATTACATGGCCCTAAACTGTAGTGATTTAAACTAGATTTCCTTCATCTTTCTATGTGAAACCCTGTGTCTACAAGGACAGACAATAAACTCAGATTTAAAAAAGTGGGGAAAAAGGTTTCTGCATATATGCATAAATTCTGACTTTACATGATTGTTTTAACCTGTATCTCAAATGATTTTTGCTGATTTCCCAGGGAATCAATATACTTAAAGCCCATGGTAAAAGTGCCCGAGATAGCTATTTACTTAAGGGGTATGCTCTCAACACGGGGCGTGCTGCACAGGGCATGCCATTGAGGGTTGCCCCAGCCAGAATTGCTTGTCTTGATTTTAATCTTCAGAAGGCAAAGATGCAAATGGGTGTCCAAGTTTTGGTCACTGACCCCAGAGAGTTGGAAAAGATCCGTCAAAGGTGATTAGTTGTATTCATCCTCGTAAAAAAATGTGTCTTAAACAAGACAGTTGAGTTTAATGGACTCTAAGTATCATCTTTTCATTTTCTTATCTACACTTGTATTTTTCTGGTTTGCATATTAATTTGTATCAGGAAAGTCTAACTAAATTATAATGTCTTTAGAGATGAATTTTTACTAGCTAGTCTAGCAGTTGATTTTTCATTTTCTGTTTTTGCTTGTGCATATCAAGTGCCATTAAAAGGCCACTCAGCAATTTTACCCTTACAATATCATGTACTTTCTAATGATTGATTGACCTCTTGTCTTGTAGAGAAGCTGATGTGACAAAAGAACGTATTCAGAAGCTTCTCAAGGCAGGAGCCAATGTTATTTTAACTACAAAAGGAATTGATGACATGGCACTCAAGGTCTGCCTTTTTGCACATCATTAGATCCAAAAAGTTCTTGTATCCACTTTAACTGTTATAATTTCCTTTCAAATGGTTGCTTTAGTGGCTTTTACATGAAATGACATTCTATATGTTATGATGCTTCCCTTTTATAGCTTTGTTTTCATTCAATTTTGTAAAATTATGTCAATCTTGTAAAGATAAATGGGGAAAAATTGGAAGCACTTTTGGGAAGTGTACAAGTTAGAACCATTTTTTATCATGCAGTATTGTGCTAACATATCATCTTTCCACATCTACATGCTTTTCACCAACCTTCATGATTGTGCTGTCTTATTTTGTAACAGTATTTCGTGGAGGCTGGTGCAATAGCAGTAAGACGTGTCCGCAAGGAAGACATGCGTCATGTCGCCAAGGCAACTGGTGCAACTACGGTAGGTTTGCTTCTTATCTTAAAATAACTGCCTGTCATATTTCTTTTGCTCGTTCCATAAATATTTCGATGAAAGATACATTATCACAAGTCACAGAGTTCAGTTCTGGAAATTAGAATAACCTAAGTAGCAGTAATACCGAAACCATGAATTGACCACCATTTATAGTTACAAGATAGAATTCAATGAATATGACCAAGGAGATGCAGTAACTAACAAGCTTCTATAGAAGCTTGAAGTGTGGCATTAGAAAAATCTGGTTGTATAAAGAGGTTTCATTACTGTTCTGCAGTCTCTCCAATCAGTATTCCTGTTTACATAATTTTATTGATGAGGATACTAAAAAACTAGGTCAGTAATATGAGAATTCTTAAGCATTGTGTTTCTCAACACGAAACATAGATTTATAGTATGATTTTCTAGCTATACAGTTTCGACTTCGTGATCTCTTGCCTTCAAAACATAAATAAAGAGAAGTGTATCCGATCTGTCTTTGAGGGGATACCTCTTAATTATTGCTTTTGTACAGGTTTCAACTTTCGCAGACATGGAAGGGGAAGAAACATTTGATTCATCAATACTGGGATATGCTGATGAAGTAGTGGAGGAACGTATTGCTGATGATGATGTGATTATGATAAAAGGGACCAAAACCTCAAATGCGGTATGTATGAGATTTGAGTCTTTAATAATAAAAGTTTATCTTAATGTGTTAAAATGGTTGAGCTACCTCTGATAGTTTGCATTTTAATATGTTGGTTTGTTCTACTCCCAGTAGTTTTTTTTTTTTTTTTTTTTTTTTCAGGAAACTGCTCCACTCTAAAATGAAGAGATTAATGTGTTTCCTTGTAACTTCTCTGCAGTATTATATATATTGACCTGGAATATGCTTTCTTTCAGGTTTCATTAATTCTTAGAGGTGCCAACGATTTCATGCTTGATGAAATGGACAGGGCTCTGCATGATGCCATATGCATTGTCAAAAGGACTCTGGAATCGAATACTGTAAGGGCCTGTGTCAGTAATTTGCCATTGTTGGAATTCTGTTTTAAGTTTCATTCTTTCCTAAGCTTTGAACGTGCTGATACTAGTAATCTCTTGTTCTAATGCCTCTTAAATTTATAATTATTTTGAAAAATTTACTTAAAAGTTCTTTCGAGCTAATAAAGCATTGCTTCATCTTTTGAAATGTGCAAATGTTTTAGTTTCTTTTTATACCTTTATTTTGAAAATGTTGGTAACACACATCTTGATTATTTAACCCATAATAGTCAGTTGCATGTACTAACATTCAGGTTTGATGGCAACACAGACAATTGTTACTGATAATGTAACTCGTGTTCTTGCAATCTGGTGAATTATAGGTTGTTGCTGGTGGAGGTGCAGCTGAGGCTGCACTTTCTGTATATTTGGAGAATTTGGCTACTACTTTAGGGTCACGGGAGCAGCTGGCTATAGCTGAGTTTGCTGAAGCTTTATTAATCATTCCTAAGGTCCTGCAATGTGAAAAGCATGCCTGAATTGTTTCATTAATAACCTCATAAGTTGTCTTTTTTCCATCTAAAGCACGATGGAATGTCTCTTTCTAGGTGCTTGCTGTCAATGCTGCTAAAGATGCTACTGAGTTAGTTGCTAAACTACGGGCATACCACCACACTGCGCAGACTAAGGCTGATAAAAAGCATTTGTCAAGGTACATATCGATGTTGCTATTATTACACTGTTTATTTCTTTCATATTATTCTCCAAGAGAGAACCAAAGATCCTCAGTCTGTTAATTTAATGACTTCCCACAGTTATTATTCTCTCTATTGCCCAATGTTCTCTTTTTCTTTTTCGGTAACCATTACGGTGTTTTCAGGCTTCAAACATCTTTAATAATGTAAGCACCATTAGAAATTTAGAAGTAACCTTAGGTTTCAAACATCTTTAGTAATGTAAGCATGAGGTTTATTATTGGATGCTTAAATTGGTTTAGCACAAAAGGATGAAGTTATCATAAAGGTTTGCACTGCATATATTATTCCCATGCTTTTTCTAAAAACCTCAAGTCGTTGTGTTACTTGTTGAGAGTGTTGGAAGTTTGTACATAATTAATTAACCTTCGGCGACTGTCACTTTGATCTTTTTTTCTTGTTATGTGAAATTAACGAACCTGCATTTTAGTCTGGATATTTATTGTTCACTGGTGTAGTTTGATTTTTGAAACTGAGCATCAATGCAGCATTCCAAGTAGAATTGTATTTCTTCGTCACATGGTAAATCTAGCAAAATTGTTCCAAATGACACTTTTGTTGTTGATTGCAGCATGGGTCTTGACTTGGTAAACGGTACCATTCGGAACAACTTGGAAGCAGGAGTTATTGAGCCTGCAATGAGCAAAGTTAAAATACTCCAGGTAAGAGTCTGCAACGTGATTGATTCATTGATCTTTCAGCACTTCATGACATGCCCCAACTCATTTTGTTTTCGCTGTTTGTTTAGTTTGCTACCGAAGCTGCAATTACGATTCTCCGGATTGATGACATGATCAAGCTCGTTAAAGATGAGAGCCAGAATGACGAGGGTTAATTATGGGTCGCAACTTAGTCATCCTTCTGTTTTAGGTTACTTTATCACATCTTTGTAGTTGTAACTAGTCATTGGAAACACAATTTCCATCTCAATCTTGTGTTTCTGTTTTAAGAACCGACTGTTGACACATGGAGCTGTCGATGGTGGTGTTTTTGGGTAGAATTATATCGTTATAGTTTTGTGTATGTAACGTTGTCTGTACGATCGTGACATTTATAAGCAATACATAGTTTTCTGTACGGTTGGTCGCATATCAATGATACATTTCGATATCTCAGTTGTATGGTCTCTATCATTCATTTCAAAAAAACTTGCGTAAATAAGAATAATAGTTGAGAAAAGTAGTACTCCGTATTTTTTTTAAAGTAGTAATTGTCACATTAAACTTTAATTACCGCGCCATGAACTCAAGGATATATGCTTGAAAGAGAGAAAACAGAGCCATCAATAACAAAGATTTTGGTACTGGACTGGAGTAAGTGTGCTACTTTTGATACTGGCTAGCGTTATTTGTTTATCGGAACAACTCTGAGCTACAGCTTTGATGCGAAATTGTGTTCAGCACTCAAAACTTAGCAAGCCAATCAATCATCTGTGTAATTTAACAACAAATAACAAAGGCTTTCATAGAAGAAAGAAAGAGCAAAAAGTGGAGAGATTCATTCAGACTGAGATCCCATGGTTGCTGATCTTTGCAACTTCCTTCGACAGGGCATTCCTTTCTTTCTTTGCCTCTTTAGCAAGGTTGTTTACCTGCCCACAAATAAGCCCCACATTAGAGATAATATTCCTCTTGGAATGATGTGTGTCAGTGTAACCAGTAAATCAAGGAAAACGAGCTGACTTCTGTTTGAAATCGAGATGCTTCTCTACTTGGAAATTCACTAAGAGCATCCTTCAATCCTGGAACAATTTATTCAAACATATTGAATTATACATGTCTCGATCAAGAAATAGCGATTGCCAACACACAGACGGATACATCGCACACATGGAGGCAGGTTACGTACCTCTTGCTTGCCTTTCTATCTTATAAGCGGAGCCTATGACACCTTGTATTTGCTTTCCAGCTTGTCTGTTTGGAGAATGTACAAAGTCTGAGGATCAAATTTAATATCCGAAATTGGATATGCATTTTGAATGAAATAAGCTACACAAGGACCTGAGTTTTGTCCTCCCCCGGACCAAGTCTTCTTCAGCTTGCAATGCCCTTTTCTATCAGATAACGACACGATATGAGCTGATCCGTAACTAAAGCAAAGAAAGCTCATGTTCCCAGGAAAAAGTTTTTATTATGAGTTTGGACTCTACCACACACCCCCACCCCCACCACTATTTTGAAAGAAAGAGAGTAAAAGAAAGGGGGCCACAAGGATGGACATACAATGCATAAATAATAGGAGTAGCTTCTTCTGATTTGACATGGTTAAGCAGTGTTAGAATAAGAACGGAAAGGTTTTCATGCTAGATTCTGATTCACCATACAAGTTGCAAAGGAAATGCTCAATCCGAACCTTTACAAGAACATCCTTAGTGGAAATAAATTGAATAGTAACTCATATTATAAACAAGAGAACGACAGATGATATCAGGAATGCCAAAATTTTCTTAATCCTCTGACTACCTTTGCATGTTACTTAATCCTCTGAGGGGGTGTTTACTTCGGGTGATAGGATAGATAGATAATTCACCATATACTTTGATGGATTGATTACTTTTGAACTAGTTTGATCATCTAATCCTTCATACTCAATCCTATGCTGTATCAATCTATCCTATAACCCGAAGTAAACGCCCCCTGAATATACAACATTTGAGTTTCAGATGTTGGATACTTGGTCCTACATTTTAAGTAAATTAATAGTTAAATTTATGTTTCTTCCATTTGGATCCTATATGACTGAACACATGAATAAAATGAAAGGACAAACAGAAATTACAAATTTCATCTTATAGCACATAACTACTACTTGAAGCAAATTCCATCTTTTCACTTTATTTTCGTTTACAATCCTTATTCTCAATCTCATCACCCTTGATGGACAATGAAATCCGAGTCCTGCTATATTTGCAGTAGCTCAGAAAATACTCCCCTGAAATCATTTTCCCCTCTCCAACCTTTGCAAGGACATTGGCAATTCTTGGTTCTCCTAAAAGTCAAGCACAAGAGCTTCGATCTGAATACTCCTTATTGCTCATTATTACGATAAACTTTCATTTTAGATTGCAAAAGAATTGAGAGGGAAGAGGAATGATGAATGCAACATGAAAGAAACATAGCAAAATAACTGCACAAAGAGTACCTCTAATTTTTCGCTTTCACCCTTCAAAAGCTCAACCGATTGCCTCAACTCTTTGACTCTTGCATCGGCTCTAGAAAGCAGTGTCTAGACAAGGCAGCATTAGGCAAAGTCATAATTAATTCAAAATTTTCAAGGCACCAAGATGCATGATATGCTGATTGATTTAAGCATCAGCACTCTCTCGATAACTTTCTTGTAAGAATGATCAACATGTCGAAGATGCCTATTAACACTTATTACCTGTTCATTATAAAACAGTCGCATTGCCTTGTAGGATAAGAACTTTCTGGTACCTGCAACGAACTCCACAATAAATCTAAAGCAAAACATCGGGGCCAATAGATATCACTGATATTTTTTGTCAATACATGCTTAATGAATTCATGACTGGACATACTTTTCAGACCCAGGGATCCCACACCAACAACAGCTCCAGTTGTAATAAAAGGGTGCGCGTAGGCAAGAAGAAAACCCTCTGCAGGACATTAATATTTTGGGAGAAAATCAAGAACTAAATTAGAACTCTGATTGATGAAGATGATTTACATCAATTTAATCAAGTGGTATAAAACAGTAGCTTCTAACAGACCTTTAATCTTCTCAAAAGCAATACCCTCATACGTACGATAGTCAGACTTTAAATCCTGTAAAGAGTCCTGCGACATGGTTCCCTCAAATCATAAGCATATAATAAACTGATAAACCTGTAATGATGGAACACCAAAGAACTATCAACAGAGTAATCAGAAATTAACAGCACAAAAGGGCCACACCAACGGGCTTTTGATAGTGAGAACCTGAACAAGATACCAAAATTCTGATGCAATCAAAATACAGCAAACTATTATTTTATGCTGGGCATCTCAGAGCTCTAAGCTCCTTCTGTAAATTATAAGACTTTTCTGAAAGATGTATTTCCCCGAAGATATTAAATCCTCCTATACTAGCTTTCTTCTACACGTAGAACCTAACTTGACAAGAATACATTGCAATTCACTTATTAGTTGGTATTTAGGATATTGATACAAAGATTTCAACAGTATATTTGTAAACTAAAATATACAAGCCACCTCATATGATCTTCTAAAAAATTGAGGAAAGATACAAATCACCTACTAAGAAACTGAAAACCTATATAGAACTTGAGAACTGTAGCAAATAGAGCTTACCAACAAACGAAACACTTCACAACTGGTAAACATATATTTAAATTCATATTCATATATAAACCAATTATAAACCAGCTTTTTTTTTCCATAATTCCTAAATTTATCAGCTGAACAAATAGAATAACACACATCATTTCATCACTATTTTAACACTACAAACAAACGAATGCCTGCATTTCCTATTTAGCAGCACAGCGAACAGCCAAAGGGGAAAAAAATTGCAACATTCCACCTTTTTTTTTTTTTTTTTTTTTTTAATTGCCGGTGAACGAACATAACAGAAACAGTTGAGAGTTGAGAATATTACAATGGTTTGATTGAAATGTGCGGACGAGGTGGTGAGAATGCGATCAACGCGCGATCTGGTGACTTCAATTGCGTTCCCTACGGTGCTCTCGATGGTTATCTGTGCAATTTGTGCTTGCTGCAAAGCGTAGTCCATCCACGAAATATTCTGCGGTACGTTCTCATCGGCCGGATTTCCCGGCGGAAATTCTCCCGATGATTCGCCGGCGACTGCTGACATTTTTCTCTTTTCAATATCAGGCTCAAAGCTTCGGAGGTTTTCCATTACTTTGTTTTTTCTTTTTGTTATTTATAATTTTCATTTTTCTTTCTTGGGCCGTGTTGGATCGGGTCATCATGGGCTTATGCGGGTCAGTCGCTGGATACGGGCAACTAGATAAAGTGTTATTCTAAACATAGCCTCCGACTCGGTATAGCCCATAAAAGAATTAATAATTAAAATAAAATAAACTTTTACTATTCTACCCCTAAACCTCTAAAATTATACTCTCTCTGTCCTCAATTTAGTGCCCTATTTGGTCTTAAAAAACTGTCCCTAATTTAGTGCCCTACTCTGCTTTTTGGACACCCTTACCTTTATTTTGACTGCTAAATTATTATCCCTTACCACTGGTGGACCCACCCCAATCTTTAATTAGCAACCTAATTAAACCCTAATTAAATCACTAATCCCACCCACCTAACCCCACCCCACCATCCAAAAAACCCTAGCCCACCCACTACAACTCATTTCCTCTCTTCGACACTCTCTGCAATCTTCATTTCCCTCTCTTGCAAACCCTAATATTCCGCCGCTCCTCTTCCTACCTCTCTCATCTGCTCTCTCGTCTTTGTATCTCTCTCAATATGGAAACCCCTTCGATGATTAGTTCCTCCCAACTGGAGTCGAGCTCCATCGAAATTGTGCTTGAAACCTGCTTCGATTCTCCTCTCCCTTTTGTCTCCTCTGTGACGCCGACCAACAGATCTGTCGACTGTGGTTCGTTGGTGCCGGAGAAATTTGTGGGAGGCTCCGATTCGAAGATTTCTCCACCTTCGCCGGAGAAACCTGCTGATTCTCTGATGATGGTGCCCGATACTCCACCTTCGCCGGAGGATTTTGTTGATTAATTGACGACGGTGCCCGATACTCCACCTTCGCTGGAGAAATCTGTTGATTTACTGCCTGCTGTGACCGATACTCCATCGAAGCCAGAGCAATCTGTTGATTTGCTGGCTACTGTGGTCGATACTCCACCTTCGCCGGCTGCTTCTGTTGATTTGCTGGCTGTTGTGGTCGATACTCCACCTTCGCCAGGGGAGAATTTAGAGCAGATTGTCGCTGATTTGCAGCCTACAGATGATGCCTATTTCCTGTTGAGTGAGGTCTTAAAATTTCGCAGAAAAAGGAAGGCCAAAGAAGCTGAGATTCACGCTGGAATTAGGTGATTCAGTTCTACTCTTTTCCTTTTAGTGGGTGGGCTGGTGATGCCATTTGTGATTTCTGTGATTGATCAACCAGTTGATGATTTCTGATTTCTGTTTGGTTGATAGCTGATTGAATTATGAGTTCCTTCGATGATGATGTTCTACTACGATTAATTTCAGTTGGTGGGCTGGCTGGTGATGTCATTTGTGATTTCTGTGATTAATCAACCAGTTGATGATTTCTGATTTATGTTTGGTTGATATCTGATTGAATTATGAGTTCCTTCGATGATGATGTTCTACTGTCATTCATTTTAGTCCCTGTGATTCATTTCAGTCCTCTGTCAGCATAACAAATGCCTATTTACATGATGATGCATTTGTGAATTGATGAATTTTGTGTCCCTGTCCCTATGATGACAATTAAATCATGTTCTTTGAGGGCTGGAACTGTGATTTTCTGTGAATGTGATGCCCTTGTCAGCCTAACAAATGCTTATTTACATGATGATGCATTTGTGAATTGATGAATTATGTGTCCCTGTCCCTGTGATGACAATTAAATCATGTTGTTTGAGGGCTGTCCCTGTGATATTCTGTGAATGTGATTGAGTTCTATGCTTGCCATATGATGCCACCACTAGAGTTCTATTTGAGTTCTAGTTTAGGAGGTTAACTTATGCAGCTTATGAGTCAAATTAAATCAGTCAATGATGCAAAAGTTCCTGCTGAGACTAAAAAAGCCCCTAAATCAGTCACAAAATACAGTTTACATTACAAACATTTAACTTGTACTAGCACCACAATGTTTGTTCCTGTAAACCTGTCCACAAAAACATCCCTACTCTAGCCTTAATCATGGATTGCCACCTGTTGCAGCTCTTGTACTATATCATCTATTTGAATTACATACTCTCCATCACTTCTTTGGCTGTTTATGAAGTTTAAGCTTTTCCTTACAAGCTCATAGTCCACTTCTAAGCATTGTGGGAGAAGTCCTTCCCTTTGTAGTTGTTCCTTTCCCATGTGAGGGATTTTGTACTTGTTGTCTCCCTTAACCTTGATGATCTCTCTTAGGCAGCCTTGTAGAGTTAGAAAGACATAATTTAACTTGTGTGGTGAGTACTCTTCATATGCTGTCTTGACATTGTTGAGTAGCTCTTCTACATTCTTTGCTGGTTTCTAATCCAAGTGTTTGTCTTGCTCTAAAAAATCCTAAATTATTTACATTGGTGTCTGGAGAGTTAGGGGGTTGACACACTAGCTGGAAATGAAAGCCATCAGATTTTCCCATTGCTAGGAAATCAGGATCATCAGCTTTGATGTGTGGTTTGGTATTGTCTTGTTGAATCAATATGTGTTTGCTTAAAAATGGAGGCCACTTAGCCTTAAAATCTGGAATCATCTGCATGAATATGATGATGGATGCTAATTGATGAATCTGAAAATGTTTCTGATAGCAAAAACTGAACAGAAATCTTACCTGGTTGAGGAGGTTGTCCTTTGTGATTGGTTTTGTCACTGCTGCAATTGGCTTCACTTCCATGGTCCCTTTTGCTCTGTTCTTTGAATTCCTCTGAGCAGGTTCCTCTGTTATGAATGGGAAGATCCCAAACTTCCCATTAAACAGAACATTGCCCTCTTCATCTATTATGGGTCTTGCTACTGCACAGTTAAAAATGATTTTGGGTATGAATCTCTTTGATTTACAGCTCCTATGTGGCTTAGTTTTCCCTGGGACCAGATAATATCTGTCGGAGTTCTTTGATAAGAAGAACCATTTCTCATCTATGTGTATGGTGTTGTACATGTTTTGGAACTTGAAAATGCCATTCACAGGCTCTGAACAGAGCTGACAAAGACTCCATTTGAGTCTGCACAGCTTGTTGAAAGGGGTTAAATATGGTTTGATAGCATTTGTGTGGTTTGAGCTTCTTCTCTTGCACCCACCTGTGAATTACAGATTTGGAAATGCCCAGATTTCCTGCCATGACCCTCAGTGATGTTCTTCGTTGCAAGGGCAGACTGTTAACATTTTCCTCATCCAATCGTTTTTTGTTTTTGTAACTGATTCCTAACCTTTTTTTATTGCAGCCGCACAAGAACTCCAAGAGCTTGTTGAGATGTTACATCTTGCCAAATCCTCCACACGGTCTTCAAATCAAGCTGGAATTTCTCTACAGCTTCTTGCTTCGCACCGTACAAAAGCTGCCCATCCGAGCTATGTTGGAGTAACCACTGTGCGATCAGATTTTTTGCTTCCATACTCAGTTTCCTCTTGGATTTAGGAGCTGCCATCATCTATGTATTGAATTTGCAGCTGTGTAGTTGAGAATGAATTGAATGTCCTTTACAGTCATATTTATTGTAGTAATGGGGGTATTAGGTGTAGTTTAAACTTCCCTCCATTTGTTTTTAATCACATCAATGTACTTTTGGTCATTATTTAATCAATAAAATAATTTTTTGGCTCCAAGTTGCAGCTGTTTTGCCTCCAAAATTTTCAGTTTGTTTTCCTGTGACAGTGAATGTGAATGTGATAGAGTTTTTAATTCCTGTGAATGTTTGCTTTTTAATTTCAGTTTTCAGTTCCTAAATTTATTTAGGTAACATGATTTTATCTATTAGCACACAAAAAAAGAAGTGTCGAAAATACTTTTTGCAATTTAATGTTCGTGATTTAATGCTCGCGTATTTCATTTCGTAATTCCTGTCGCGATTTAATGCTCGCGTATAAATTTAAGTCGGCACACTAAAAAAAAGAAGTGTCGAAAATACCTAAAAATAAAAATCAATTGGAATTAATGAAGCAAGTTGATGTGAGCTCCATTGTATTTATTTTAATCTAAAGTACTCTCTCTAACTAAAAAATTAACAAAAGTAATCCAACATAATTAGCACTATCCTTTTCTCTCACCCACTATAATTTTTTCAACTTTCTTAGTTTCCGTGCCCACGCCAAAGTAGGGCATTAAATTGGGGACGGAGGGAGTAATTAATTAAAATAATATTGTATGTGATTATGAATATAATTTTTTTCTAATATAATAAATAATAATATTATTATATATACAATCTTATTCATGTAGCCTCTTAATTTAAGACCCCTACCCCGGCTCTGCATACAAAAGGAAAATGGACATTGCTTATATTAATAATAGAAGGAAATTTATAGAGATTATATAGTAAAATACCCACTATGGGGATTACAACCCAATATATAGCCCACCTTTTTAATTTACACAAATTATAGCCACTTTTTATAATTTGGGACTTAATTACCCCTAAACCCGGATCATTACTGAACCCGCCCACAACAGATTCATCAGGTACGACACTTTCCCTAATTTGTAACCCTCCATCTCCGCCTCGAGCTTCCTCCAATCGCCGTCGGCAAAGAGACCGATCAATATAACGAACGTCACCACCAGATTCTGATATATTGTTAGGTCGATGACGGCTCAGATTGTCTCCTTCCTGATCAGCTTCTGGAAGGCCAGCTGCGTCAGCGACAGCATCATCGCGTAGCCAGCGGAGGCGGCCGCGGTGCAGACGAAGCCGATGACGTATTTCCGCTTGGTCCTTTGGCACTAATTGGTGCATTTTAGTGCCAAAGTACCAACAAAATTTAAAATCTTGCCAAGTATGTTTGGTACTTTGGCACTAATTGGCGCATCTTAGTGCCAAAGTACCACCCATGAGTAGCCTATCATACATGAACAACATACATGAGTGCCACCCATGAGTAGACAATCATACATGAACAGCCTACATAAGTCCCACCCATGAATAGCCTATCATACATGAACAACATACATGAGTGCCACCCATGAGTAGACAATCATACATGAACAACCTACATGAGTGTCACTCATGAGTAGTCATTCATACATGAACAACCTACATGAGTGTCACCCATGAGTAATCATTCATACATAAACAGCCTACATGAGTGTCACCCATGAGTAGACAATCATACAGAAAGCACAAATGACCATATTAGTGCTAAAGTACTAACAGAAAGCACAAAAAAAAACTACGTAACTTGGTACTTTGACACTAATGACCATATTAGTGCCAAAGTACCAACAGAAAGCAAAAAAAAAAAAAAAAAACTACGTCACTTGGTACTTTGGCACTAATGACCATATTAGTGCCAAAGTACCAACAGAAAGCACAAAAAAAATACTAAGTAATTTGGTACTTTGGTACTTTGGCACTAATGACCATATTAGTGCCAAAGTGCCAAAGTGATAAAGTAACTTTGACACTTTGGCACTAATTAGTGTCAAAAGTGCCCGACTTCTTGTACCCGAATCCAATCCGACCCGCGCCTTAACCCGAATCACACGCCCTTCATTAAGGGTATTTTTGTCCCAAATTTAAAAAAATGGCTAAAATTTGTGTTTTTAAAAAAAAATGGCTATATATTGAATTTTTATCCTCATTATGGGTATTTCATAAGTTGTCTCAAACTTATATCCATCGTCAATGGTGCTTTTCAAATTTTGAAAATTAAAACCCAGAGACATGAAGAAATTTATCCCCTCAAACAAGAATATAGATTTCTTGAGGGGAAACAAGGTAGAAATCCCAAGCAACAAAATATATAGTCACATAAATCTTCCTAGACGGCTCTTGAATCAATAATTTTTGGTTTTCTGTCTCTAGATTTTGGGGGCTATAATTAATGTGGTAGTAATTATTAATTTGGTGAGTATATGGATAAAGTATTTATTTATTAATATTTTTTTTAAACAAGAGATTATAGACAGAAACGGGGTTATGTATAGAGTATCCCAATAATTATTAATTACTAATACTTTGGGGGATTATAAGGATAAAATAGTAAAATTATATTAATTTTATTAGGGGACTATAAAGAGTAAAATGTGGGCTATGTTTAGAATTAAGTGATAATATTGAGTTTGACCAGTTCATTCGTGATTTAGAGCTGATTGATTTGCCTCTTGGTCGGAGAAGATTCACGTGGTATAAAAGCAATGGAACGAGTGCAAGCAAGATCGACAGATTTCTTTTCTCGGAGAACTGGATGAAGACATGGCCTAATATATCTCAGTCAGCTTTGGACAGAAGTGTGTCGGATCATTGCCCGATTTTAATTAAAGATGGGTTTGTTAATTGGGGCCCCAAACCCTTCAGAGTCTTGGACTATTGGATGTCTCATCCAGATTTCAGAAAATTCGTTGAAAGTGAATGGAAAAGTATCGAGTTTAAAGGCTGAAAAAGGATTCATCATCAAAGAAAAGCTCAAAGTTTTGAAACAGAAGCTGAAGAAATGGAACTCCTGTGTTTTTGGAAACTTGGATTCCAAGATAAAAGATTTAATTAATAGGGGCAGTGAGCTTGGATGACGAGGAGTGGGATGCGCAATTGCTTGAATCTACAGAAGAAGAAATTGCTAAACGGAAGGAAAATTGGGTAGAGCTCCAAAAGCTGTTGAAACTTAAGGAATCTCTTCTAGTCCAAAAGGCAAGATCAAGATGGAGTAGGGAAGGAGATGCCAACACAAGTTTCTTTCACACTTTTGTGGAGGCAAACAATAAAAGAAATGGTTTGGTGGGTTTGGAATTAAATGGGTAGTGGAAAGAAGACGTCGTGGAGGTAAAAGAAGGAGTCAAAGAGTTTTTTGCCAATCATTTCTCATCAACAAATTGGCGCAGACCTATTTTGGCAATTCAACCAAAGAGGATGCTTGGAGAAACAATAATGATTTGACTGCAATGTTCACCGAAGAAGAAACATGAAAGCTATCTGGGATTGTGAAGGCTCGAAAAGTCCCGGGCCGGATTAACTTAAAGTTCATCCAGATTTTTTGGGACACAATGAAAGGTGACTTTATTGCCTTTGTGAATGAATTCCACAAGAATGGGAGATTAGTTAGAGGATCCAATCCGTCTTTCATCACTCTAATCCCTAAGGTCTCCAACTCGGTGAAGCTTCAAGAGTTCAGACCTATTTCCCTTATTCGATGCATGTACAAGATTTTGGCAAAGCTGCTGGCGAATAGAATCAACAAAGTTCTGGATAAATTAATTTCAGGAAACCAATCAACATTCATTGGAAGGAGGCAAATTCTGGATAGTGTGCTTATAGCGAATGAACTTTTGATGAGGTAAAGAAAAAGAAATTAAGTTGTGTGCTCTTTCAACTTGACTTTGAGAAAACTTATGACTCGGTGGATTGGAGTTACTTATTTTTCATGTTAAAGCTGTTCGGATTCAATGATAAATGGTGTTCGTGGGTGAAAGAATGTGTCTCAACAACTTCAACTTCAATTTTGGTTAATGGAAGCCTTTCTGGTGAATTCAAGTTGCAAAAGGGATTGCGGCAAGGCGATCCACTCTCTCCGTTCCTCTTCCTGATGGCGGCTGAAGGCCTAAGCTTATTAGTTAATAAAGCAAGAGAGTTGAGACTTTTTGCTGGAGTTGAAGTGGGAAATAATTGCGTGGAGATATCTCACCTTCAGTTTGCTGATGACACGCTTATGTTTGGAAAAGCCTCACTGTCTAACATTCACAGTATTAAGGGTTTAATTTGGAGCTTCGAAGTTGTGTCTGGTCTGAAAGTGAACTTCAGAAAAAGCACTCTGTTTGGAGTTAACATTTCTCAGGCTAAATTAAAAGACTGCCTCTATGCTTAGTTCCAGATTGGATTTTCTTCCTTTCAAGTATCTTAGAATTCTGATTTGGTGCAAACCCAAGAAATGAATCATGTGGCATCCTGTTGTGGATATCATTCGAAGAAGACTGAACCAGTGGGAAAATAAGCATTTATCTTTTGGTGGAAGAATTGTCCTCTTAAAATTGGTGTTGTCAAATCTTCTTATTTACTACTTGCCAATCTTCCATGCGCCGTCAAGTGTGATTAAGAGAATTACTAATCTCCAAAGAGATTTTCTTTAGGGCAGGAAAGTGGGGAGAAGAAAAAAGATTGCTTGGGTAGCCTGGGATAATATCTGCAAGCCAAAAGAACATAGAGGGTTAGGCATTAGAAAAGTTGAGTGGTTTAATAAGGCTCTTTTGGGAAAATAGGGATGGAGGTTAATGGTAGAAAGAGAGTCTTTATGGGGCAAAGTGATTCCGTCAAAATATGGAGGAAGTAAAGGGCATGGGAATAGTTTAGGACAGCCTGGGGTTTGGAAGTTGGGTAGCAGATCAATTTGGTGGTTAGACTTGTGGAAATATGTTCTATCTATTTCATGGTTTAAGGAAAATATGTTAAAGGATCTAGGAAATGGAGGTAAGACAAGTTTTTGGCATGAAAAATGGGTGGAGGACAAGTGTTTGTCAATGAGTTTTAATAGGTTATTTAGAGTTGCACTCGATAGAGATGTGTGTATTAAAGATAAAGGAAGGTGGGAAGGAAGTGATTGCCATAGGGTGTGGAATTGGGGGAGGGAACTTTTTGATTGGGAAATGTTATTTTGGCTCGTTTAATTCTTCTGATTGACATGTTCAAGCCAATCCAGAGCAAGGAAGATGGGTGGAAGTGGAAAGCTAATCGTTATGGAAAGTACAACTTAAGATCGACTTACAAAGAGATGGAGAATGAAGCAATTCAAGGAAACATGGTCGATGGAGCTGTTAAAAGGATTTGGTGTAAATTTGCTCCAAGCAAAGCTACAACTTTTTGTTGGAAACTTCTTTTGGATAGGATTCCGAGTCGGCGCAATCTTTCGAAAAGAGGTATTTGTCTTAACCATGATGGTGAGAGATGTCCGCTTTGTTTGTCTGATGTTGAAACTACCAAACACCTTTATTTCTCATGCCCCTTTGCTCACAAAATTTGGGTTAGCTGCTACAATTGGTTTGAGCTGAATTATGTTGGTCATGTCAATTCTTCAAATCACTTTGAGCAACATATGAGCTATGTTAGAAAGGAAAAATTTATAGAGATGAGGAAAGCTTTGTGGATTTGCATAACTTGGAATATTTGGGTCATAGAAATGGGGTGGTATTCAAGAACGTGTCAAGCCGTGGTGATGATGTAGTTGAGAGAATCAAAATTATGTTTTGGTTTTGGATTTCAAACCTCAATCCTAGTTTGTCTTGTTTTAGTTTGGGAGATTGGATGTGCAATCCTTCTCTTTGCTTTGATTTGTAAGAGGTGTAGGCGTTGTTTGTCTTGTACTGTAATGTGTATTGTTTAATGGATTGCACCCCTTGTACTATTTGAATAAATTTTACTTACCAAAAAAATGTTTAGAATTACCCCTAAATAAATTTGTACTACCTTATTTATTTTAAAAACGATAATTATAAACTTATAATTTATAACATGATCAGCTAAAGTCATAGCTACTACATATAAGCTTGATATTCTAACCTTTTTGCGAATGCAATAAATCAATTTTAAGGTATTATAGCATGTCGTTGTTTAATGATTGAATTTTCTTATATTGTTGTAGTTGATCGATATCCATACCGGCCTATACGTGCAATGGTATGTCAAAGTCGCCTCAGCTGTGTTTCACAAATTCAAAAAAAAGAAGAAGAAGCTCATTCTGTATTTAAAAGTGGCTTAATTGTGCATGCATCTATTTATCTAGTTTGAATCAAATTTGGTTCAAATTAAAAGGTCATACTCGTTATGTCCACGATATTGTTGTCATTTTTGCCATTTAAATTTGTCCACAAAATGGTTGTCACTTCTATTTATAATAGTACGGCCCACACAATATATTATATTTACATTATATTTTTCACCACTTCACTCACATTTATTATGAGACCCTTACTCCACAATGTGGCAACCATATCATGGACAGATGAAGTATTACTTTTGTAATTCGATAAAAAAGGTCAAGGCTTAAAACTATAATTATTTCTATGAAAATATAAAAAGGTACACTGATCACTAATTTACTTAGCAATTAATCCGCAACTCAAACGGGCAATCGTAGTAGTAGCAATCGAGTATCGTATCCATAAGGACTATTGATCGAAACTAAGTTGAAAACAAATTTTAAACACGTTCCTACTATTCAAGATTAAGGGGGGCATGATTTTGGATTTCTCAATTACTAAGAAAGAAAATTAAAGCAAAGAAACAATTGACGGCACCCGGATCTATCATTGGGAAATTCGGACGATTCAAAATACTATTTATAATTTCCTGATGCTCACCACTAAGTACAGTTAGAGTTAAGTATACAGGGTCGAACCCAAGGGAGATAGGTTGTGATGACCTCGATGTCACTGGACAAGAGTTGGGTTTTGGGGTTTGGTCACTCTCAACATAAACTAGAAGCAAGACTGAAATAAAACACTAATTAAATCAGATATGGAGGGCATGCTTAGGTTAGTCGTGATTTGGTTCGATGTTTTTGTGTATGTGTTCTTGGATCCCAGGCCCTCAAATAGTCACTGCGTGGCACGTCTCTTGGTTATAGGGCCTCGACACTCACGCCCATTTATTGTCACCATGTCACGCACGTGAGCATCTCCTCCCCAGCACTTCCTTTCAGCGTGGAGCCCTCCAAGTCACCTCAGGAGCCCACCTTACTGTCCACAGAATCAGCTCGCATCTGGAAAAGTCACCAATTGAGCCCTCTGCATCAGCAGGATTTGGATCTAGAAGGCCCAAGATAAGCATGGCTTTCGCCATACACCACACTCTAGTGCCCGCAATACGACCGGAGGTGAGGGGAACCCCTACACCTTTGTCCGGTATTGTGAGGGATTTCACCGCCGCAACTCCTCCGTATGCCTTCGGTGAAGTCGTGGAGGCTCCACCGCTTTGAAATCTTGCCCAACACGTCGGAAACGTGCCCAACAGCTCTCCGGCGAGCTTCCTGCCTCACCCTTTCACACACAAAACACTCACATTTCACCGTATCTTAATCAACCCAAGCATTAACAACTTGGCTAGACATTAAAAGTAAAGAACAAGCAAAGAAATAAATAAACGAGAGCATTATGAACATTAAAACTGAGAAATGATTGTTTGCCTCACAGAGGTCTTGATAGAAAATGTAAAGAGTATTGTTTGTGCTCAAACTAAAAGTGCAAAGAGTAGTGTGATGTGTTCTTTGCTGCTGTTCGATGGATAGAAGATTGATAATCCAAGTGAAGTAGGGCAGATGTCTTTTTACATGGCGGCTTCACTCAAGTGGTAGTTCAATCTATGGCTTTCAAGTCCGCTTTCTAATCGAGTTTGGAGTTTGACATCCTTTGGTTGGTCAGCCCTTTACTTTCAGTCCATTTTCCTTGCCTTCTTCCCATTGGCTGCTGCTGTTAGAGGTTGTTGGAGGCTCCCACTGAAGATGTTGTGGCCCTTTCAAAACTTCTTCTTTCCATTTTTAGCTAAGGTTTGACTTCCAGTACACGGAGTCTTCGTGGCCTTGCCTTCTGTCGTCGTGATCACCAGCAAGTTCCTTGGGACCTCTAGCGCCCATGCTGCACTCTTTCCTCTTTAATGCCCTTTATATGCTCCATTGTGCCCATTTGCAAGAATTCTGTGCCCCTGCATGCCAGTGTGTCCTGCCAGACATAAAAGACCCAAAACTAAAGAGGGAAAGACTCTAACTAGACTTATACAGACACTGAAAAGAGCACGAAAATAGGGCTCGTCATACCCACACACTTTAATTCATACATGTCCTCAAATATGTGATCTGACTTACCCTACGAAAAGATACAAAAGAAAAACAACAACAGACACGAAACAAGATCAGCATGAAAAAGAAAATAAAGACGCAACAACACGTTCATTCATCAAGGCTAATAAATAGGTCAAAATTGGGTAAACAACATGAGATTCACTCCCTCACAGCACCTCTCGTGTATGCATGGTTGGCTGTTTATGCTCAAATTATTCTCAATCTTGGCCATGCTATAGGTTTGTCTACTAACTCATAACTCTTTAATGTAGTAACAACTAGGGTGTTTTCAAATTATCAATAGGACTTCGCAGGTTGTAAGAGCGCTTTAGGTAGGTTAGATCATTTAGGTACTGGAAAAGGTCATTATAGGCTTCTTGGAGGCCTCCAGGGTCCTTCTCCTGACCAGACTCATTGTCTTACGAGCCTTAGCACACAATCTGCTACTTCTTTTTTATTTCTTTCTTTTTTTTCCTTATTTTCTATCCCCCCTCCCTTCTTTTTTTATTGATCACCCCAATACGAATTTTAGGATTTCTTTGTCTTAAGCTTTAGGGTGATTTTCTTCTTTTTCAACTCACAAGTCCCTTTTTGTTTTTCTTCCAGAGATTTCTAGCCTATTATAATAACCATTATGTTTCAGGGTTTTTTATCAAATCAATTCGAATGAATTATTTTTGGCTCAAATGGGGCTAACAAGGGATATATTTCTTTTTCAGGGAAGGGATGGTTTTGGCTAAGTGGGCTCATAGAAAGAAATGCCTATATCATTTAATCATCAACACCCCATAGTCTTAAAAGTATAAAGAGCCAAGTAGACAAATTCTAGCAGAATCCTAAATGAGAATGTATATTCACACAAGAAAGGAAAGTTGCATAGATCATTATTTAGCAAGCAGAGCCCAAAATCTCACAGGTTTATGCTACATACTCATTCATCGTCCCTAATCATCTAAGCCCATAGAATGAACACAAAAACAGACAAAATGAAAACAAAAGGGAACAAGCTCATGCTGATCAAAATAAACACAGAAGAGACACACAAACCAACATACCCACACACTTTGCTGCAAGCAAAGTGGTGGAATCCAATAGACTCAGACATATATATAGACTCAAAATGAAAAAACAAAACTAAAATTACTAAAAATTAAAAAGTTGGGAGGACACAAACTAGGGAGCAGGCTGCTCTCCAAGCACCTGGCTTCTTACCTCTCGTTGAACTTCTTGAGGGCACAGAGGATCTCCTTGAGAATGTAGTTGTTGGCTCCAACAACATTCTCCACCTCCTGGATGCGGTTCAATATCTCTTGGCCCATTGCAGCAGTCATCGGGCCCTCCACAGCAGCTTCCTTGGCCTCGGGGTAGGTAAACTTGTACACCCCTCCTTCTCCAACTTTGATGCCTTACATTCTCTACAAGCATCCCAAATCCAGCAGCTCCTCCGGGACAGCCTCCATCTTCTCCTCATTCACTGGACGCATGCTCTTGGCTAATATAGTGATGAATTGGCCGAGCATTATTTTGCACCTGGTGGTCTTGTTAATCTCCTGCAGCTGTGTGATCACCATGGACCTAAAGTTGACCCTCCGCTTGGTCTACATGCACCACAGCAGATACAACTCCTTCTGAGTATTGGAGTTGCTGGCATTATCCTTTCCATAGAAGTTGTAGGCAATCACTCTATAGCAAAGGCGGAGGGCATCACTCTTCAACTCATGGCCCTTTGTATACCCACTCTTGAACTCTGGGGTCCTCCCCAGCATTCTCCACTTTTCCTGCACCTCATGCACTGTATGATCTGGTATCTTCCTCACAGCATTTTTATATTCCTCTTGTTGCAAATCCCACACATCTGTCATCTTAACAGCCTGGTTGATCTCATTCACCAACAAACTCATCTTCTTTCCTTTAATCTCGAAGTACAAACTAGCAGTCGCCAACCCCACCGAAGTCGGAGTCTTCATCACCATGGTCTTCACAAACTCTCTCACTAGATCCCCATACACCTTCCCCCTCCAAGTCAGAAAGGGGCTCCACCCAATGTTCGCGAAATAGCGTTCCATGTCCTTCTACACCCCCATCACCTCCATGGATTTGACATCCATAGTCTTGGGCACCAGGACTCGCTTGAATGGTGGAGGTCCTGCTCCCACATCCCTCTGTGGGAGCTTGGAGGCGGTTAGGGTTTCGGGAGTGCTCTTCATCTTTCTCTTTTTGGCCGCCGTCTTCACCTTGGAGGCCTTTGGTGATTTCACCAGATCTTCAGAGGCCATGGAAACCTCTTCTTCTTGGACTGTTTTCACCTTCTTTTTCTTTTTATCCTTCGGCGCATACTTATCGATAAGGTCGTCGATGGTTTTGACCGTCGACTCATCCTCGTCATCTTCGTTCTCCTCCGATGCCTCTTCCTCTGCTTTCTCTTCTTGGGATGAAGTGGGCTTCTTGGCTTCGTGTTTTCTCTTTGTTCTCTTTTTCCTTGGGTGGGGATTCAGTTGATTTCTCTACCTCCTTCATTGGAGGGTTTTCTCCTCCTAGTTCCAGCATGTGAAAGGCAGCAGCCTCCTCATCGAGGTCGGGAGAGAACGAGTTATGTTGCTCTGCATCAGTTGCTAGGGGATTGACTGCCATCTTCTTCGATTTCTTAATTTTCTTGGCTGAGGATCTTTGGAGATGGTGGATTCAGTTTTCCCTCTGGTTCTTGCCTTTTTTTTGTGAAGGTTTGAGAATGGGAGTTCTACAGTGGTTATGCAGGGTAAGGGAGAGGTGAAGGATGGAGGTTCGTGGAGGTTATGAGAGAGTGAGAGAGTGTGTTGTTGAAAATAGGGTGTTAAGGGTTTGAATTTGAAAGTGGGGGAGACGAAGGGTCATGACAGATAGATATTTAGGGATTTTTTTTGCTGATAAAATCCACATCAGCAGGTGCTTCGAGAATCTCCTCGATCTCCCGACCACTTCTTCGTGCCCTCCTAGATGTTGGCGAAGCCCTCCTACCTACATATTGTGACCAAACAATTCCAAAACAATACTAACACTCTCTACGACCTAAGTTAGCACAACAAACTCACACGAAAGGAAAATAAACAAGAGGACAAAACTCTTACCAGGTTGCTTCCTGGTGACTGCTCTTGGTTTTAGTCGTGAGCTCGACTTTCTCCTTCTTCATATCAGGTTAAGAGGCTGAGTAGTGGTGAGGGCACCATCTACTCCATTGTAATCTCCATGATAGGGTTGGAGCCTTTGATTGGTTGTCATGTACAGCTTCCTGATTTCAGATCCTTGACCTCAATCGCGTTACTCTAATAATAGACCACAACCTCATATCGACCTTTCTGCTTAGTAGTCACTTTACACTTCCACAAGTTGAACTTAGGTTGATGAAGTAGCACAGGCTGTCCTCGTTCAAACCTCTTCACCTACAATATTTGATCGAACTCCTTTCTTAGCCAATTCAGAAATTTCTCAATTAGGTTTATCGAGATGCGTGACCTGCTAGACATTTCTCTTTCCGTTTTGTAATCCACATATACTCGTCATCCATTCGGGTGTGTGGACCAACAAATCTCTTTCATCATTCATGGGATGTTCGTCAGCAGTGGTGGGCACCATAAGCGCACTGTATTGAGCCATTCCCCATCTGGAACATGCTTTATGATGCCCAACTCTGTCAACCTTGTGATCTCCGGCTTCAAAACCTCTTCCACCGTTTGAATAAATTCTCCTGGTTGATCATGAGGTAGATCTACGCACTCATCAGTGTCCATATGGAGATCTTGGGATACAGTGGTGTGCTCTATATAGTCCACCGCCTCCATATCCTCAGTCCCTACGATACCCCTCGTGCCCTTGTAGACATCAAACTGCACCTTCTCACCATCAAAGTCACTAGTTAATTTTCTAGAGTGGCAGTCGATGTTGGTCCTTGTTGTCCTCATAAAAGGATCTTCCTAGCAGTAATCCTTCGGATTTGATCTCATTATTCTCATATCCAAGACACAAAAATCAGCAGGGAAGATGAGATCCCCTACTCTGATCAATACATCTTCCACAATGCCCTCCGGGTATACTACTGATCTGTCAGCGAGCTGAATCACTACCCTCGTAGCCTTCATTGCCCCAATATTATATTCATCTCGTTGTACATCGACAAGGGCATGACATTAATTGAAGCGCCTAGATCCAGCATCGCCCTATCTATTCGTGTGTTCCCAATCACGCAGAGGATCACGAACATCACTGGATCTTCACATTTTTGTGGCATTTTCCTATGAATTATTGCGGACACGTTCTCCCCCGCCATGATCCTTACATCATCTTGAATCCTCATTTTCTTCATGCATAAATCTTTCAGGAACTTGGCACAATGAGGCATAGTCTTAAGTGCAGTGAGGAGGGGTAGGTTAATTTCCACCTTCTTGAATATGTTGAACTTTTCCATCAATTCCTCCTCTTTCTTTCCTTTAGCCAATCGATATGGAAAGTGGGCCTGTATGATAGGTGTCGGGGGTCTGACATATGGCTTCTCGACCTCGACTTCCTTCTCCACCAGATTTTATTCGACAGGTTCCTTCTCATGGTTGCCCTTCGTTGTTGTGCCCTCGACAGTTTCTTTCGTGGATTTTGTTCCTGGCATGAAGACCTTTTTTGGAAGTGACTTCCCACTTCTCAAAGCGATAGCATTAAGTTGAGCCTTTGGAGGTATCTCTACTTGAGGTGGGAGTTCACCCTGTCTCTTTTCCATCCTTACCATGGCATTCAATATCTGACCCACTTGATTTTGTAGGTTCTAGAGGGTGTTCTACGTTTCTTGCTTGAACTTGGCATTCTCTTCGTGTTCCTTTGTGAAATTGGCCCCTAGTGTGTTCACTACATCAGTCAGAGAGGGCCCTCTGTTCGAGTTTGGAGGTTGCTGAAACTGCTGTTGATGCCCTTGCTGGTTCCCTTGGTGTTCAGGGTTGGGTCCCCATCTCAGATTCTCATGGTTTTTCCAAGCAGGCTCGAACCTCCTCTGTTAATTGTTGTTGTTTCCATCTTGCATAAGTGCATTGACATCCTCCACAAAGAGTGTGGGGCAAGCATCCGTCTCATGGTGTGAGCTTGACCACCTTTTTCTATTATGAGCCAAGGTTGTTGACCAACATCTTCACAGCAGAGCATAGGTCATCGATCTTGGCCTCCACCGCCGTGGGCTCTATGGTAGGCTGCTTGAATGTTTCTCCCCATCGTCGAGAGAGTTTTCAACCATATCTCCTAATCACTTGAAAGCTTCACTTGGGGCTTTATTTGCAATATTTCCCCCACAGCAGGCATTGATAAAGGACTTCTCAGTGGCCCTCAAACCTCCTACGAAATTCTGCACCAAATCATTAGTGGAAATGTTATGTTGTGGGCACTTTGCTATCAACTTCTTGTATCTTTCCCAATAATCATAGAAAGACTCCCCAGTGTCCATTTTGATGCTTGTGATGGCCTTCCTCATGGCCATAATATGTGCTGCTGGGAAGTATCTCTCCAGAAATTTTTGTTGAAGTTGTGCCCACGTCGTCACACTCCCTTCTTCCAAAGAATAAAGCCAAGCTCTAGCGTTGTCATGGAGTGTGAATGGGAAAGACACCAGCCGAATAAATTCTCCCATGTTGCCCTCCGTACGGACCATCGAGACTGCCATCTCGAAGTCTTGTAGATGTCTCTGAGGATCCTCACCAGGCATGGCGTTGAACTTTGGGAGTATTTGTATGAAAGTGTGCTTCAGCTCCCGGTTTCTGGTGGGCTCGGGCAAACTTATACCCATAGGTCACAAGTTGAAGTTGGTGGAGAACACCATCTCCCTCATCGTGCGCTCAGGCTCCTCGTGATGGTTATCTCCCATCTCGTCGTCAGTTGAATCCTTTGCTTCTAGATCTCGATCTCCTCCTTCGAGATCTCCACGTTCCTCATCTAGATCTGTGAGTCTAACTTGCAGATCTCGTATCATCTTGACGCAGCCGTCGTTTAAGCTTAGGGGTGAGCATTCGGATTACGGATCGGATTTTTGCTCAATCCGATCCGAATCTGAAATTCGAATTTCTAAAAAAAATGGATCCGATCCAATCCGAAATCCGAACAAATCCGAACCGAAAAAATCCGAAATCCGAACGCTAAATCCGATCCGATCCGAAAATCCGAAATTCTAATGAAAAATAAATAAACAATTCAAAAATTCAAAATATATTAAATTTAAAATAATAAATAATAAATTGAATAAATATATTAAATAATTCATAATTCATAATAAAAAATACTAATAATAAATTCAATAGAAATATTAAAATATTAATTATTAATATTAAAAATAATAATATATTATATGTAATTCGGATTTCGGATTTGTTCGATTTTTTAAAGCACCGATCCGATCCGAATCCGAAATCCGAATTTTCCCAAAAATTGAATCCGATCCGATCCGAAATCCGAAAAAATCCGAACCAAATTTCATATTTCGGTTTGGTTCGGTTTGGATTTTCGGATTTCGGTTTTTTTGCTCACCCCTATTTAAGCTGCGACAAAATACAATTTATATTTCACTCCTATGCCTACCCCTAGGAACATCTAGTTGGCAAGTACAGGGTCGATCCCACAGGGAGTTACTCGCGATAATCTTTGGTTGGGTCACAAAAAGGTTGTGTTGAGTATCTATCTACTATGGCCTTGGGTAACTGTCACTATCACCTTTGGCAAACTTCTGAAAGTAAATAACTGTAACTTGACAAGCAAAAAGATCAGTAATAAAAACAATCCAGATTTAGGTTTCAAATCAATGAGTATAACTTTATCTCGATCATCAGTTCAAAGATATTTGTTGCACATGTATGTCAATGGTTATAGGCTAAAACTATGCAGGGTCCCCACTGTCACGTCGCCACGTACGCTACATAGTCCGCCCAGCTCCATCCTTACGTTTAGGTCTTGATAGGCATACCCTAGCTAATCCTCTTGCTTGCCCAAAAGTCCCCAGGCATTCCACCTTTATAAGGCGCATGTTGGTCAAGCAACATTTGGTTCTAGATGGGCCCACTCTGGCAACGAGTGAGATACGAGGACCTCTGTTTCGGCTTTCTCCAGCATTGACACATCTTTGCAGGTCTAGGCCAAGACTACAACCCGCTCTTGCCGCTCTCGAGGAACGTAAGGCAATTGCGACCAGCACTTGATAACCCTCCTGCGATGTAGGAATCCATATGTGCCCAGGGCTCGTTGGCCTTCCGAGTTACCTGTGACCACCGAACTTCTTTGGAATCGTTGCCCAATACGTCGGGAACACACTTATGCAACTATCAACAACACTTAGACCTCACGAGATTTACAAGTTATACATCATATCATCTATCCTAAACCTGGATTTAAAGGCTTAGCTAGACATAAAGTAAATAACGAAAGAAAAAGAGATATAGAAAAACATACTTGAATTAATAACGATAAGCAAAAGAAGTTCGCCCTATTGGGACTTAACAATAAACGTAAATTGTATCTAAGAACAAAAGCATAAATTGTTTGCTGCGGAATACTAAAGAGATAAAAGCTGAAAAAGTGTATCTTGCGCCTCGCATGCATGCATGTATTTATAGAGTACAAAAACTAGGGCAAACCTACAAACGGGCCTTCTAGAGAACGGGCCGGCTGCTTCCATGTAAAGCTCGATGGATAAGGTTGGAAAGATCTCCTTCCTTATCGCCAAAATAGTGTTGCTGCTGTAGTAGGAAACTTTGATAGCAATCTTGTACCGCAAGGAATTTGTTTCCTTATAAGACTCTAACAGCTGCATCTTTCACGCGCCAGCGCCGTTGCCCAAGCTCTGCACTTTGCCTTCCTCAGTCTCTCTGCCATCTCTTGCCCGCGGTAGTCTGCACCTTACCTTCTAGAGTGAAACACGCAAACGTCTAGATTGACCATACCACTGAAAATGGAGCAGCTCTTCATCTTGATTTGGACTTATGCCCTCGGTAGCTTGAGCCACGAGCACGGCTACTATAGGTCATTGCCTCGTATCGCCAGTTCCTTCTCTTTTTGCATATTTTAACTCCAGTCTTGCCCAATACCTGCCTTTCCTTGCCCTGCCAACTCAAGTGTCCTCCCAGACACAAAACAGACATAAAAGACACTAAAATAGACTCGATCTAGACCTAAAACACACACGACAAGAGCACAGAATATGGGCTCGTCATACCCACACACTTAAAGTCATGCCTATCCTCAGGCATGGTGTATGGCTTAATCCAGTTCGCATACGACTCAAGCAAATAATCCAATCCAAGCAAATCATCAAATAGGTCAAAAATGAATAAGCGAGAATTTTCAAGGATGTTCCTCACCAACACTCTCACTCTTGTGTTTGGGGTAGTGTTTACGCTCAAGATATGCCATTCTTAACCACACCATAGGCTTGCCTGCCTGCTACTCTCTCCACCTCTTAGACTAGGTTCGAAGCACTTATCATTAGGTCTTTTATTTAGTTGTAACTTGGCTTTGGCAAGGGTAGGAAGTATTTGGAACTAGGCTTGAGTCATTCGGACTTAGGTTGGCCAAGCGTAGCGGTCAACCTTAGCTTCTTTTCCTTCGCCTTTTCTTCTTGCGGGCCTTAGCACAACTTATTTAGGACTTCTTTTTTTTTCTTTTTCTTTCTCTTTCTCTTTTTTATTTTTTTTATTTTCTTTTTCTAAGTCCTTTATTCACTAGCCCATTTTTCTCAAAGGCTAAAGTGATTTTTTTTCTCCTTTCATCTTATGCACCAAAGTCCTTATTGACCGGGTAGGATATAATGTATAGGCTGCATATATCTGATCAAAGAAATTATAAAAGCTCAAAGGGGTTTAACAAGGGGAATTCAGTTGGGCAGGCTTTTTGGCTTCGTTGGGCTCACAAAAGAAAGAACATGCCTAATTCATCTAAGTTCTTCTAGCCTAAGTCAATGAGGTCTCGAGGAGTAGACAGGCAAGTTCTAGGTAGCATTTTCAAATAAGCACATCATAAATCACACAAGAAAGAAACTGCTTGGTCATAATCATGCAGTGTAAAACTCAAATCCTCACAACGACATGCTCACAAGTTCGTTCGTCATCCCTATCTACATACGATCATGCTTGGACATAGAATATACATATGCTCTCCTCATATAACTCAGAATCAAACCATGCTCAAACGTTATCCAATCATCCTGAACATGCTTGACCTCTAAAACGCACACAAAAGACGCTCCTTCCACCCACACACTTTGCTTGGGCAAAGTGGGTGAAAGGCACACACTAACTCTAAACAAAAACTCACAAAAAACAGACGCTCTACCCCTCTTACCCACACACTTTGCCTATGGCAAATCGAGTGAAAATCAAGGTAGATCACACAAACTCAGACTCTAAATAAAACTTTTAAAAACATTTAGACTCAAAACAAAATATGAAAAATACAAAATAAAACACGAAAATAAAGAAAACCTAAACTACTAAAACTGGGAGGACAAAATCATTGGACAGGGGTAGGACCTGACCTGGTTGGGTCATTCTTCAAGGCACTCATGATATCGGCAAGGGCTTGCTTGTTCTCCAATCCAAGTTGCTCCAGTCTGGCATTGCTCTCCTCCAGCTTGGTCAAGCGCTCCATCACCGCTGCTGCGTCTTGGGCAGGCATCGCCGGGGTACTGGGCACGCCACCTCCAACTGCCTGAGGTGTAGTATCAGCAACTTGGGCAGACTCGTCGGGTGGAATCACAAATACCAAATCTCTTCCACATACACCCATGGTAGTCAAGCAAGCGAGGTCCAGGCGCTCCTCTTGCATTGGCTGTAGCTGCGTATTGGCTTCGTCAAATCCGTGCATCTCCTTGGCATAGCGAGTCACCAGGTGGGCAATGGAGAACCTCTGATTGCGGGAGTTCATGATATCCTTGAGATGGTGCATAGCAAAAGCCCCAAAGTTGAGCCTCTGCTTGTGCACCATACTAGACAGTATGAAAATCTCCTACCGTGTGACTGAGTTGTTGCTATCCTTCTTCCCGAAGAAGTTGTAGGCCAGGATTCGGTGACACACCCTCAAAGCATCATCCTTCATCATATGCCCCTTTGCCGTGCCAGCCTTGAAGAAGGGGTCATCACTGAACTCCGCCCATTTCCTTGCCCACTCATCAGCGTCAAATTGAGGAATGTACCTTAATGCTTCTTTTGTACTCCTCACTCCTGATCGAGCGAAAATCCTCCATGCCCAAGGCCTGGTTCAAATCATTCACGGACAACTCCTCGCTTTGCCCTATGAATCTAAACTTCATGCACTTCGTGTTGTGACCTCCCACCGTAGGACTCTTCACCTGCAAACACTGGTAAAACTCATAAACCAACTCCGGGTACACTCTCTCTTGCCACTCTAAGAACTTCTCCCATCCAACCACCGTGAAATACCCCAGTACTTCTTCACAAACCCCCAACTCCTCCAATGCGCTTCGATCTATCAACTTGGGGACAATGATTCCCCTCTTTGGCATCTTCCCTACTCTGCGGTTCGAGGCTCTGCCCGGCACTGAGATGCGCTGCTTGGGTGGCGCAGTTGCCACCTCTTTTGCCCTGGGCAACAGATCCTACCCCCTTAGCCTTCTTGGTTGGGGGCTCCTCCGACTCCTCTTTCACTTGATGTTTCTCCTCCGTAGCCTCTGAATCATGCTGTTCTTCCATAGCCGCATCCTCTTCGCCGTCTCCGACGAGCACAATCTCTTCCTGCTCCATCGCCTTGCCAAACGATGCGTCCGCCTCAGATGCGGCAGTTTCTTCTTTGTTGAGCGACGGAGCAGGCATGTCCGTGAGCATCCGTGCGACATCATCTTCTTCCTCCATGTGCGACGATCCAGACATCGGTGATGGCTTGGTTGGAGGTTTTCGAGAAGCTTTGGTGGGAGTGGTAGTGTTTGAAGTAGCTTTGGGTGACTTGGGGTTTTTGGCCGATTTTAAAGCCTTGCTGCTGCGGGTGTTCTTCATTGTGAGAGTGGTGAGGGTTTTGTTTCTGCAAAAGTAGAGAGGGAGAGGGAATCGAAGAGTTCTAATTTGAATTTAGAAGATAAATGAAAATTGTGAGAGAGAGATATAGTAATAGGCTAGAAAATAGGGTATATGCGTGTGAGTTGGCAGTTGCAGCAACTGCCAACGGATGGGACGTGCTGACGTCAACCATATTCTCCTGTTTTTCTTGCCTTGCATTCACCGGGCTCAGACTCTCCTCGACCAACACGAACTCTTCGCTTGCCTAACTTCTCTGCATACCTGCCCTACACACATAGACACAAAACAAAAACTCCTATCCTATGATTAGAAAATAAAAATTAAAATAAATTACTGAAAAGAAAATACGTAAAGGGAAAAACTGAAAATAAAAACTCACTAGGTTGCCTCCTAGCCAGTGCCTTAGTTTACGTCGTGAGCACGACGCAGTTTTGCTTGCCCCTAGACAGGCATCATCACATGGACTTCCTCCTTGTCCACCTCTTTATCCTTTTTGTCTCCATAGAAAAGCTTCAACCTCTGACCATTAATCCTAAAATATTTAGAGCTCTTTGGGCAATAAATCTCCACAGACCCATTAGGAAACTGGGTCACCATTTCATATGGTCCAGTCCATTTCGTTTTCAGTTTGCCCTTCATAAACTTGAACCTTGACTGATACAGCAGAACTGCTTGCCCAGGCTCAAACTTTTTTGCCTTGATCAACTGGTCATGAGCCTTCTTCAGCCTTGTCTTTTACAAAGTGGCATTATCATAAGCCTCAATTCGAATCTCCTCTAACTCTTGCAACTGCAACTTCCTTTCCTTAACAATATCATTCCAATCGTAATTGAACTTCCTCACTGTCCAATATGATTTATGCTCTAACTCCACAGGCAAGTGACATGGTTTCCCAAACACCAACCGGTATGGTGACATGCCCAATGGTGTCTTGAAAGCTGTACGGTACGCCCAAAGTGCAACGTCCAAGTGCAAACTCCAAACCTTTCCATTTTGCCCAATTGTCTTTCTCAATATGGTCTTGATGATCCTATTTGTCAGCTCTGCTTGCCCATTGGCTTGCGGATGGTAGGCAGTGGTAACTCGATGATGGACTCCATACTTTTTGAACAAGTTGTCAATGGTGGCATTGCAAAAATACGTCCCTTGATCACTTATAATCGCCCTTGGAACCCCATATCGATTGAAAATATTCCCCTTAAGAAAAGTAGCAACCACTCGGGCATCATTCGTTGGTGTAGCCTTCGCCTCTACCCACTTGGACACGTAATCAACTGCCAAGATGATATACTGATTCCCGCTTGAGTTGGGCAAAGGTCCCATAAAGTCCATCCCTCACATGTCAAAGATCTCCACCGGCATGATTGGAGTCATGGGCATCTCATCCCTCCTAGTTGCATTCCCTTCCTGTTGACACTTGAAACAATTCTTGCACCATTTGTAAGCATCTCTTAGAATCGTGGGCCAAAAGAATCCACAATCAAAAATCTTTCTTGCTGTTCTTCGGTGCCCAAAGTGACCTCCACACTCCCTATTGTGGCAATGCTTCAAGATACTCTTGGTTTCCCAATCGGGCACGCACCTCCTTAATCCTTGGTCAGCACACTTCTTCCATAAGTAAGGATCATCCTAAACGTAGTGTTGACTCTCCTTGAGAATTTTCTGCCTTTGATAGTATGAAAGATCGTTTGGAACTTCTCCCGTACTTTTGAAGTTGGCAATGTCGGCGTACCAAGGTTCTCCATGAAATTGAGCTTCCGTCATGTATAGATGCTCGTCAGGGAAAGTTTCCGTAATGGGCACGGAATCTTCTTCTCTGACTATCCTGCTCAAGTGATCCGCCACCAAGTTCTGAGCTCCACTTTTATCTTTGATCTCCACATCGAACTCTTGCAAGAGCAAAATCCAACGTATAAGCCTTGGCTTTGACTCCTTCTTATTCATAAGGTATCTCAGCGTTGCATGGTCAGTGTAAACAATTGTCTTGCCTCCGAGTAGATAAGACCTCAATTTTTCAAAGGCAAACACAAACGCCAAAAGCTCTTTCTCCGTGGTGGTATAATTGATTTGAGCTGCATTAAGAGTTTTAGAGGAATAATAAATAACATGGCTTTCTTTACCTCTCCTTTGACCAAGCACTGCTCCCACGGCATACCCACTTGCATCGCACATCAACTCGAATGGCATACCCCAATCAGGGGAATGTATCACAGGTGTCGTGACCAAGTATTCCTCCAACACGTCAAACGCCCTTTGACAATCTGCATTGAAATCCCACTCTACTTCATTCTGGAGCAATCTCGTCATTGGTTGGGCAATCTTAGCAAAATCCTTCACGAATCTTCTATAGAATCTGGCATGTCCCAAAAATCCTCTCAATTGCTTGACGTTGGTTAGATAAGGCAGCTTGGAGATGACATCAATCTTCACCTTGTCAACCTGTATCCCTCTTTCTGAAATCACGTGCCCAAGCACGATGCCTTCTCGTACCATAAAGTGACACTTTTCATAGTTCAACACCAAGCTCTTTTCCACGCATCTGCTCAAAACCAACTCTAAATGCCTAAGACAAGCCTCAAATAACTTCCCATAGATGGTGAAATTATCCATGAAAACCTCGATGCAATTTTCCTATAAGTCTAAAAATATACTCATCATGCACCTTTGGAACGTGCTCGGGGCGTTGCATAAACCAAATGGCATGCGGCGATACGCAAACTTCCCGAATGGGCAAGTAAAAGTTGTCTTGTCCTGGTCCTCTTGGGCAACCCATATCTGCATATATCCAGAGTATCCATCCAAGAAGCAAAAGTACTTGTTCCCTGCCAACCTTTCCAACATCTCGTCAATGAACGGTAAAGGAAAGTGATCCTTCCTCGTTGCCTTGTTAAGCTTCCTGTAGTCAATACACATCTGCCAACCAGTTTGGAGCCTTGTAGGCACAAGCTCATTCTTCTCGTTCTTGATCACTTGTATTCCTAACTTTTTGGGCACCATGTGTACCGGACTTACCCATTTGCTATCTGGAACTGAGTAGATAATGCCCAAGTCTAGCAGCTTGAGTAACTCCTTCATAACCACTTCCTTCATGGTTGGGTTTAATTTCCGTTGTGGATCTCTAGTTGGTTTAGCATCATCTTCCATCAAGATATGGTGAGTGCAAAGAGATGGACTAATGCCTTTGATGTCGGCAAGGGTCCAACCAATTGCATCTTTGTAGCGCATAAGGACATCTCGAACTCCATCTTCTTCTTTCTTGTTCAACTCTGAGCTTATAATCACTGGCAGTGTATCATTCTCTCCCAAAAAAATGTACTTTAAATGAGCGGGGAGAGATTTGAGTTCCAACTTAGGTGCTCGAACAAGTGAAGGCACCAATCTATCTTCATCTCTGATCTTGGGCAAGGCATATGGTGACAGTCGGGGTCCATCTACTCCTTCTGCTCCAAAGTACTCTAAAGCTCGACTAACCTGATAAGAATTATCCGGGCTTTCTTCAACTCCTCCTTGGGTGACCGTGTCTAAGGGATCTTGACTTCCAAGAAGAGGGACTGCCTCTTCTACAGCTTGATCAACATGGTCAATATACTCGACCATCTCCGTGTCCTGGGGGTGTTTCGTTGCCTTATATAGATTGAAAGTAACTGACTCCCCATCAAATTCACATGTTAGCTACCCTGAGTTGCAATCAATTCTAGTCTTGGCAGTCTTCATGAATGGCCTCCCCAACAGCATAACTGGTGCTTTAGCTCCTGTCTTGCCCATGTCGAGGACATAGAAATCTGCTGAGAAAATTAAGTCCTGCACCTTGACAAGCACATCTTCAAGTATGCCCTCAGGGTACACATTAGATCTATCCGCCAATTGAATAACCACTCTGGTAGACTTGAGTGGTCCCATAACATCTTCATCGTACATGGCCAATGGCATCACATTGATTGATGCCCCCCCAGGTCAAGCATGGCACGCTCAATCTTCATATCTTCTATTACGCAGGGAATGTCAAACATCCCTGGATCTCCGCACTTCTTGGGCAAGTCTCGCTTCAGAACTACTGAAACACTTTCTCCCAAGAGAACTTTAGCTTCGTCCGCACTTTTCACCTTCTTTGAGAAAAGCTCCTTCAGAAATTTGGCACACTTGGGCATGTTGCGAAGTGCTACGAGGAGGGGCAGGTTGATCTCCACATTTTGGAAAATCTTGAACATCTCGGACAACTCTTCATCCTTCTTGTTTCTTCTCAACCTGGTAGGAAAATGAGCACGAACAACAGGGTTAGGCTTGACATAAACAGATTTTGGAACTTCTACTTCTTCTTCCTTCTCCTCATCTACTTCCTCTTCCTTCTCCTCATCTACTTCCTTTTCCTTCTCCTCATCTACTTCCTTATCTTTGCCCTTTACTTCTCTTTCTTCTTCCTTGGGCAGCACAGTATCGGCACCAAGCATCTGATCTCTATCGGGCAACGTCTTTCCTCCTCTTAGCGTGACTGCATTGACTTGGGCTTGAGGAGGCATTTCAGGTTGGGCAGGTAGCTCTCTTTGTCTCTTCTCGAATCTGGTCATAGCATTGACCAAGTTAGTTAGTTGGTTGGTCATGCTTTGAATGGCTCCCCTTTTCTCCGTCCTAAACTTCTCAAGCTCCTGCTGCATTCTGATATTATCCTTGGCCAAGGAAGTCACTTGGTCCGTTAGGCTTGGCTTATTCTGATCTCTAGGAGGATACTGCTGCTGTTGTTGTGGTTGTGCCTATTGCTGTTGCCCAAACCCTTGGTAGTTGTTGTTTCCATACCTTAGGTTTTCATGATTCCTCCATCCTGGGTTGTAGAATTGTGAGTTCGGATCATATGGCCTCCCTTGGTTATTATTGTTGTATCCAATTGCATTGACCTCTTCCTCCAAGCTTGGGCATTGATCCGTTGCATGCGAGATTGCCATACAAATTCCACAAGCTCTCACCACCTTCTTATTATTGCCTGATAAAACGGTTACGAGGGCATCCATCTTGTTAAACATCTGGTCAAGCTTATCCTCCATTCCAGTTGAAGTTGGTGGTGCTTTGGCTGCAGTTGTTGATAGCTTGGGCAATTCTCCCCCGTCATCCCTCAGCTCCTCTGCCATCTCAGCAATCATCTTGAACACGACACTTGGCTGTTTTCTCATAACTGACCCTCCACAAGCTGCGTTGACCAATGCCCTTTCACTCGTTCTCAGTCCAGCCTCAAAACATTGGATCAAGTCATGATCCGCAATTTGATGGTGTGGGCACTTTGCTAGCATCTGCTTGAATCTGTGGAAGTACGAGTAAAAATCCTCTCCAATGCCCATCTGAATGCTTGTAATCATCTTCCTCATCTCCTGAATTCGGGTGGCTGGAAAATATTTCTCCAAGAATTTCTGTTGCAGTTCTTGCCAAGTGGTAACACATCCTGTGGGCAATGAATAAAGCCACTCTCTTGCGTTGTCTTGCAAAGAGAATGGGAAGGCAATGAGCCTTACATATTCGCTCAGATTTCCAACAGTATGGATGGTTCCACAGGCCATCTCGAAATCTTGCAAGTGTTTTTGTGGATCTTCGCCTGGGTGATCGCTGAACTTGGGCAGGATCTGTATAAAATGGGACTTCAGCTCCCATGCACGCGTGGGTGTAGGCAAAGTTATGCCTGAAGGCCTCAGGTTCATGGTGTTAGGGAACACCGTCTACCTTAAGGTTTTTTCCTCCTCCACTGGGTTCTGCATTGATGCTTCGCTTCGATTATCTTCTTCTTCTTCTGCTTCGCTTGACAAGGACAATTCTTCCTCGTCAAAGAATTTCTCTGGAATTTCTTCCAATGTCTCTTCCGTCCTCCTCTTCTCTACTCGAATCCTCCTCAAGGTCAAGTTGATGTTATCGTCGTACCACGTTTCTCCTCCCTTTCTTGTGAGGTTAGTTTCTTGCATAAAATCAAATTAAAGAAAATAGCAAAACAGAAATTAGCACTGTAATCAACTCCCCGGCAACGGCGCCAATTTTGACGCAGCCGTCGTTTAAGCTGCGACAAAATACAATTTGTATTTCACTTCTATGCCTACCCCTAGGAACAGCTAGTTGGCAAGTACAGGGTCGATCCCACAGGGAGTTTCTCGCGATAATCTCTGGTTGGATCACAAAAAGGTTGTGTTGAGTATCTATCTACTATGGCCTTGGGTAACTGTCACTATCACCTTTGGCAAACTGCTGAAAGTAAATAACTGTAACTTGACAAGCAAAAAGATCAGTAATAAAAACAATCCAGATTTAGGTTTCGAATCAATGAGTATAACTTTATCTCGATCATCAGTTCAAAGATATTTGTTGCACATGTATGTCAGTGGTTATAGGCTAAAACTATGCAGGGTCCCCACTGTCACGTCGCCATGTACGCTACATAGT
The DNA here is from genome assembly GCA_029490685.1 of Schizonepeta tenuifolia. Classification (NCBI taxonomy): domain Eukaryota; kingdom Viridiplantae; phylum Streptophyta; class Magnoliopsida; order Lamiales; family Lamiaceae; genus Schizonepeta; species Schizonepeta tenuifolia. The sequence goes on from CM055958.1 coordinate 92,940,410, forward strand.
CCGCCCAGCTCCATCCTTACGTTTAGGTCTTGATAGGCATACCCTAGCCAATCCTCTTGCTTGCCCAAAAGTCCCCAGGCATTCCACCTTTATAAGGCGCATGTTGGTCAAGCAGCATTTGGTTCTAGATGGGCCCACTCTGGCAACGGGTGAGATACGAGGACCTCTTTTCCGGCTTTCTCACGCATTGACACATCTTTGCAGGTCTAGGCCAAGACTACAACCCGCTCTTGCCGCTCTCGAGGAACGTAAGGCAATTGCGACCAACACTTGATAACCCTCATGCGATGTAGGAATCCGTATGTGCCCAGGGCTCGTTGGCCTTCCGAGTTACATGTGACCACCGAACTTCTTTGGAATCATTGCCCAATACGTCGGGAACACACTTATGCAACTATCAACAACACTTAGACCTCACGAGATTTACAAGTTATACATCATATCATCTATCCTAAACCTGGATTTAAAGGCTTAGCTAGACATAAAGTAAATAACGAAAGCAAAAGAGATATAGAAAAACATACTTGAATTAATAACGATAAGCAAAAGAAGTTCACCCTATTGGGACTTAACAATAAACGTAAACTGTATCTAAGAACAAAAGCATAAATTGTTTGCTGTGGAATACTAAAGAGATAAAAGCTGAAAAAGTGTATCTTGCGCCTCGCGTGCATGCATGTATTTATAGAGTACAAAAACTAGGGCAAACCCACAAACGGGCCTTCTAGAGAACGGGCCGGCTGCTTCCATGTAAAGCTCGATGGATAAGGTTGGAAAGATCTCCTTCCTTATCGCCAAAATAGTGTTGCTACTGTAGTAGGAAACTTTGATCGCAATCTTGTACCGCAAGGAATTTGTTTCCTTATAGGACTCTAACAGTTGCATCTTCACGCGCCAGCGCCGTTGCCCAAGTTCTGCACTCTGCCTTCCTCAGTCTCTCTGCCATCTCTTGCCCGCGGTAGTCTGCACCTTACCTTCTAGAGTGAAACACGCAAACGTCTAGATTGACCATACCACTGAAAGTGGAGCAGCTCTTTATCTTGATTTGGACTTATGCCCTCGGTAGCTTGAGCTATGAGCACGGCTACTATGGTCATTGCCTCGTATCGCCAGTTCTTTCTCTTTTTGCATATTTTAACTTCAGTCTTGCCCAATACCTGTCTTTCCTTGCCCTGCCAACTCAAGTGTCCTCCCAGACACAAAACAGACACAAAAGACACTAAAATAGACTCGATCTAGACCTAAAACACACACGACAAGAGCACAGAATATGGGCTCGTCACATATCTGCCTCTTTTTCCCTCCTTATTTGTGCTCGTATCCGTCTTGCTAATTTCTCGATCTCAGGGTAGTATAGAAGGCGCCCTCGAGGTGTGCCTACAAGACCACGACCAAGTTATACACAGGGGAAACAAAAGCAATTAGCCTAAACAAAATGAGATTATCACTGGCATACGTATCTCCCCGACAATGGCGCCAATTTTGACGACACCCGGATCTGTCGTTGGGAAACCCGGACACGCTAAAATACTATTTGTAATTTCCTGATGCCCACCACTAAGTACAGTTAGAAGTAAGTATACAGGGTCGAACCCAAGAGAGGTAGGCTGTGATGACCTCGATGTCACTGGACAAGAGTTGGGTTTTGGGGTTTAGTCACTCTCAACATAAATTAGAAGCAAGACTGAAATAAAACACTAATTAAATCAGATATGAATGGCATGCTTGGGTTAGTCGTGATTTGGTTCGATGTTTGTGTGTGTGTGTGCTTGGATCCCAAGCCCTCAAATAGTCACTGTGTGAGCATGTCTCTTGGTTACAGGGCCTCGACACTCACGCCCCTTTACTGTCACCATGTCACGCACGTGAGCATCTCCTCCCCAACACTTTCTTTCAGCGTCGAGCCCTCCAAGTCACCTCAGGAGCCTACCTTACTATCCACATAATCAGCTTGCATCTGGAAAAGTCATCAATTGAGCCCTCTGCGTCATCAACATTTGGATCTAGAAGGCCTAAGATGGCTATAAGCATGCTTTCGTCATACACCACACTCCAGTGCCCGCAACACGACCGGAGGTGAGGAGAGCTCCTACACCTTTGTCCGGTATTGTGAGGGATTTCACCGCCGCAACTCCTCCGTATGCCTCCAGCGAAGTCGTGGAGGCTCCACCACTTTGGAATCTAGCCCAGCACGTCGAGAACGTGTCCAGCAGCTCTCTGGTGAGATTCCGACCTCACCCTTTCACACACAACACTCACATCTCACCGCATCTTAACCAACCCAAGCATTAACAACTTAGCTAGACATTAAAAGTAAATAACAAGCAAAGAAATAAATAAACGAGAGCATCATGAACATTAAAACTGAGAAATGATTGTTTGCCTCACAGACGTCTTGACAGAAAATGTAAATAATATTGTTTGTGGTCAAACTAAAAGTGCAGAGAGTAGTGTGTTGTGTTCTTTGTTGTTGTTCGATGGATAGGAGATTGATAATCCAAGTGAAGTAGGGCACATGTCTTTTTGTATGGCGGCTTCACTCAAGTGGTAGTTGGATCCATGGCTTTCAAGTCCGCCTCCTAATCGAGTTTGGAGTCCGACATCCTTTGGTTGGTCAGCCCTTCACTTTCAGTCCCTTGTCCTTGCGTTCTTCCCATTGGTTGCTGCTGCTGCTGTTGGAGGTTGTTGGAGGCTCCCGCTGAAGATGTTGTGGCTCTGTCAATACACGGAGTCTTCGTGGCCTTGTCTTTTGTTGTCGTGATCACCAACAAGTTCCTTGGGACCTCTAGCGCCCTGCTGCACTCTTTCCTCTTTAATGCCCTTTTGTGTCCTCCTAGACACAAAAGACCCAAACTACAGAGGAAAAGACTCTAACTAGACTTATGCAGACACTGAAAAGAGCACGGAAATAGGGCTCGTCAACAATCAAAAGCAAACAAGCACACAAATACGATCAAAGATACAATAAGAGATAAATGTTGGTTCTAGGGATTCGATTCAATTCTAGATGACATGAAAATGACTTCCTAATTCACATAACCATATGTAATCTCCTAAATGAGAAGCATTTACAAGGCTAATCACTATCCTCTCTCGATAGATAACAAAAGAAGATCAAACTATCGACTCTCTCGGCTAAGACTCAAGACGATAATTCTACTCCAAAAGACACAAAGAATTAAAGCTCACATGCATGAATTCATTACTTGCTAAGTCTCAAAACTATGCATGATGTGACAATTTGATTTCCATGCATATAAAAACCTATTAAGAATTTCTACAAACACTTAACATGCAAGAAAGATGTTCAATAATCCCCACATGAAATCAAGACCCAAATCCACAATCAATTAGGAGAAGGTAATCAGAATTAGAAAGCTAAGATCAAAACCATCATTGAATCATCTCAAATTCTCAAAACCAACTAAAAGAAATTAGCTAGACATAATAAGAGAAATAGCACAAGAAAAGATAATTGAATGCATAATTAGAGGTACTAAGAACCCAAATGAAGAAATCTTTAAATTAATCTTCAAAATAATCTAAATCCAACCTTCTTACTTGATTACAATCAATAAACCCTAAAACAAACTTGAAATGGAAACTTTGGAAAGAGAGAACTAAGCTATGGAGAGTTGCCACGTTTTTGGGGTTAAATCCCCTTTATATAGGGTACAAGAAGTGCTAAAGCATGATAAAAATGCAAAAAGGGCAAAATCGGAAGTTCTGGTACGAAAAAATGGGCTAACAGGCATCCTAGCCGTGCTAACCGGCGGTCTGGACCCACTAAACAGCGGTCCAGACGTAGGGCGCCGGTTAGCAGCCGATTAGCATTAAGGCATGAGACTTTATGCAGGATGTTTTGGCGGTGTAGAAGTGCTAACCGACGGTCTAGCCCTGAACCGCCGGTTAGACGGCTTGGACCGTCGGTTAGCTCATTTTGAGCGCCGGTTAGCTCTCCAACTTCTTTTCGTCCGATTTCTTCACTTCTTCATCCCGATTCTTCGATTTCATTCTTCCTTGAACCTCCACTTTAGCTCAGGAATCCTTATTTTACCTACACACAAACAAAAACTCCACTAAACGTGATACAATTCCAAAATAAATAAATTCATATCAAACAAATCACAAATTTAGCAAAAGTTAAGCAAAATGCGATAGTAAAAACGTTTAGTTGCTACGAAAATGAGTGTTTATCACACATATAATATAGTAGAAACGTAAACTTTGTGGATTAATAATATAAGCTGAACACCTTTAGTATAAGCACTTACCTCGCTTTTATTTCTTTTTTACCATTTGTGAATTTATCGTTGTACTTTCTGTGGCTTCAAAATGCATTTCATTGAACACCTTTTATGTATTTCGTATAAGCTATTACTATTGTATAAATAAACGGTAATCGGTTGGTGCTGAATATCGATCCTCCGAATTTCAGATTTCTCCATGTCTGTGATACATGTTCAAACAAAACACCTACATATATAGATTCAAATTGAGTTTGTGTTCCCTCAAAAAAAAAAAAAAAAAAAAAGGTTTGTCTGATCTAGTCAAATTGAGCTCGATCGATAATGTTATCTTCTACTTTTCCGTGGTTGCAAGATTCCAAGAATCAGAGATCAGTAAATCAATCCTTAGAATTTCACAACTGGTTTATTTCTGTGAAGTTAAAGACGCTACAAGCTGAGGTTTATTGAACTCAAAATGAATGAAATCTGACATTAATTAATTAATTAATTAATTCAAAGTATATGAAAGGGAGTATCATAATTAAACTTCAACAGTCTGCAACTGTAACTCATTGTTGCGGGCATGTCGTCCTTCTTCCCTGTCTTCTCGAGAAGAAGAAGAAGAAGAAGAAGAGGAAGAGGAAGAAGAAGAAGAAGAAGAAGACGAGGACAACGGCTGCTTATCATGGGTGTCAGCTTTCATCTCTTGAAGAGGAGGGGGATCGAGGATGGTGGATTGAGAGTTGGATTCTTCAGAAAGATGGTGCTTCATCTCTCTATGTTCTTGGCATATGGCGCACCAGTGCAGGCAGCAATGCACCATGCACGGATCACACGGTGCATCCTGCAATTTTTTTTTTATTTTTTTTTTTATCACCCACAAATAATTAATTAAATTAAAAAGAAAAAGAAAAAGAAAAAACATGATTAATTCATAATGAAAAGTAAATTAAGAAAATGAATTTAGAGAAGTGAAGTAGTAGTGACCTTCAAGTGGTATTTCCGTTGCAACAACTGACGGCCCATACCGGTGTAGATAGCGCAGACCCACCAAGCAAAGAGCAAGCCCTCTGTGATAAGGCAAACTGTATCTGGATCGATGAGGCCGTTAAATGCAACCGTTAATGCAGCAGCTGCTATGCCACCTTCGATGCATACTGCGTGACCGATGCACGCCCTATCCGGGGTGATCTCGTCGTTCATCACCGCCACGTTGCGTCCGAACAGCACGCACGGGCACAACATTCCCGTCACGCCTACAATAAACACGTACATTACATATCTCGTACTGTTATTATATTTTATTATATCAGTACACGTTACTAATTAACATAGGGGCTGTATTCGGTGCAACGGTTGTATCGCATACAACCGGTTTGACCCTACCCATTTAAACTTGAATTCACTGTTCATCCGACCCGTCACTGTTCACCCGACCCGCGTGAACAGTACCGCGCGGTTACTGTTCACTTTACTGTTCATTTTTTATTTTTTTTTTAATTTCCAGATTTCCTTTTTTGTGTTATTTTTTATTTCCTGTTTTTTTTCTCTTTTTTTTTATTTCCATATTTTTTTTCTTTTTTTTACTGTTTTCTTTTTTATTTTATTTTTTTATTTTTCTTTGAAACATACTTTTCAGCATGATAATGTTTACTTTTTCAACGTCAATTATTACTTTACCGTTTGACAAAAAGTCGAACTTGTTGTGCACTAAAGTAAATATTATCATGCTGAAAAATAATGTTTTTGAAACATTATGTCTCTTAACGACAATGTTTACTTTTTAATACGACAAGTTCTAATTATTGTTGTTGGAAAAAGTAAACTTTTTCACTAAGAAACGTAATGTTTAACAAACATTACATTTCGTCACGATAATGTCTACTTTTAGTCGAATGTTAAAGTAATTATTGTCGTTGGAAAAAGTAAACTTTTTCACTAAGAAACGTAATGTTTAACAAACATTACATTTCGTCACGATAATGTATACTTTTAGTCGAACGATAAAGTAATTATTGTCGTTGAAAAAAGTAATTTTTTCATTAAGAAACGTAATGTTTAACAAACATTACATTTCGTCACGATAATGTCTACTTTTAGTCGAACGTTAAAGTAATTATTGTCGTTGGAAAAAGTAAACTTTTTCATTAAGAAACATAATGTTTAACAATCATTACATTTCGTCACGACAATGTCTACTTTTTAATACAACAAGCTCTACTTTTAGTCGAACGTTAAAGAAATTATTGTCGTTGGAAAAAGTAAATTTTTTCACTAAGAAACGTAATGTTTAAAAAAAAACAAAATCTAAAAAAGTAAAAAAAAGTGGGAAAAAAGGAAAATAAAAAAATAAAATAAAAAAGAAAACAGGAAAAAAAATATGGAAATAAAAAAAGAGAACAAAAAAATAGGAAATAAAAAAAATATATATATATATATATATGAACAGTGACGTGAACAGTGATTTCCGGGTGGTTGTACCGCATACAACGGTTGTATGCAATATTTTGCCATTAACATAATCATTACTATTGCTGAAATTATTTAATGAAAGCTTACAACTATTAGTATCTTCAAGACAACCGCAGATGCCGGTAGCCCAGTCTTCATCAGCTGGAGGTGAGTATGATGGAGGCAAGGTTTGTCCACATTGCTCACATGTTCTACCATTCACCTGCTTATTGTAATATCAAAATTGGTCCAATCATAAATTTTTTTATCACCAAATTAATTAATGATAAAAAATTTAAATGTATCATCCATTTTAAATTTTATCCGAGACAAAAGTAGTAGATATAATTACACAAATTAGCAATATAAGAATATTGGAATTTCTTAGAAGGTGAAAAATCTGTAGACAACTTGAAAAAACTAATGATCAATAAAACAACTTTCACAATTTACTTTCATTTTTTATGGTTTCTTATTGAAATTGATGCTGATATGATGTGATGAATAATGTGTGAATAGATACCTACCTTTTCGATGTCAATGGGTTGATTTAGTTCACCAGGTGTGATGTTTTGTAAGGCAATCTGATCCTCACTTAACTTCACGTACGATCGTTCTGTCATCTCGATCTCATTCACACACACTCACACACACTAGTATAATTAATTCACTCCTACATGTTACTATAAATATGCATTAAATTGCAGACAATAAAGAATATATACACATAAATTAAAGAGGACAGAAGTTGAGGGGGGGGGAGATAAAAGAGAGAGAGAAAGAGGAGACCTTGAAAATGGGAAATCTATGCAGGCAGAATTAAAGAAGAAGAAGAAGAAGAATTTGTGTCGAAAGTGCCACGTATTTAATTGCTGAAATCAGGCAATAGCAGTTAAGTTAGTTGGTAGAAATAAACGGATCGTTGGACACTGATGATTAATTAACATATCGTGCTGCATGTGCTTATATCCTTCCCAAATACATGCACAAATTAAGTGTACAAGTATACTACTCCTACTAATTAAGTCACACTAACTAGACAATTATATTTTCCCCTACAAAAGAAATAAACATTTATATTTAGGCTGTAATAAAAACTCGTTTCATATTGGAATCACTGGCAAGTTAAACATAATTAATTGTTTTTGAAGCAAAAATAAGATTTTAAACCGTTGGTTCCACATGGGATAAGCATTGGCCCATAATACTTTCCACTGGTTTTTAGGGATGCAAAGGAAATACGCATATGTTGAATCCGAACTAAAATAGGTAAAAATGTAAATATGCTCAAATTATACTCGTACTAGTATTATTATTTTAAAAAAGAAACAATCGCTAATTAAGATTTTCCTTGACCAAAAAGAAAAGAGAAGATTAATTGGCGAGCAGATTTCTTCTCAAATGTTGTTAATTATTAACTACTTTGTTTAATTTCTCCAAGAAGAAAACTGAGTACCTTATCCAATTTCCTAGGCACACGTGACGTCACCATGGGAGGCGGTTTCATGTTTGCTGCTGCTAACTCCGCCTCCTTCCCCGCCGCAGGAAGCTTCCCAACTCCGGCTGTTTGCACCGAAAGTCAACCGTCCTATCTCTTTCAAAACGACAGCCTTTTTGGGCCGGTTCCTTCTCGATTAGAAGTTGAAAATGCAATTCTTCAACTCCAAAGGTTGAACTTTGTTCCTTTTTTCCCTTTCTTATGGTTTTCAATAACTAGTGTCCTTTGATTTCAATCTTGTGTTTTTTTCAATTCAGTAGGTCGGAAATTTCGGAATTAATTCTTGATATGACACAAAATCTGGAGTGGGAATTTGGAAAATTACTGAATATGACGATGTATGAATTATCTTGATGGTTTAAGGACTTTAAATTAGATTTAGTAATAGACCATTTATGTCAATTTTGATGAGACGTTAGCTTCATTTAATTCTTCAATTCTGTATGCTATTATGACGAAAATAATTATGCAATGGCAAGCTATATTTTGAGATTTTGTCATCATTCTTAGCTTATTGGTTAGTCAAGTGGCATACACTGTTTGATTTTGGATGGAGGTCGAACAAGTAAGGCGTTAAACGACGTGCTTTGATTCAAGCATGAGGCATTGCTTTCTCTGCATCACTCTGCCTCTCACTACACTTAACTCCCCTCTTCCATTTTTAAACATTCTTCTGTATTTGGTTTTTGATTGCATTCTTTTGGTGTCTTCGAAATGTGATAATTCTGCATTATACTTAGGTTTATGCACGGTCATCCAACTACTAAATCCGAGCCAGATGGTCTTCACGGACAAATGATGCATCATGATCTCTTCAACATGTTGCAATCTTCAAGTACTAAATCCGAGCTTCATGGTCTTCACGGACAAATGATGCATCACCATCACTTGAAGATGTTGCAGTCTCCTGGATTTATTAAGTTTTCCCAAGCATTCACCATGATGCAAGCAGAACCAGCTCTTCAGGTACATTTCTTTGCATAAATTTGTTGATGTTTCATTTATTTGTCTCATACTATTATTTGTAACTTGCTTTATTTAATTAATTCCATTTGATTTTGTTCTAAGTTTGATACATTCCCAAATTGGCTGTCTAACTTTTCTAATGATGACTAATTTCTTTTTATTCAGAATTTGGTTATCTCTATTTCATGCGATGCAGCTGTTTGGGAGGCCATCTTGAGTAATAAAGCAGTTAATGATTTAAATGGCTCATTCTCTGCAGGTTATTCCAACTATATATATTATTATGATTTTCATAATTTTGTTGAACTTTGATCATTAGACTTTGATAGAACCATTCTTCAAATTTTGAGTTTGTAATGAAAGAATGAGTTTGTGAATGCAGGTAAAGAAGAGAAGAGGGTGACTTACTCTAAAGAGGCAGAGTTGGCAGAGGTTATCTTGAGATGGATTCAAGAATTCACAAACTCCAAACTCTTTCAACTGCTAGAAAACTTTGCATCACTGGTGCATGAGATATTCAAACCTGCATCAAAAGATAAGCCTACTTCAGATCTAACCGATCTTGTGAATGAGAAAATTCGATCTTCGTTACTGCTCTCTGTCGTTATCCTTCTCATTGTTGTCGTTACCCGTCGCCACGACTGATCAATAGACGGTCGGACACCGTTTGATCTCCGTCTCACTAGTAATAAACCAGTAAATACTTGCTGCCTCAGCTCACACTTTCATGCACATAAGTTGATGCTGTTACTATCTACATGTAGTGAATGTTGCTTTTGTTCTTTGTCAAATTTTATTTGTTTTTTGGTTACAAATTTTGGTGAAACTTATACCCTTACCTCTGCGTGAAGTTTTAGAGTTAGCAGACAATATCTTGTTATGCAACTTTGATGGTCCAAGAAATAAACTTATACTATCTAGAAAATTTCACTTTTTAAAAGGGGCAAGGGTAACTAGTTCCCTTCTCATTTAAACTTGTTTTTCTTTTATAATGTTAAAACTTTCATTTTTTATTTTATTATTATTATTTTTTTTTTTTTTGGACAAAGCTTCAAAATAACGTTGTTTTGATGTTTAGGTGGAAACAATTCAATAAAAATCCAATTATTGCTCTGGCATGCTGATTCAGATTTTTGAGGATAGATACATAGTTGAAGGCCATATTTGAAATTCCGTCAAAGATCGGAGTTTTTCAAAATAAAATGGATGTCACTCTATAAATTGTAATTTACAAAATATATATATATATATATATATATATATATATATATATATATTAACAATAAAGTTTGCAAGTTGAACCCTACTTACAGGAACACGATCATTACTACGTTCACAACATTCTTGTTTATTGTTTTCTATAGTGATGAATTCTAATTATTTTATGCAAATAGCAGTTAAATTAAATATAATAACGTCGTATTAAGTTTGAATACAATACTACCATATACTTAAATGTTAATGAGCTGACCTCACCAGTGTACATGTGTACGAATAGAAGAGTGTATTATTCGTAGATTCAAAATATCACATCTTATTTAGTGCATTTTCCTTTCACTATTTATCTCTGAAAGTTCAGCAAAGCGACAAAGACGAACTATTATACTATATCTTATAAAAATCATGCATAGAAGAAGCCACACTATTCATGTATAAATTGTTAAGATTGAATTCATTTTCTTAAAACTCACAACATCCAGATCACTTGGCAAATACCACTATAACTACACAATCTCTAAAAAAATTGTAATCACAACAATCCCAATTTTTGTTCTGAGAAAGTCTTATCACGTCCAATAAAATTATCTGTGTACATACACTTAAGACGACACATTTGATCATTCATGTAAGATTAAATGATGCTGTTTATTATAATTAAAGTTCCGATGTTTATTTCTAAAATATTATTCTCGTCGAATAAAGATTGTGATTTTTACAGCAATTAACATGAACTAGCGTGGGAAGAGTTTCTTTTTTTATCCGTGAAAAAAGTTACCTACTACATATTACTATTAATCTTCATTTGTAGTTACTAAGATTCTTGATTTGATATTTTAAAAAACATTTTAGATTGTACTGGCAGCGAGATAATCAATATAATAAATTGGCACTCATGTAATTACTAAAAGTCTTGATTTGATATTTATAAATTGGCACTCATGTAATGACTAAAATTCTTGATTTGATATTTATAAATTGGCACTCAAGAAATCTACAGCTTGCCCAATGTTTAGAAGCTTTGATGTGTGTCTATCCCAGAGCGTCTTGCAATTGCTGGTGAATTTGTTTTCTTAAGCTTTCTTAATTAGGAAGAAAAATAAAATAGAGAAGAAAATAAAATGATTCACCCAATTGATTATGCATCAAATGTAGTTAAGGATATCGCTCAAATAAACAAAATATACTAAGACAAAATCTCCCGTACAGACTTCTATGGTGCAGATATCCAACCCGCCCCGACCTGCCCACGCGCTACAGTATTTTTTTTTTCAGATATTTTTTTTCCTCCAGTTTTTCCCCTCTTTTTTGTTGTTTGTCTTTTTATTTTTTTGTTTGCCACTACTTCTTTGGTCAAAATTCGAGCGATGGGTCGGAGCAAGCCGAAAAATCCAAATTGTTGTCCGCTTATTATCCTTATATTAGTAATCGGAGCGAATGCAGAGCCGTAAAATCAAAGCCTTCCAGCTCCGCCTAATAAATAGAACTGTAAATTAAAAATAAAAATAATCAAAAGACGTTAACCCGAATTTGACCAGATCGGACTTGGGTCGGATCAACCCATCTCCATGGTGGAGATGTCTCCACCCAAGTACAACTCATATACTAAAGCAATACTAACTCAATGTGTGCATTCTCATTATAAGAAAAAGTAAATATACATTGGAAATTGCATAAGGGAATTGGGGAAGACGAATAAAAAAAAAAGAAAGAAAAATAGCACACACGCTTCGCACACAAATGAGGAGTTACATTGTACTACTACTACTACAATTCTCATTGAGAGAGAATAGAAAGTCAACAATCCGCTTTCCAAGACAAAATATTTTAGTCATGTCCAGATGAGAGAGGCTGAGAAGATTTTGCATGACACATCTGCTAGTCTGCTAATAATCTGCTAATCTATATAAATATACTATATAAAGTAGTTTTGGAAAAATATTCCCTTCAAAAATCTATTAATTAATTCTATATAAATATTAATTAATATCTAATTATTAATATTTATTCATTTAATATTTATGTAATAAATTATGTATTTGTGCATTCAATAATTGATGTATTGACTAATTAATATTTCTTCATTAAATGTCATTGTTATAACATAATATCCCTCAGGTATGCGAGACCTGAGACCGAGACCTGTGCGTAATCATAATCAATGAAGGGCATAACCAAGGTCTCTAGGTTAGACCTCAAATAGATCTCAGAATAGGTGTGCATACCAGATACCTCCTCAGGTTTCCTATTGTCGTCGTAAATCAGAATCTGAAGAAGAGACCATAGGTAGGTCTCCAGTCATTTAATGAACCTGACATCCGCAGAAAACTTTATGCAGTCAAGCTGGGAATTGTCGGGTGGTACATTTGTTCAGTGGCAAACCATAACAAGACACGTGTAAAGATAGTAGCAGCAAAAAGGAAGAAAGGACAGCTTCATTTCCAAGTAATTTCACGAGTATATCATCAAAGAATATCCATTTCACAGGCACATTCACCATTTTTACGTTGACTGTTACATTTATCTCTTCTTCACCAAAAAAGCCCAGAAAACTGACTTGGGCGTCGGAGGTGGTTCACCGGAAAACACCCCCGGCCCTCTTTTTTGTGCAGAATTCCGTCACTGGAATCTCAGTCGAATCAGACGACATCTGCGCGAAGAAGAAGAAGAGTACTGCTTAGGTAAACATTGGATTTATTTCATTTCCTTTAATCATTAATCATGATGTATTTTTTCTTGTTGCATTATCTGGCGCCGTTTGTGGGAAACGGAATTTCTTCCCAGAGTTTCGTCCTAAACTCTTTTTATATATCCTTCTTTTGACGACGTCAAGTTAAGCTTTAAACTTGAAAGAGAAAGAAAAGTGTTAAGAATGTGGGTCTGAATATTTTAGTTAGTTCATCTCTCTCCTCTTAAATACTTTCATCGTTTTTAAGGAAATAGACTGGTGGTTTCGAAACCTTCATGTTCAAATCTCTTTTTAGATCTTTATGAAATCTTTTAAATGCGCTTATTTTTCATATACTGCTTAGAGCTTCATTTTGCAATCTGGTAAGGAGCTGTTAGTGATGTAGCGAGTTGAATGGAATTTTCTGCTACTCAGAAAGTAGCTGGGAAAAAGATAAGCCTGAGAGGCGGATTTCGGAAGCCCTCATAACACGAGGGGACGAAATTTCCAAGAGTGTGAAGACCTTGGAGTAGGTCTCGCACAACCCCAGCGCCAGGGGAACAAATGTGTGAGGAAGGGAAATATGTTGAATCATGATCCCTGTATCCTCTAGAACACCCAGTGAGACCTGGTAACGGTCCTGGGAGAGGGGTAGTGTCGAACACTACGCTTGTAATGATATACCTTGGCTAGTAACTGGTTTTTGAAAATCTTGAAATGTAGAATCAATCATGAAGAACATGTCGGCTCGAGACCGAGAATCCCCACCTGAAGGAGTGGTGCGCGATGACAGCTCCTCGGAGGACCGTATCGAGGAAGAGAATCAGAATACGCTGAAAGTGGCCCCGCCAAAGATAACCACTCCCCAGAAAGAAGGGGCTTCCAAGTCGACTAGCCCTCAGAAAGAGGGAGGTTGCAAAGGCTCCGAAGTCAATAGAGAGGAACCTCAAGTGCCTGGGCATCAAAGTGTCACTTATGCAGTCTCCATGGAATAGCTCAGTGCCATGGTGACGCAAGTTGTATCCAGAGCTCTGGCTCCACTGGAAGGCCAAAACAAGAAGTTTGGCACCACAGTGAAGGGGAAATCTAAGAAGGTACGAATGGGTCCTGAAAGACCTTGATCATAACGAGATGTCAGTGAGATGGTTCGAACCTCGTTAACGTTAGAATAAATATTCATGATCTGAATATTCTCACTTTCCTTGACAGGGAGAACTGGTGGAGGAAGGCCAATATGAATATGACGGGTATGAGAGCCCCCAAACTGAATCAGAAGATGGTCAGTAAATTAATAGAAAAAGTAGAGCTAGCGATGTTCCTGAATAACTTGCTCGCTAGTGAAATTATGGTTATTTACCTTGTGTTGAAATTTGCAGAAGGTGAGGCACGGACCGTGAAACCTCAAGACTATTCTTGGGTACATCCTCTGATGCTCCCTACCTAGTAACAGCAGCTTGGGAAGCCTCCTCACCTAGAAGGCACATTTAGCAAAGAGGTGAAAAGGAGTCAAGAAAAACAACGGCAAAGCAAAAACAGTGGAATGTAATTAGTAATAGCCAAATACCTTGAGAGTTAGCAGCCTGAAGGAAGTCCTCTAGGAAGAAGTCATAGATAGGTGGGGCAGGATTTAAAAAGGCCGCCTCCAGGTCACACGGAGCCGTGAGAACTTCGAAAGCCCGTTGCATTACGGGGAGCCACCATGCTTGCCCAGGAATAGAAGAGGTATTACCCTTGAAGGAAGGGGGTGGAGGTAAGCGCTTCACTATGGGGTCCACTTCCATAGTTTCCTTAAAACCTAGCGCATGAACCTTCGCTAGCACAGTCTGGCACACCTTTTCGCCAAAAAAGCAATGTCATTCCGGATAGTCATCAAATATTCGGGAGAAGCCTTGTAAGCTTCCAAAAGACCCTCATGGAGGATTTGCAATGCCTTCTGGCCCAGAGTGGTCCGCAGAAGAAAGTTTCGGCACCAATGAACCCCTTCTGTATAGCCTGATTGATAAGAAAGATTAGCAGCTTGAAGGAGACTCTTAGTATGCTCGAGCTCTCGACTGAATTGAGTAAGATGTTGGCTCAGGTCTGCGTTGACGGCATTAAGAGAGGCATTCTCTTCTGATAGTGAGGACATTTTCTCTTGGGAGTTCAAGAGCTCATGGTTCTTTCTTTTCAAATCATCGTTGGCTAAGGAAAGCTGACTACTGGCTTCAAGGATGTCCTGGTTCTGATGCTGCAGGTCCTCATGGGCCTTAGTTAATTCTTGCAGTTGCACTTGACAGGCTACCAAGGCATCCCTCAACCTCCCCACTTCTTTCTCGTGCGATTTGTCTTTGAATTGTAATAACTGGCTGTGCGCGCTAATCAACTGCAAAAAAGCATTAAAAGAAAGAAAAGAGTTAAACAGAAATACCAGTGAGAGGTAATGGACCGGTAGATGATTAAACGATGTAGAAGCGAGAGAAACATACTTGTATCAAACAGTGAGCACTCTTCTCTTAGAGTTGCTTCAAGTAAGGGGGGCCAGCCTATTTTTCCTCTTCAAAAAAGGGAATGGCTTGTAAGAGAAGAGGCATTCGGAAGGGGGCAGCTGGCGAAGAGACCCAGATGTTTGACCTCTGAAAGCGTATCCTGATGAATCCACACCCCGAGGAGGGGAGCTTTCGAAGACGGGAGTATGCTTAGATTTCTTGAAAGCGCCTGAGGAAGGCCGGGAAGGTAGGGGCCTTTTTAAGTGGACAGAGGCATCCACCTTTGCTTTTCCCTTCAAAGGTGCAGAGGTGAGAGGACCAGAAGTTACTTTCTCTTTGCCAGGAACCTTCAGAGGAACACCGTGGCTCAAGGATTTAACAGCTGCGGGATTGATGAGAGCACTGGATGAGGAAGTAGGAGGGGCATGTTGCAGCTGAGAAGGCGAGAGGGTAGTGGAAGTGGCTTGATTGAAGGGCTGCGAAAGGATAGCACCCTCAGCCTCCTGGCGAGCTTGCTCTTCCAGTAGAGTAGTGAAGTCGAATTCACTATCATCGGGCAACTTCACATCGTGAACCCAACTCATCTATGCAAGAAAGGGGAATAAGGAAAGAGTGTCAAATTAGCTCAAAGATAAAGATAAGTGATAAGTGTGAAGAGGGACGAAATCCACCCTCAAGCGAGAAGGAATGATCCCCGCGGGGTGCTAAGTCAAAAAAGACAAGTGTGCAGGGGTTAGACAAGAAAGAACTAAGTGGAAAAGCTTCAACTTGAGCTCTGTCCGTAAGCTTGGATAACACCTTGAGATTCTTAGTGGGAATGGTGATGATAGCAGGTCGAGGCTGCTTTAGCAGAAGTTTCTGCCATGGACGGCAGCTGAAAGGCCAATTACCCTGCTTCGGCGTAGCCACGAAGTACATTTCCCGCCACTCCTTGCCAAGAGTACGGGTGGGGCACAAGTTCTGAGCGGGACCCTTTGGTCTGGCGCTGGTATAGTAGAAAGTGCGTTGCATCGTATATGGTTTGAAACAAATAGGGTGAAGGACAACCCCCATTACCACGGAGCAGAATAAAAAATACGAGAAGCGTTTTGATGGCGGAAGGATGGAACTGATTAGGCCACAAGTTATAAAGGTCGCAAACTTGTATCACAAAATCAGGGAGTGGAAACCTTAAACCTGATTCTATCTGGCTATACCAGAAAGCTACGGAGGGGTAAGTTAAAACATGAGGGCGCTCGTATTCATAGGGCAGACGAAAATCAAAAAGGTCATCACAGTTTAATCACGATTTTGCTATTTCTAATTCCGGAAGGGTTAGAGTAGATTCACCTGCTATGGCGTCAGAGGCAAAAACACAAGCGGAAGAGTCTTGCTCCGGGGGCGAAACCCGAGTAGAGCGAGTGGGAGAGTCAGTTTCTCTCGTTTCCTGGCCGGAAAGGGAAGACCCGTCAACAAGATTTATGACCTCCTTGGGATTGGCAGAGGTGGCTGAATCTGAGAGAATTTTGACAGCAAGGCGGCGGGAACGACGGGTGGAAAGTTTCTTCCCCTTCTGAGGGGCGCGGGAAGAGGTATCTGACTGGAAATCCTCGTGCAGAGAGGATGGTGGTCGGATATCGGAGGTTTGGAGCCTGGCATTATCAGAAAGGGTATCTTCTTCAGAATGGGAAGAGGAATGAGCCATGAGAAAGCGCCGAAGTGATTAATGGCGGAAATAAGGAAATGAGAGAACGAAGAAAGAAAAATAGTAGAATCCCTAATATGGGGAAGAGAGGGGACGGTTGAGTGAAAAGTAGAGGAAGTTACAGAGTCCCCTCCCTTTTCCCGATAAAGTAGCTTCTTTCAAAAATTCAAAAAGGGCAAGTCTCATTTGGCGACCTCGAGTGGAGGACTTCAGAAAGTTCCCTTCATGCGGGAGATTAGTAATCAACCTTAGCAAAGCGAAAAGAGGAGGCGTTACTCTATATTTGCTGAAGGATGATTCTGCAAATTTAGAGTAGGGGGGAGTAGATGTTAGATCATAATCAATGAAGGGCATAACCAAGGTCTCTAGGTTAGACCTCAAATAGATCTCAGAATAGGTGTGCATACCAGATACCTCCTCAGGTATCAAACTGGCATCGTAAATCAGAACCTGAAGAAGAGACCATAGGTATGTCTCCAGTCATTTAATGAACCTGACATCTGCAGAACACTTTATGCAGTCAAGCTGGGAATTGTCGGGTGGTACATTTGTTCAGTGGCAAACCATAACAAGACACGTGTAAAGGTAGTAGCAGAAAGAAGGAAGAAAGGACAGCTTCACTTCCAAGTAATCTCACGAGTATATCATCAAAGAATATCCATTTCACAGGCACATTCACCATTTTTACGTTGACTGTTACATTTATCTCTTCTTCACCAAAAAAATCCAGAAAACTGACTTGGGCGTCGGAGGTGGTTCACCGGAAAACACCCCCGGCCCTCCTTTTTTGTGCAGAATTCCGTCGTTGGAATCTCAGTCGAATCAGACGACATTTGCGCGAAGAAGAAGAGTACTGCTTAGGTATTGGATTTATTTCATTTCCTTTAATCATTAATCATGATGTATTTTTTCTGGTTGCATTAGTCATAATATAATTTTTTTTACTAATTGCAAATTTTTACACCATATTATAATTTTCATATAATTTTTCCATTGTTGCAAGTTAAATATTGAATTTTTTTTATAATTGTTTCACACCTAATTTGATCCGACGAAAAGTCATGTATAAAGTCTTTGCACTTCAAAATAATTTATTTCCCCTGCACATGCACTCGCACGGGCACAATACTGGTAGCAAAATAAAATGAGGAAAAATTCCCCCGTAAACTTTCACATATTTATAGCTTTTCTTTTCTTTTTTCTTTTTTATAAAATTCTGCTAATTATATTGAGTAACACTCCTGTGCAGATATCTGCACAATGGAAATGGACCCGACCAGAACCGAGGTCCGACCCGGTCAACCGGTCCCTTTGACCTTTTTTATTTTTTGAATTTTTTTAATTAATTTCGAGAATTTCTTTTCGATGGAGCTTTCAGCTCTGATTTTATGGTTCCGTCTTTACTCCGATTATTAATAAAAGGATAATCGTCGGACAATAATTTCGATTTATTCGGCTTACTCTGAGACTTTTGGCTCCCCCCACTTGACTCTTGACCAAAGAAGTGAGCTAAACAACAAAAAAGTAGTGGCAAACAGAAAAGGGGGAAAAACTTGGGAAGAAAAAAAACTGGAAAAAAAAATGACACGTGAGATACACGCGCGGTGCGTGCATCTCACACGTAGGTAAATGGGGCGCGTGGATCGGGTCGGGGTGCAGAATCTGCAAAAGTTTTTGCCAATTATATTTATTGAGAAGCGAAGAGTCAATTTTTTAATTTTGAGGACGAGAAGGCAAAACGTGAATTGATATGGAAGAGTGCGCTGCTAATATGGAGCAGTTCTTTTTTTTTTCTTTTTTTTTTAAGCCAAAAAACTCTCTCTCTCTCTCTCTCTCTCTCTCTTCCTCCAACATCAATTTGCTGTGTTTCGCAGTCTCGCTAATTTTCTGCACCAAAACCCAACTACTTTCGTCTTCTTTGAATGACAGATCTGATAGGCTTGGCAATGGGTGGGCTTTACTCGGCCCATACCCGGAACCGATGGAGCCCATAACCCAACAGAGTTTAGGTTCTGGTTCCGTTTCGGTTCCAGAACCGGTCGGAACTGGAACCGATCCAATGTAATTCGGACTGATCCGTTGGATTCAGTTCTGGTCCCGACCCGGCCCGTTTATTTATTTAATTTTTTTTTAACTTGTTTGTTAAATCTTATTCCATCCGTCCCACATTACTTGTCTCATTTGCTCCCGGCACGAAGATTAAGGAAAAAAAAATTAGATATAAAGGGTGTGGTTAGTGTAGTTATAAAGTGATATAAAATATTTTTTAATTGATAAAGTGATATAAAGTGTTTTTGATGTGGCATAAAGTTATAAAGTGGTTTTGAAGTGATATAAAGTGAATAAAATAATTTTTTAATTATTTCTTTAAATGGAAAGTGGATAAGTAGAGTGGGACGTCCAAAATAGAAAGTGAGACAAGTAATGTGGGACGGATGTAGTATATGTTGTTCGTGGAACCGGACCAACTGTCACCAACAAATTGGACTTGAAATCGAACAAGTGTAACCCAAATAGACCCGTTGGATCCGGTTCTGGTCCGGACCCGTCTCGTTTTTTTTTAAAAACTTGTTTGTCAAATCTTATATGTTGTTCGTGAAACCGGTCAATCGGACCAACTGTCACCAACAAATTGGACTTGAAATCGAACAAGTGTAATCCAAACCGACCCGCTGGATCTGGTTTTGGTCCAGACCGGTCTCATTTTTTTTTTACCTATTTGTCAATTCTTATATTTATTCTTGGAACCGGACGAACCCGCCCGCTAGATCCGGTTCTGGTCCAGATCTGACCATTTTTTTTTCTTTTACTTGTTTGTCAAATCTTATATGTTTTTCGTGGAACCGGTCAACCGGACCAACTGTCACCAACAAATTGGAATTGAAATCGAACAAGTGTAACCCAAACAGACCCATTGGATCCGGTTCTGGTCCAGATCCGTCTCGTTTTTTTTTTTAAACTTGTTTGTCAAATTTTATATGTTGTTCGTGGAACCGGTCAATCGGACCAACTGTCACCAACAAATTGGACTTGAAATCAAACAAGTGTAACCCAAACCGACCCGTTGGATCCGATTCTGATCCAGACCCGTCTTATTTTATTTTTTTACCTATTTGTCAATTCTTATATTTATTCTTGGAACCGGACCGATCCGCGCCGCTGGATCCGGTTCTGGTCCAGATCTGACCATTTTTTTTCCTTTTACTTGTTTGTCAAATCTTATATGTTATTCTTTGAACCGGACCAACAAATTGAACTTGAAATCGAACAAGTATAACCCAAGCCGACCCACTGGATCCGATTCTGGTCCAAACCCGTCTCTTTTTTTTTATAATTTCTTATATTCATTTTATCTATAAAACTTATATTCATAATTTCTTTCATGGAATTCGAGCAAATATTCATTGCTTTGTTGCATTTATAAATACAAAATCTCTAACACAAAATAATGTTTTGACACGTATATTCATGATTCACACATTCACTAGATGCCGCTGTTTCTCTCTTAAGATCTCTCTTTAATTTTCCGTCTTCTCTTTACGGCGAATTTAAAGGATTGTTGTCGCCTGTTGCCTTAAACAGCCACGCCGACTCTATTCACCAGTTGCAGCCGCAACACCGCACTTCGCCATTGATATAGCCCCGATTTCTCAGTCTTTAATTCCCCCATTTTCTGCTTCTTCTAATTTATTTTCCCAAATTGATATTCTAAATTTTCTGGCATAGTAATGTAGTTGAGGTAGGAGATTTGTAAGTGCATGTCTCTTTACATTTTCATGACTGATTGTTTGCTTGAAATCTGGAAATATGCTCTACGATTTTTTTTTTTTTGTGGGTTTTGTATTATATAGCCTTGAAGTGTCACGTACATATGGAATTGAGACACAAAAGATTTAAATTGGCCGGAAATGAGCAATATGATAAAAAAAAAAATTAATAAATAAATAAATAATGAAAAGTTGAAAGTTGAAATTTGAAGTATTGTTTTTTTTTTTAGAATAGAAATTTGAAATATTTTTACAAAAAGTCGCATCAACATTCGTATATTTACAATTTTACACCTAAACAATCCTTACTTTTATATCGTTTACATTTATATAAGATTCATTCTGCGCATCGTTCGGGGACATTACTAATGCAATATTGAAAGGGAAAAAATGTCATTTAGACGAAAAAATACATTATACTTAGATTATATTATGTGATATAGTCATAATAAATATTAAAATATAAATTTTAGTCTATCCTTTTCATAAATATAAATTATGACAATTTTTTTGAATTTAGAACTTAAATATCCCTTTATCTCTTCTATCTAGATCTATCACTCATTGATTCATTTTAGTGACACTTGTTTTCATTTCCAAGTTTTTTCTTTCTTTTTTCTTTCTTTTTTTTTATTTTTCAATTTTTTTTTGTTCTTTTTTATTTTCCAGATTTTTTTTCTGTTTTCTTTTTTATTTTCCAGATTTCTTTTATTTTCTTATTTTTCAAATTTTTTCTTTTCTTCAATTTCTTTTATTTTCAAGATTTTTTTTTCTTTTTTCTGCTTTTTTTTCCTTTCCAGATTTGTTTTTTTTTTTTTTTAATTTCTAAATTTTTGTTTTGCTCTTCGTTTTTTGTTTGCCTCTTCGTTTTTTATTTGCCGCTTCTTCTTTGGTTAAAATTCGAGCGAGGGGAGCCGAATGTCTCGGAGTGAGCTGAAAAATTTAAATTGTTGCCCGATGATTATCCTTATAATAGTAATCGGAGCGAAGACGGAGCTGTAAAATCAAAGCTGAAGACGGAGCCGCAAATCAGAGCAGTATAACTTGGAATAATTGGAATATTCGTCCCAAAAGTACCATGTCATAACTTGGAACATTTGGAACTAATTCGACAATTCGTCTCAATTGTACCAAATCTGGAACAATTTGCACTAATAAGGCTAAATTTGTACCAGATGTACTAGAACAGTTGGTAATAATAAGACTAAATTTGTACAAGATGTACCAGATGCCTGATACCCGGCCCTAACCAACCCACGCCTGCCCATGTCAGACCCGACCCGCTTTTCATTTCATTAAATGTATATTTGTCCCAAATTGAATAACTAGCCAAAATTTATATTTTTGAAGAAATGTGTCAAAATTTATATTTTAATAATCATTGTGACTATTTTTAAATTTGTGTCTTATACTTATTCAGCTTTAATATAGTAATAGATTTATTGCAGATCATCACGATTCGGCTTTTGGGTGGAAATTGAAACAATAATGACAAACGGACAACTGTTGTCTGGACAGCTATCGGTTTTAAGCTTGAAAATCGATCAAATTAATATTATTTAAAATCGCCGATTTTTTTTTCTTGAAAACCGGTCAAACCAATTCCGTACACCCATCATTTTATTTTTTGTAAATAATTTTATTAATTGATTATAAATTATATTTTAATCGATTTTAGCATAACCTTTCGTTCAAGCTTAATTAAGGGATACTAAACAAGAAAATAAAAAATAAAAAAAATCGACAGTTTTAAATAATATTGGTTGGACCAATTTTCAAGCTTAAAACCGATTAATTGTCCGGACAACAGTTGTGCGTTTATCATTACCCAAATTGAAAATAAACGTGCTTTTTATAGTTTACTAACAAAATTGAAGTTTGAAAAAAAAAAAGTGTTGGATTATCATATGAGATGTCGTGATCTGTCGGGCTTGCCATTCCTTTCCCATTATATCGTTTCAAAACTTATTACATATTTCACATTATTCGTGGAGATAAAATTTGAAATTGCCGTAATGATCACTAAAATATAAATTTTGATCCATCTTCTTTAAAAATATTAATTTTGATTATTTTATTCAATTTGGAATAAAAATACTCTTAATAAAAAGTGAAGCGGGTCAGGTCTGAAGCAGGCGAACGCGAATCTGTTCGGGCTGGGTATCAGGCATCTGTTATATCTGGTACAAATTTAGTCTTATTAGTGCGAATTGTTCCAGATTTGGTACAATTAGGACGAATTGTCGAATTAGTGTCATATGTTCCAAGTTATGGTATGGTACTCTTGGGACGAATATTTGAATTATTCCAAGTTATATTGCTTCGATTTTGCGGCTCCGCCTTCAGCTCCGATTTTACGGCTCCATCTTCGCTCCGATTACTAATGTAAGGATAATCGTCGGGCAACAATTTATATTTTTTTGGCTCGCTCCGAGGCCTTCGATTCTCTTGCTCGAATCTTGACCAAATAAGAAGCGGCAAACTAAAAAACAAAGAGGCAAACAAAAAACGAAGAGCCCAACAAAAATTTGGAAATTAAAAAAAAAAATCTGGAAAATAAAAAAAAAAAACAAAAAAAAGAAAAAAAAATCTGAAAAATAAATAAATAACTGAAAAAAAATAAAAAATGGAAAATAAAAAAGAAAAGAAATCTAGAAAATAAAAAAGAAAACAGAAAAAAAGAAAAAAAAAAAGAAAGAAAAAATTGGAAAAAAAAAACAGAAAAAACTTAGAAAGGAAAACAAATGTAATAAAATGGGTCAAAAGATATTTAAGCATTAAATTCAAAAAAATAATTATAATTTATATTTATATAAAGACTGAACCAAAATTTATATTTTAATATTTATTATAACTATATGACATAATATTCTCTTATTCTTATCCTAAAAATACCTATCATATCATAAGAGATCCACCGTACCAAAATTGATAATAAAATATACCGCTCTAATGAATATAATATGCAAAAATCACCATTAGCTCGCTGGATTTTTTGGACACTTTGCCACCTCAATTATTTTATTTTCAATGCGTAGTTACTTGGAGAGTATCTGAAATACTCCGTATGAAATAATTTCTTCAAATTATTCAGTCCATTCACATAAATTATAAAGTAGTAATCTTAATGTTGACTCTTTATTTACGTATGAAGCGGTAGCGAATTAGGTTTCGTTACCTTTGCCTTGATTGATGTATGTCGACATCGATGACAAAAATTAATGAGAATACTCCCTCCATCTCACTCATTGTGCTTATATATTCTTTAAATGATCGTTCCACTCATTTTATGAATGTTCAAATAGGGAAAGAATTGATCCTCCAAAACACTTTAAAAGTGATAGGACATATCCATTTTCTATCTTTTATCATTTATTCTTAATCTTCCTAACCACCACTACATAGACACAGTGAATGGGACGGAGGAGGTACTGATTCTACATTAATGCATCACAAGATTCTACACGAATGCACGATTGATGAGTTATGTTACAAAAATAATTTAAATGGGAGAGGTCTCGGTCAATTCAATAAAAAAATTCTATATTGTATATTTGGTTAAAATTAATGTATACTAATAGTATAATTTTGGTCAAAAACAAATTTTTCGTCACCTATGTTTGAAGTTTAGAGTTCATATACAATTGAATCACAGCAGGCATTACATATTTCATAACGAGCTTAACTAAGCTCAAAAACTATGATTGAGTCCATCTTCAAATAGTTCACAAGTAGTTTGATTTATTTAACACCCGATATTTCACTACAACAAAAATTTCCATAATGACATGAATGCGTGGTAATTATTATACATGTCACAAAAATCAGTAATATTTGAGAGTGAAGTTAACGTCTTTAATTATACTTTCATGTCTCACTAATATTTGTGACATGCATAATATATAGCTACCATGCTGGAAACTTTTGTTGTAGTGTTTGGTGTCATTTGAGGGGTAAAAAGGTATTCTCATTGTTTAATATTAACTGAAAACAGGGGTTTATGCAACTGATTTCTGTATTCTACGAAGAATAACTTTATGCATTTCATTACTAATGAAGCAATTAATCAATAAACCTAGTCACTAGTGTGTATGTGTGTGTGAGTGTGTGTTGTTTTGCTGCAAAGTTTTTTCTTCATATTTCAGTTGCAAAGATCCAATTACCCTTTGGAGCCTTTTGATTAGAGACCAGCGCTCTAATATACTCCATATCCACAAAATTCCTTCAATTTTGATTAGAGTTTTGGATAACATAATTTATATTTAATTGTTCAATTATGCCATTATTTACTATTACTTCGTCCATCAATTTTTATATTTCTTTGAATAAGATTACTTTAATAAAAAACATTTTAATAAAATTTTAACTAAGAAAGTGAACTATGTTTGTGCTCAACAAAACTGACTAGCTATTTTTGTGGGATTGATGAAGTTATTTATCGATTCTCAAATTGCACATATGAATCCTTCAGTTAGATCCCATAGTTTTGATTAAGACTCCCAATTAACTTACAGAAACAACTTTGGTGATGTTGAATAAAAAGTAACAACTGTCCTAACAAAAGTGATGATTATTATCAAGAAAAGTGATGATTATATTTTTACCCACTATCTAATTAAAATATCAAATGATAATTAACATAAAAAATGACAATTGGAATTCAGTCATACGGTAAGATCAATCTCACACAAATCCTCCTCATTGTTTCATCATGATGCCAAAATTAAATTACTTTTTTGTACCTAGCTATATTTATATATTAGGGGGAACTTTGGGCCCTAACTATATTATTGGGAACTTTAATTTAAGCATCCTGTTGCAAGATATGGGTGGGGCCAAAATGATCGACTTTGTCCCTCAAATTTGCCAATGTGAAAAATAAAATTAGCCTAAATCATTGAGAAATAGACTAAATGTATTAAGGATTGAGATAGTGACGGTGAGGTCACTTATCACCTTCAAATAGGATTAAAATAAGTCCTGATTGGGGCATATATTAAGTCCCTACCCCTTAATTTGTTTAAAAACTCCTAAGTGAGAAATATCTACTCGCTTCTGGAATCATGATAGTTGCTTAATACTCCCTCCGCCCACCGCCTTTTTTACTACGTTTTCTTAAATGACCGTTTACAAAAGATTTGTCCAACTCCATTTATAGAAAGTAGGCTCTACACATTTCATTTTACTTTCCTTATTGAGGCATATATTAAGTCCCTAAACTCTTTGTTAAAAATACTAATATGTAGTTAACTCATTTATATATATATCAGTATAAAAAAGGCTAATGATACATCACCACACCATATACATAGGCACTTAGAGTCGATGTAAGTAAACCCATATATTTGGTCGTGGTACAAACTTCATAGTCATTTACAAATATACCGTATGTAGTCCTTGAAATTTAATTACATGCTACTACATTAATTGATTATTGTACCAAATATTTGTGACATATATGTAATAATTGTTTCAAAAAGTTATGTTAGAAAAGGTTCAAACGTGTTCCGCGTTCCAACATATATAACCAAATAACTAATATACAAACCAATAATGATAAATTGATAATGACTCAGCGAATCTTAATGGAAATCTTTTTCTTTTTTCCTACTTTTCCAAAGTACGAATGAATAAATAACAAACATTGGCAAATTTTGAGGTTAAAAGGCCGGAGAAAATAATAGAGCGCATCTTAAAAATAGTGTTGTTAGAAGCTTTGAATCAAAGTCAAAAGAACCAACATTGGCTTAAAGGGAATATATCAAAGGGTAGAATAGCAATTTCAAATGTATTAATCTTCTAATACCTTATCATGTACTATTTGAATACTATTATAAATATTAAAGTACTCAATGTTAAAGAATGGTTTACTAGTATCTACACCTTTTGAATTTACACAAAAATATATATATGAAACAACCTCATAGTAAGAAGAGCGGTCAAAAATTTGATTCAATTCCGAACTTATATCGAAACCGTATTTATAATTATGAACTGAAAATATTTATTGAATATGAATTAAAATTCGTAGATGGAGTTGTCTGAGAAAATACAATTTTTTTCATTTATGTTTTATTTATTTGATTTCACACGTGATAAATAGATAGTCTTTGCCATTATAGTACTAGTATTTAAATAATGCATCATCAATGCATCCACCGGTGGTACCGGTGGTAAGGGAGCATTATCTTATTTGTGTATATTTTTGGTGTTGAAAAATATAAAAATTTGATTCCAAATCAATGAAAATGGGGGTAGAATTGAAGTCTCACGAGTGTTGTTGCATATATATATGCGTGTGTGTGTATGTAAAATACTTTTATAATGTAATACATTTTTTTTTTTTTTTTTTTTCTTTTGGCATGCTAGCGGATTAGGTACAGTATCACGAAATTACAATATAAAGATGCTTGAAGGTACTACACATCAACCAAACGATAAAAATCAATGTGGACAAAATGTGATTATACCATACAAATTAAAAACTGTTTCGACACAATAATGATGTAAGGAAATTAATTTTGACAATTTTTTTTTTTAATTCTTGGGAACCCATAGTCGAATTTTGACAAATTTTTAACTAACATAGAATTCCACAAGACTTTTACACTTTCAATTATACTAAGGCACAATTTAATTCTCTCATGATTAAAGTTCGATGACACGAAAAATACCACGCAATGCCATTAATGAAATGAAAAATATTATCTGTGACTAATCACAATTTTCAATCTATATACAACAATTGTAATCCACACACTACATGCATCATATATATTTTTGTTATTATTTTTGAAAGAGGAAAAGTAAAAGAAATTGAACAACTAACTAATTAATTACTTCTAGTAGCACTCCCACAAAAACGGGTCTTCAAGCCGGAATCCGATATCGGCTCCAGCCAGCTGCCATGAAGAAGCCAAGTTATAGCAATATGCATCATTGTGATCTGAGGTAGCCAGGGACAAATCTGGCAAGTCGAAAAATGTGTCATCGTCATGAGCAGTCGAAGCTGACGAATTCACAACCTCATCCAACGCCAAATTAGTCGAAGAATGAGAACTAGGCTCGGCTTCTGCTACGCCGGAAGACAAGGTGGCGGCTTTTGCAGCTGCGGCTTGGATGTCCTTAGGGGCGGCTGAAGCCGGTCGGGGCAGCTCGTGAGCCAAGCCGGGGAAATTCAAGACAGCGGATTGGCCCTTTATGGCTAGAGCCGCCACGTCGTGAGCTCGAGCCGCCATTTCAGCCGTGGGATAGGTTCCGAGCCATATTCTCGACTTCTTTCTCGGCTCACGAATTTCGCTGACCCATTTGCCCCAGCTCCGCTTCCTCACGCCACGGTACGTTGGGTGTTTCTCGTCGGCGCCGCCACGGCCCCGCCGCCCGCCGCTACCATCCTTTCTCGTCTTTTCTTGATCAGCTGTGCAGCACTGATTGATCTGGCTTAATGTAGAGGTTTTAGTGAGTGAAGAAGAGTTGGAGGAGATGGAACTGGTGGAAGGCGAGCTCGAACCACCGGAAGAGGACGAGGCGGCGGCGGTGGAAAATGGAGTAACGAGGATGATTAGTTGCTCCATAAGAATGGTGGTGGGTGGTACTTGAGATAGTGAGGGTTAGGTTTATGAGATTCTTTCATATATACATATGAAAAAGAAAAAGAAAAAGAAAAAGAAAAAGAGAAAGCAATAGCATGAGATGAGACTATACTGTATTTAAAAACACACAAACACACACTACGCAATACTAATAAATTTAGAATTGATCGTAACAGTATACGTAAAAAATTATAATGACGTGTCACTGACAAAAGAAAGTCACTAATATGCTTAATCATTAAAGAAAATTAAAGAAAGTCATTAATCATTAAAGAAAATTTTCGAATGATCCAGATCTCATATCAAATTGAGATTATATTATATATATGCAGGATATATAGAACATATATATGCTTACTACCGTAATTAGGAGGGAAAAATAGATTCCTCTTCTTTCAGTTTTTGCCCGTGAATACTGCATCCTCTACTGTATGCATGTCACGTAATATCTGCGGACAAAAATATTACTACTAATTTTTAAAACAATAGTAGAATTTTTTTTATTTTTTATTTTTGAAGGGTTTATAACAATAATTCTATATCAATTCAGAATGTATATATCGACGATGTTGACATAAAATATGGAGTATGTTGTTTATTATTGTTAATTATTAATATTAGAGATAATTATCATTCAAGTCTCAAAAAAATTGATCAAATTTGCTGATCCGACTCTGAAAATATTAATTACAAACGAATTCCAACTTTTAAAAAGTTTACAATTAAAATCCGCTCAAAGTTTTCATTGGCACATATACTTATTTTGTAAGAACCATTAATTTGAAAATCAAAGACTGGAGTTTGATGAGGGCGGGTCGATTGCGAAGAGAAAACATTTGGCATAATAGTCGACATTTAGTATTGACAAGAAGAAAAATTCGATGTGGGTAGAGATGATAAAGAGGCGGAATGATGGTAATTTCCGATGGGAGGATTAATTGAGAGGGAAGAGAACAAAAGGTGGGGCGGCGCCGGCGGATATATGAGATGAGTGAGTGTGGAGTTAGGTTTCATATTCTTTTTTATTTTATTTTTTCTCATTAATGGGTATATGTATATATGAATAGAATTTGTATGTTTCTAAGTGTCTGGGTATGTTTTGTTTTTGTGAAATTAATAGTCAGTATTTTCTGAATTTAATCATAAATATTTTAAAGTTGCCATGAAAAAGATTAATTTATGGTAGAGATGTACGAGTAGAGACAAATTAAGTTGGGGTCAATTTGACAATAATAAAATTAATAAAAGGGTAACCACCGTTTTTGCCCATCTATGATCCCTCATGAACCACGAATTTCACATTAAACCCACGTGAAATCTCATTCTATTTTTTCTTTCAATAAGTTAGCAATTTAATTCAAAGATTGTGGCACGTTGGACACAAACGGCATTTACCACTCGACTGTTAGGTTAACATACAGTCACATCTCGTTTTAGTTTTAGACTTTTAGCATTTCATTCGTGTCTCAATTCTTTTAGTTTTTCTTTGTTTTTTGAATTTTATTCTTTTTATGTTTAGTTTAGTTGATTATGATTGATTGGACCCAATCAGGGCTATAATTAATTTTTTTTTGTAGCATCTATTTAATTATCATAATTATTAGGTATATAAAAATTAACGTTCAAATTTTACTAATCTTTAATTATAATTTATTATATTATACTTACTAGTAAATCTTAATAAAATAATAAATTTAATAGGGGAGACACGTATATATTGTGATAGGGGGATTCGAACTGATTAAATTTTGCATTTATTACGACTATATGATACAGATTAAAAAATGTCAAAAAATACTTCTTTGGAATTTATGTGATTTTCTCAACATTTGAAATTCATTTCAAATGAAAAATTCTAGATCTAGAGTATTAACTATATACCTCATCATTAATTACATCACATCCTAAACGTTTGTGACAACAATGAATTAGAATATATTAATGCCAATGCAGAGTTGTTACAAGATATACATACAAGAATATTATTTCGTCACAAATGATTAGTTTATGTTTATTAATTAACAATCACAGAAAAGATTTTTTGCTACATACAAAAATTTGCGTGTCGAGCAATATAGTATATAGTTTCCAGAATGTATTAAATCTTGCCATTTTGTCGCTCAACTTTAACCAAACTTCTGTTAAAACTATTTTACCCCTTGTCTTGTCCATTCACAGCTATCCATTTTATTTTATTTTTTCCTATTGGAATCTTGAACTCTAATAAAAAAAATTATTTCAATTTCCCTCATAATTTATACTCCTTTTGTCTCGTTCAACAAGTCTCATTTTGTCATTTCAGGTGTCTCACTAATAAGTCTCATTTCCTTAATTGACAAAGATTAATACACTAAAACTCACTTTAAGTCTCACTCAAACGTGAATAATATTGTTTACTTTATTGTACAGTATTTTTCCACTCAACATACTTTAACATCAACAATAAAATACTATCTTAATTACACTCTTTATCTCTAACTCTCTTTTTCTTAATCTTTGTGTCCATCCTAAATGAAACTTATTGAACGGGACGGAGGGAGTATTTTATTATACATGTTTGAGGAGATCAAACACGATCTCTAATTAACTGGTCGAAATTAAGCATTATTGTAACAATTATGAAGAAAATTGATAATTATATATGTATCATTTTAGAATATTTCACATATGCCCTAGACATTATCTTCAATAAAATTTATACTAATAAAAAAAAATCACATCGGCAAAAATCAGTTCGTGCTTAGCAATACGTTGGCGTGCATCAAGTAGACAAATACATGTATTAGAGCATGTGTTTTATTACATGATAATAGTAATGTGTGTTGATAAGTAGAGTTATTGTTTTTGGGTTCAGGAAGTTGAATTTCAGAAAAAAGGAGTTATATTTAAGTTTGTTTCTTTTATTAAACTAATAACTTAAGGTTAGTTAGTTATAGGTCAACTCCACGATAATGACTTTTAAAAAAAAGTTCCAAGTGGGGTTAATGCAAAATCCTAAACTTATAATTTAATACTATTATTACTCAAATATAGATGAAGAAGGAAATTGGTAACAACTATATAGTATGTTTAGTTGTCAAGAGTTCATAAGTATGTTGGTCGATGCTCTACTTAATTAAGATTCATTTATTACAAACAAGCTCACTTTCTGACAATAAAACTACAAATATTTCAAGGTCTCCAAAAAATTAATTAAAAAGCTATTGATTTCATTAATAACAAAAACTATTATTGTAAGTGTCATGTGTTACAACTTAAAAATAAATGAGTTTTAGTTACTATATTGCATAGGATTAAATATAGAACTAGTACTTAATTTTTTTCAATTATTTATGCTGAAATTATTTTTTGTAAGGCTTTGATTTTTATGGAACTTATAGATTTGATGATTCGGAAAAAGAAAAAGTTGCGTATGTGGACTAAATGTCAATTGTACTCTCAGAAGATGCTCACAAATGGTAAGTAACGTATCAATCTTCAAGGTCCTTGTGCTAAATTACTCCAGAATTTTCAATACCTCTTATCTAACTTGAATTTAAATATTCATTAATAATATGATAAAATATATTTTATTCTAATTTTCAATCACAGAAAATAGGAAAATGATTTTTAGACATAATGTCTTTGACATAATGAGGTTAAATTAGTTAAATTATAATTTTCTTTAATTTGTAATTAATCAATTTGTTTAATTGTATTTTAACAATTTCTCTATTATCATTAGTACTAATTAAGGAATATGTTAGATGATTGAATTCGAAAATCAAATCATATCCAATTAACTATAGTTAATTTGAAACATATCCATAATTATTTAGTTAAATAATCCCATAATTAAGCAAATACTTTAAATAAAATATTATACTAAGAAAGCAATGGAAGTATTTATCCGTCTGCTCTCTCTACCCAGCAACTATCTCTCTCTCCTTTCTTATTCTGCAACTGTTCTGCAATTATCTATCTCTCTTCCCACCCTTCCAATGCTACTCCTTTTCTCATGCCTTGTGTATTTTGAGATTTTTGGCTTCAAGGTCCGCAAGGGCGTTGTCGACATCGTCGGCACCAATGTCTGGACCCCCGCCCAGAATGTTCAGAACTACTATTTTATTGAATTTTGCTGATTGGGCTGCTGGCAACTGCAATGGCGGTGAGGCATGACCTTGACAAAAAACAAAGAGATAGGTCTGTTGCTGGGGAAAATTGCCGTTGGTGGCATGGCATTCCAAAAATAACATAGGGCTAAATTAGTCAATAGAATAAAATATAAACCGGTTCTGATAGAATTGGTTTTTAAATTATATGGGTAAAATTATATTTAGGACATTATGTCCCATTATCACTACCCAAAAATAATAGGTGGAACAAGAGCACTAGTACAAAAAAATATTGTAAATTGGAAGACCATAAACGCCAACACTTAATTCTCTCTTTTTCATCTAATAATCATTATCCAGATTTCAGGGCCACCACAAAAATATTCGATGCTGTTATCATAAGTTTGTCTATATATATGCTCAATCTTCCATTTCAAAAGTCTTCTTTGTTTGCAACATGGGAAAATTGTTCCCTATTTATATGCCTGCCACACACAACGAATTTATGCAATGAACCTAGACATCAATTGGTGCAGTAAATAAGTACACGCCAACAAAAAAAATCATATGTTCATGAGTCGCCATGTCTCCACATTAGATATTATCGTTAGTTACCGAGAATAAATATTACTAGTATTTAGAAGTAATTCGTCGATCGCATAAAATATATTGATATTGAGTGTGGCGATCTGGTTAAATATTCACCTATGTATAATATCTAGTAATTGGTCTAAAAAATTATGGGTAAGGTATCCCTATCAACAATTGTATGGTCCCTAGCCTATATCTACAAAATGCAATTTCAACATGCTAAAATACCATAGGCATAATTAGAAGTGAAGTTGACTAAGTAGTAGTTAGGCATGTGAGATGCTGCAACTTTGCACCCCAAAATGTTATAATTCATGTACTAGTTGGCTGTACAATCACCCCACAACGCCTTAATTGGGATAGCATATGATGGGAGGAGTAAAGTTACATTGAGCAATAAAAATCTCGATCGCGATTCATATTTCGTGCGTTTACGAACTTGACGATACATATGATTGAGTATTTGAACGATTAATTGATCAAATAAGCTCAAATGTTGTGTCCAACTCCAACATGATATATGATGGATATGATTAAGGTTAAACTATACTACTTGTCCATTACCAAAAAAAATAACATATCTCGAAACATTAATTAATTCAAACGAACAATCTTGAAACTTATTAACAACGCTGCTCGCCACATTCGATTATCAACTAGAGTGGACCAAGTTCTATAAATTGCAGTAGTAATATTTTGCATTTTCGTAACACGTCGCATACAAAATGATGACCACTCACTTACTCACTATATACATTGAGCATCCAGCACCAGCAATGGGAAAGAATATGAGGTGTGGTGTGACTGTGGAGCTATTTTTTTGTATCTTTTTTCTTTTTGTCTTTTGACCCTTGCCAAGAGCAACTGTTTATTACTCATTATTATTTTTTTCTTTTTTCTCCCTTTTTTTCGTTTATGACCGTTGTGTTGGCAACGATCCTCAAAAAAAAAAAAAAAAAAAAAATTATAAACACTACGAGAGTTCTACAATTCTACATTTCATCCATCATTTCTCAATTGTTGGGTGCTGTACCAATTTCCGTTTATAAAATATTATAGGAGTAATAATATTTCAGCACATATGTTTTATATTTTTGAAGTTATAGCATGATTGTTTTAAAAAATAATCATGTTAATTAAAAAAAACAAAGGTAAATTTTATTGTAGTTAAATAATACTCCCTCCGTCCACGATATAGTTGTCACATTGTGGACGACACGAATTTTAAGAAAATGGTGGGTAGTAATAGATAGTGAGTATTATTGTGAGTGAAGTAACGGTCTCATTGTAAATGTGAGTGGAGTACTAAAAAATCTAAGATTAAATATAATATATTATATGTACCCTATTATTATAAATGATAAATGTGACAATAATATCATGAAGAGATGGAATATGATAAATGTTTCATAATGACATTGTAAAGAAAAAGTGGAAGTAATTTGATTGTGGAGCATGAATAGTTAATTTTTGAGGAATCGTTGTTGGGAAAGAAATAAGTGATGCGGCAATGACAAGTTGACAACGCATACATATTATTCTAGGGTTTCGGAAAGCACAACTTGGATCGGAGACAAAGTTATCGATCCCGGCCAGTCGAGCAAGTTGGACAGGGCCGCCCTTTCAATTTGGGCCTTTTTCAAGCACAGTTCCGAGCTTGTTTCAAAGTGACCCTATCTTTCAATGGGAAAGCCTAGCCCACTACACTAGTGGGCCGAGCTGGTTGAAGCCCATATTGCGGTCCTGGGCCAGGTCAGCCTCTTTAACAGCTATAACTTGGATGCTCTTAGTCAAGCACAATAAATAATAATAAGAGAGGATCATGTTGGCTGGCTACTTGCTACAAGACTACGATGATTGAGATTGATATCTGGACCTTATTGCTGGTTGCATGCCACTTGATGCACGGTGTCATCGTCGTCGTCGTCATCATCATCATCATCATCTTCGTTGTATGCCTCTCGTCTCGTCTCGTCTCTTCTCTTCTCTCCTTCTGTTTGATCTCTTCCTCAATGTTGACATCAAGCAAGGTGACTTCCTCGCATTGAGAAAGTACTTTATGAGACAAGCGCTTGCTCGACTTTAATGGCAGCAGCATATTCAGAATTTGGGATTTCTCCGTAGAAATAAATCCGGGGTCAGGAAAGTCCACATTGAAATGGATAATTAGCTAGCTGTCCAGTCCCTTCATGAACGCTCTCTGGTATTGCGGCATTCCCTCATCATTTATTGCCTTATAAGAATGTGCAACCAAGCAAGAAATTTGTGGACATTTCATGAGGTAATGGAGTAGGAAAATCTATGCGACTTCTCCAGGGGCCGCTCTGATCAGAAGTTATCTCCCGTCAAGATGAGTTAGTAAGAGCTGAAATCCGCAAAGAGGTTCACTTAAATTGAGATTGTGTTGGACGTGAAGATCATCAGACTTCCTTTTCAACTTATTATTCTAACAAGGGAAGTACAAAGATCATCCAAGCATTTCCAAATTTTCTACTTAAAATGAAAATTCAGATATCAGTAAATAAATAATCTTCTCAAGCTCCTAGTTCAGAAAACAGTGGGCACCGCACTTACATATGAAGCTTTTTGCCTGTTTCCCTACTCAATTTCCCAACCCAACATGAATTTGTATGCCAGATTACAATTCCAGAAATAACCAACCAATGCTTACACATCAAAATATTTAGAACCAAAATAAAACAATTTTACAAAACTTCTGTAAGAAGACATATTTCCCACAAAATTTGGGTGTGGGAGCAATGGATTATAATTACAATAAGTCTATTAGAGGCGTTACTACTTACTGCAAAATTTGAGCAGAGATCATGTGTCAAGTCTTATTATGTATCAAGCATTCGTCAAATTCAGAAAGTTGACAGTAATAACTTGGATTAACATGATCAATGATAAAATTCAGATTAATATCCTTAAGTTAAGTTAAACCAATATTTACTTCAAATTAGATATACTTCAAACAATACTAAACTGCACTTTCTAAATATGCAAAACCCCTTTCATAAAATTGCAAAAACGACATCAAAATATAACAACCTAATTTCCCAATTTTCATAATTATGTAACAACTCCAAAAAAGTTCTCAATAATTTTCACAGCGAAATGCGGACTTTGCAAAACAAGAATCATCAAAATCATGCAGCCTAAAACATAAGAAAGAAATTTACTTCAACTGTAAAAGCACACATAAAGCAAAAATCTCTCTTCAGCATCCAATTGATGGATAAATAAATTACTTTTGTCAGATATACTTGGTCACTGAGTGATTAGATATCACATAACAACAGAGTCGTGATTAATTAAAAAATAAACAGAAGGTCAAAAACTTTAGCTGGAAACATTCTTTTTTAAAGAACAAGGCACATGCAGTTAAAGTAGAACTTGCAATTATTTTAACTTCAAAAAAATCTAACAAATTATTCCGCATCATCAAATCAATAAAACCCATATTTCCGCCTCAAAACAGGATGGAAAGACTGGATTACAAGAAAGATAGGGAAAAAAAAAAAAAAAAAAAAAAAAAGGTGTGATCTTTGAGATCATGTTTCAGTTCTCGAAATTGAAGCTCATTCACATAAATACTACCTACAGCAAATAATGATGTGTAAATAAACGCAGAATCAGGTATGGATCATTAAACTATCTTCATGATCAGTGACGACGCGCCTGTAAATGAGTAAATCTAAATGGGGATTTTCTCAAATTGAGAGAGGAGTTTAATGTAAATGGCAACTTTCTTTAATGTAAACGACAACTATTAGAAGCTATTTAGATCGAAATTTGAACCTTGTATTTTCGTCGCGGTATCAAGTCAGAATCTAAATTAGCCAAAATCCTCCATCAGAGAGAGAAAAATCAATCAACCAAACAATGTCGCACTCGCTATTACAAATCGTAGCAAACTTAGTTAGCTTAAATGTGCGCCAATTATTATAACTTAAAATTAAATAATGACTTTAACATTATTTTTACGGATAGTGCTATTTGGACACACTATGTCTGACATACGATGGTAAAAATAAGAATTTGATGAAATATTTTTAACTAATAATTTAATTTCATAGTTTCAACAGTTATTAATAAACATAAACTTTAATTATAAAATTTCATCTCAATTTAAATTCACAAATATAGAAGTTGGGTATGGATGAGAGTAAAATTTGGGAACGGGTGTATGTGAAATTGATAGTATTTCGAAAGGGGGTATGAGTTGAAAAGAAATTTTGAAAACAATGAGACAACTTTTTTCTTATTTTAAGTATGTTCGAATAGAATTATTATTGTATTTGTAAATAAATGAGCATGCCAAAATTAATTCTCATAATTTTATCATTTTAATAGATATAACCCAATATTTACAGGGGGAAAAAATACACAATTTTAATTCGAAGTGGTCGATTCAGCGTCTTTTTGTGGAGGGTAGGGGCATCCATGCTCAGGTTGGTGGCATTAAATCCAAGGAACAGTAAATATGAATATTATTAATCCAGCTATTAATATTCTCAATAATATTTATGAAGGGAGTATTGTAATAATTACTCCTGTCCTGTCCTGTCCTGTCCTGTCCTGTCCTGTCCTATCCCCAACATTAATCACATGGGAACATAATACAAATGCTAAAGTAGTAGAGTATTTCATTTTCATCATCCTTGCTAGTTCCCGTTTCCGTTTCAAAGGGAGGGAGTAGGCGTAGCCCAGCCCAGCCCAGCCCAGCCCAATTGCTCAACTAAGCTTGAGTCGGGCTGGCCCAAACGGATTTATTTGACAATTCAATTTCGTAATTTTTCACTCTTATTTTACTCCTCTTGCAACAAGGAGTCATGCTTTGGCATCATCAATATCATTCCAATCGATCTATTTGGTGGTGGTGAGTCAGCAAAAAGCTTAATGATTCCATTAGCAAAATAACTAAGGATAAAATCTTGTCGTGTCCTGTTTCTAAATTATATGCAAAAATAATAATAATAATAATAATAATAATAATAATAATAATAATAATAATAATAATAATAATAATGTGAAACTATCACATTCACATTCACATCGCCATTGTCATTAATATATTTCCTTTTACAGTTTTACAATTCAATGATTAGGGATAAAAATACTTTAACAAATGTGGAAATAGGAAACAATACCAACAAAAATTATGGGACTCATCGAGCTAAACCCGGGTTTGGGTCCACTTGCATTTGTATGTATTTGGATCCCCTCTTCCCCTTGTGAACTTAAATCATCTCATCGGAGACTTTGCAATGTATGTATAAATTATAAAATGTATACATAGTTTGTAACAAGTGGATTAACAAGAGGTAGGAATGGCAATGGGTCGGTTACCCACCCATTAAGCAATTTTCAAATCCAGATTCATGAAAATTTTCCACATCCAAACCCGTCTCAAATTCGATTAAAAAACAATTTTAAAACTCATACCCGATCCGAACCTGTTGGATAATACCCATTTATTACCCACTAAAAACTCGAATACTAAAAGTAAACATCAAATAACAAAATATTATAAATATTATTAAAACATAAACATCGATAGAAAATTTCACTAACATCAATCTTAAAGCAAAGTACTACGAACTTACAAAATCTTAAAACATAACTAGAAGATTATGAATTATTGATGTTGCCGCTGTATCGTCATATTTCGGAAGTAAATTTACAGAAGTAGAGGATAAACATTAAAAGACTCGACTTTTACTGAATGTGTGTGTGGGTTAAGAAAATAATATAAAACACTAAATCTATTAATATTTATACTAATATTTGTAATTATATAATAAATTATACATATAATATCTTTTATTTTATATATATATATATATATATAAATGGATTTTGGTAGCGGGTATCCGGAGGTAATTGTTCAAACCCGACCTAAATCTGTCACGGGTTTGCATGTTTCTACCCAAACCCGTCCCAAAATCATTTGATATTTCTCAAACTCGTCCCATCAGGATTTGGAAAGTACGGGTACCCACGAAAACTCGACCCATTGTCTTCCCTAACAAGAGGGGGAGAAAATACAATAAGTTTCTCCCATTGCAATGCTATGGATAAAATTCCAAAATTTTAGTGGCTTCCACTTTGCATTATATTCTTCTCCTCTTGCAGTGGAAGCTTCATTTCAAAGTTGAATCCGACATAAATTGGCACTATATTTGGAATTCATAGTTTTTTATTGCGTTTAAATTACGGCCGTAGACCAATTAAACTATACTACTCTATATTCCAAATGCATGAATTGGACTGGTTGCGCTCCGCCCGCCATCACCACCTCCGCCGTTGCTTCCCAGCACATTCCGCCGTCTGCTTCATGCAATGAAAATTCTCTTATAGTGGGTCGACTCTTTTGTGTCTTGAAATCATGATATTTAATAGCGTTCTCCTTGAATTTAGGTCATACGTGGCACATTCTCTATTAAGTATTCATATTTATCTTAAATCAATTTTTAAGCATTTTTATTCATATATAATTAAATTCAATATTTTATGAATTTCCATAAATATAATATATATGTATAGCATATCGCATATCACATATATTAAAAACATCCATCTATATAATTTGAAAAAAAAAAAAAAAACTTTTATCTATATAATATAATATAATATAATACTAATATAGAAGAATCTAATATTTCCTTTATATTTCCTACCCCCTAGAGTAAGACAAATCATATAATAGTAGTATATTTTATTTTCACATACACAACACATGTATTTTGTTAAATATATAAAATTCACAAATTTACTTCCACAATTTTCATATATAACACGCATGCCTTGTGCAAGATACTATATAATATATCTTATTTTTACATACACACGCCATATATACAAATTTCCCTACGGTATATTTGTATTTATATGGTATATGTTCCATTAGATTGTGACAAAAAATACATGGTAAGTTCCATAAAATACTCAACATAGGGTTTATAAATATTATTGGAGAGGGGCTTAGGGTTTCAAACAAAGAATACCTCTATTATGCAAGTTTCTCTCATATTTTGTATTCATGTTTTTGTATTTAATTTTTTTTTTAATTCCATGGATAAATTGAGGCGCAATTAGTTTGATTTTCTCCCCTATCTATGCGTGGTTGAGTTGTTATTTAAAATTTGGAGTGCTTTTGTTCTATGTTTATGTATTTCCATATATATATGTGTGTGTATGTAGCTTAGTTTTTATTTTAAATTTGGAGTGCTTTTGATTTATATTTTTGCATTTGATTTTATTTGAATTTGTGTATAAATATTGGTACCTAGCTTTTTATATCTTGATTTCTATGTCTTCCAATAATTTACAGCTCGAAGCATTCAGTTTGACTTTCATCAATTAAAAAACAAAGAAGCAAATTGTGACTGTGAGAATCTTACGGTTATGGATTCAAAAAGATCGCTCGGGCATGGAAGACATCAATGGAAGGCTTCTTATATAGATGAATAAATAAAGTATTCTCCTTGAGTTTAGGTCCCACGTGGCGCATTTTCTATTCAGTATTTATATTTATCTTAAATCATTCTTTAAGCATTTTTTTCATATATAAATTCAATATTTTAAAAATTAGTTCATTTATTCTTAGCCTTTAATGTTATTATAATTAAAGTCCATATTTTAAAATCCTTTTTTAATGTTTATTCTTAAAATAATAGTATCAATAATCATAAAGGGTATAGTTGTGCACCTCCTACGTGGCGCGCTTTATTTGATATTCTTATTTAATTTAAATCATCATTTTATTTTTTTAATCCATAACTTTTATTTTTTAATATTTTCTTATTCTTAAGACATCCATAATTAAAAGAACCCCTTTATTCGTATGGTAAACGATATATATCTACTAATTTGGTAATAATTTTTAATTTGATAGTAAGATAATCAATTATTCAATTAAGGACCAAATATTTTAGAGAATATATTTTTATTGATTTTTGGCCCTAATATTAAAGAATATACTTTTATTGATCCTTGAAAAAACTTTCTTGGGTTGTGGTATGTGTGTTTCCGTTTTTACAATTTTCTTCTCCTATATACGTGAGTTTGGTTATTCTTTATGATTGTCTTCTAAGATAAATGTATGAAGATCGCTTAATATGTTATCATATTGGTGTTAAAATTTAAATGTGCCTAAATTTGCCCTACTCCTCTTTGCGTCGGCAACACCGTCATCACCGTGGTCAGGTTTTTAATCTAATGATAGGCGATATTTACTGTATCTAAATATTGTACAAATATAATTGTACACATAGTAACATGTAAGGAAATAGAATCATTTCCGGTCGCAGGAATGCGCTATGCAAAAATTAGTCAACCTACATTATTCTTATTAAATCGAACGAGATTATTCAAATTGAAATGAGATGATTTTATTATAATCTATAAGATCAACCTACATTATTATTAAATTGGACGAGATTATTTAAATTTAAATGAGATGATTGTATAATCTATAAGATCGAAGGGAAATTATGAAGAAACAATAGGAAAAATAATGAGATGATCTAATGTACACCAAAATTAACAATCGTATACGATGAACCTTTAGATTGTGAGTCAATACTTTGTAAAATTTTCAAAACATCCATATTAATTGATGTCGATTAGTATTATTTTTAAAACGAAGATATCTAATTCAACTCCATGTAAAGAAATGTATGTTACCATTTTTAAAATATCTATAATAATTCATGTCTATTAGTATGATTTTAAAAAACAACGAGTTGATTCAAATTTAAACAAGAACTGGTTTGTTCAGATTGAGTCTGATAAATTTAAATTTTTATCAAAATGCTTCATTTAATTTAAAGAAAATGAGAAATGATAATATATATGAGAATTGATATTCAAAATGATTATTGTGGCTCATCCTAAATTTTCAAAGTTTAGAATGGAACCCAATTTGGCAGATGCAAAAATTGCAATATGTATATGTTTAATTCATGAACAAGTGGATAAAATCAACAATCTACCAACTAAACCAATTCAACTAACTGATGATTATAGAGGTTTTAAAATATGTCAATCCCAAAGTTAAAATACTCCAATCCAAATATTTTCCGACTCCTACTTTTTTGTGGCCTTTTGTCGTCGTCCCTCCACATCATTAAAATGATTGTGGATTTGAGGTCTCACCTTAATTTTAGGTCCTATATAGCGCTACCTCCAGTCAATATTTATATTTATCTTAAATCTTTATTTTACGTATTTTCTTCACATTTTCTATTATTAATAAAAAAAAAATTCAACCCACATCTCTTTTTAATAAGATTTTACTCTTAAACAATCTGCATAAATAACCAAAATCAATATACATTTTCTCAACATGCAACTTTTTTACACAACCAATTAATTTGACCATTTCATTAATTGGCCAAAAAAGTCTAATTTTGTACATCAAAATTTAATTTTGTCAATTACTATATTGTCAATATTAGATGTTATCCTATCCTACATTATATTTATAAAAATTAGACGAGATGATTCAAATTTGAATTAATATTTAGTATCGTCAATTATTATGTTGTCAATATTGAATTTTACTTGTAACTATTCAAGTGTATCATAAACTCTTAATCATTCTACATTGTACTTATTAAATTGGATGACATGATTCGAATTTAATATTTGAGCAAAAGAAAATAAAATATTGGCCATGATTTTTGAAAAAATATAAACACCTTAAAAGTCGAAACTTCTCTTATAATCCTAAAGGGGCGTTGACTAGGCGGGATAAGTCGGGAGATAAAAATAATATAGGCTAATCAAGTGTTTACTTTTAAGGATTAATTTCAAGGATATCTCATAACACATTATCATTATTCATATTTGGAACTACACATATGAGATTAAAACAATCGTGAGATAAAAATAGTCAATCTTATTCTGTTTAGTAAACGCTCCATAAAGAAATAGAAATAATGAAGCAAGTAAATTAAAATTGAACTAAAATGACCCAAAATATAATAAATGGAGACGGGATAATCGCTAAATAATTTTCTTCAATTTCACTTTCAAAATAAATTCATGTACTACCAATCAAATTATCAATTATATTTTAATAATATAATAAAAGATGAATTCCCGTCAATTTTTGACGGGTTACACACTAGTTTATTATATATACGAAAACAACTCTTCGTAAAAAAAAATCCTATGTGGCACCCCTCATATTCCTCCGTTCCTATTTATCTAAATTCTCAAATTTTCTGAATTTAAAATCAATATTTATCATATTTATTATTTATATTATGTATATATATGACATGAAAACAAAATCTTAACATACAAGATCAAATCTTCAAAATTAATATCTATCATATTTTAATATATTAAATATAGGAATTGATGTATAATTTCTTACACAATTAATTTAATTATATCTATATATATTTGTTGATTAACACGTCTATAATATATTCTCAATAATGAAAATCATTGTTTAACCTAAGAGTACAATACTATATAAATGTGATAGTCAGAATCAATTAGCCATAGAAATATTGTAAATTGTACTAAGTAGATATTAATATTATAACAATATGCAAATTTAATGATTCAAGTCTATAGAAAGAAGTAGAGTATTGGTATATGTGTTATAATATGTGTCAGTACAAATTATTATTATATTTAATATTTAAATTATGGTTCTAACTGATCGTTTTTGTAATCTTCCTTTAAGATTTTCAATCTTCTTTTATTTATAAAAATTATATTTATTTTAAATAAAATTACACGTATTCTTTATTATTTAAATAATTTTTAAATTTTTAAATAATTCAAATGATTAGCGAATAATATTATAGGGGTTAAGAACGATGGTGAATAGTGCAATTACTTTCTAATTAGATTTTGATTAGAATCGCGGTCGATGGAACGATTCCGACCTGGAACTGCAGGGGGAGACACGTTGATTCTAAACCAGCAGTTCAACTTTATTTTTTTAAATTATGTTAATTTCAAGAACGATGGCGAATAGCACAATTACTTTCTAATTAAATTTTGACTAGAAACGCGGTCGACGGGACGATTCCGACCCGAAACTGCAGGGGTAGACACGCCGATTCTAAACCAGCGGTTCAACTTCTTTCTTTTTTTATGTTAATTTCATAATGTATGATCTTATAGACAATTTTCAATAATAAAAAATGACTCTTAAGCTCAAACTTTCAGCTTTTTAGGAAGAGAAGGAGG
Organism: Schizonepeta tenuifolia; assembly: GCA_029490685.1. Lineage (NCBI taxonomy): Eukaryota > Viridiplantae > Streptophyta > Magnoliopsida > Lamiales > Lamiaceae > Schizonepeta > Schizonepeta tenuifolia. The sequence goes on from CM055958.1 coordinate 92,984,853, forward strand.
TGGTATTGAGAGAGGGAAGAGAGATAGATTATGAATATTATTTTAAGGATTAACAGCGAGAAGGAATAATAAAGTTACTTTCTAATTAAATTTAGATTAGAATTGTGGTCGACGGGATGATTTTTACCTAGAACTCTAAAGGTAGATGGGCTGATTCCAAACTGGCGGTTTAATTTTTAAAGAATATTATGTTAGCTCTTTTTTAAATACAATTAAAAGTTAAAGATTTTCACAGTCAAAAAATTATATCACTACTATCTAATAATTTGATAATTTTATTAAATGATGAAATAAATTCCCGTAAAAAATCGACGAGTTATATGCTCGTTTTATAGGAATGAGATATTATTTTTTCGGAACATTGTTTTGGAGGAGTATATTTATTTGGGATAATTTAAACAATCCTGCAGTGAGACAAATGTTAAATTGGCAGCAAGTGTCACCCACCTACTTCATTAAATAGACACTAACCACTAAGCCCAACGACCGTCTTTTAAACAATACATATGTCCATTTCGTGGCACAGTAGAAGCTTAAGATAGAGAGATGTAAGACTCAAAATCTTACTATTATCCCCTAATCCCAATTAAAATATATGCATATCTAATTTATTTGGAAATAAATACTTCTAGATAATTTAATGTCAGAAAAAAAAGGTAAAGATAACACAAAATGCAATGCAGAGCTCTATTAAAATTTATAGATGGAGTTAGTTTAAAATAAGGTATATAACAGTTTTATCTATTTGAGATCATTTATATGGAAAATAATGCCATGCATCGGAATTTCATATTTGAGAAAAGGACATTTAAGCAAAACAGACTAGAAATTTTATGTTTATTTTACTTTTTTTACCTATAAAATTGACACGTAACACGTGTTTTTTTATTGGACGACATACATATGTCAGGATAACCTTTTACAAAAGAAAAAGGGTCAATTATCTGTAAATTCCAAATATTTCAACGAATTCTAGTATTGCACCAGTTTTTAAAATTGTAGTATTAAAAACCAAAACATTTTAATTTGTCTCAATTTAACAACGCAGATCGATTTCCCCCAATTTAAAATCTACGTGACACTCTTCGTTGCCATGTTGTACACACCGGACGGTGAACGAGAACGACGTCGTTTCCAATTAACCCAAACACACCTAAAACGACGTCGTTTCTCCTCATTTAACTTATATCCCAATTTTTTCCTCTTTCACTCGTTTCATTAGGCAAATCGAGGGGGAGTAATGGCGATAAATCTGCAAGAGGGATGTATGTTGGAATAAAATTCACATATACAGGACATGTTTTAATCATAATTCATGTTTTATATTCAACTCTACGACAATAATCCGAGAAAACTTGAATAAAGCGGAAGCACTAACCTGAAACCGTAGTTGAAGATTGCCCGGAGGTCGATCTTCCAAGAATGCAGGTTTCTCTATTTGTATATTCTTGATGGGGATAGAAAATACAGAGAATTGGTGTACTGCTTCTTGGGGACCAGACCCCTATTTATAATTGATCGTATCTCTTCGAAAGGGTGCTTCTGAAGAGACACAATGATTAGAAAATAACCTCTCATTCCTATCCAATCAATTATTACTATTTATTATTTGGCCCTCGTCAAATAATAAATACTCCCTCCGTCCCGTTCATAATGCAACGCTTTCTTTTCGGCATAGGTATTAAGAAAAAGAATATTAGTAGTAAAGATGGTGATTAGTGTATTAATAAAGTGATATAAAATGTTTTTAAAGTAAATAAAGTGTTGTTGATGTGATATAATATGGTTTTAAAGTAAAGAAATTGTTACTGATGTGATATAAAGTGGTTTTAAAGTTAATAAAGTAGATAAAGTGATTTTCTAATTATTTCTATACAAGGAAACATTGCAAGATGAATGAAACACCCCAAAAATGAATATGTTGCATTATAAACGGGACAGAGGGAGTATAACATTTACCTCATATATTATAATAGCATATACATTAACTATATATTTGCCCACATATTATTGGATTTAATCCAACAATCTCCCACTTGGGCAACATATATATAACCTTATAAATGAATAACTTTATGAGTTCCAAACTGCTATCATAAAAAGTATGTGCCTTAACAATCTCGTCCATTAACTACATTCATATAGGATCAAAGTAATTTTTGTCATATTAATCATGACTAAACTCATCAATGGTCACATATACAAATATAGCTAAATGACATAGATCAATGGTAACTCGAAAATAACACGCAATGTTAGACAACGTGTTTATTTCGACTGGAACTCCTTAAACTTAAGTGAGGTCACTTTAATAGAGTCAAAGTACCGAATACTGAATACTTTATTTCTGCAGAAATTAATGGAATACATAAGTATCTAGAACTTTATTCATTGAGCAAACATAAATACAAACTCCCACTAAACCATGATATCATCAAATGATACAACACTCATATGAGCAACATGCTCGTGAAAGACCCAGGGTGGTAAACCTTTTGCGAGCGGATCCGCTATCATGGAGTTTGTCCCAATATGCTCTATAGATATTTCTTTACTTTGCACTCTTTCTTTCACAACAAGAAACTTTATGTCAATGTGCTTAGACTTTGACGAACTCTTGTTGTTGTTGGAATATTCAACTACTGATTTATTGTCACAAAATAACTTTAGTGGTTTTTCAATGTTTTCCACAATGCACAGCCTACTGACAAAGTTTCACATCCATATTCCATGTTTTGATGCCTCATAACATGCTACGTATTCTACTTCCATAGTAGAAGCAGTTACAAGTGACTGTTTGGCACTTTTTCAAGATATAACTCCTCCAGCTAATAGGAAAACATAGCCTGATATCGACTTTCTGCTATCTTTGCATCCAGCAAAATCAGAATCAGAATATCCGATGACCTCCAAATTATCTGATTTGTTGTATGTGAGTATGTAATCTTTTGTTCTCTGAAGATACCTTAAAACCCTTTTGGCTGTTATCCAATGATCCATACCAGGGTTACTTAAGTATCTTAGTAACACCCTTACTATGTACGAAATATCCGGACGCGTACATACTTGAACATACATAAGACATCCAACTGTTGATGCATATGGAATCTTTTGCATTTCTTGAATTTCAAGTTAACTTTTATGGCACTGTTACCTGGTCTACAATCTTGCATGCCAAACTTCTTGAGTACTTTATTGATATAGATCTTTTGTGACAATCCAAGAATATTTCGAGATCGGTCTCGATATATTTGAATTCCTAATACAAAAGAGGCATTCCCAAGATCTTTCATCTCAAAATTATTTGATAGAAATATCTTGGTTTCATGCAACAAGCCTATATCATTAGTGGCAAGCAATATGTCATCGACATATAGAACCAGGAATATACACTTACTCCCACTGAGCTTATGATACACACATTCATTGACAACATTCATCTCGAAACTAAATGAGACAATGACTTGATGAAATTTGTGGTACCACTGACGAGAAGTTTGTTTGAGCCCATAGATGGATTTTTGTAGTTTACAAACCATTTTTTTTGGGTCTCCCACCGCAAAGATTTCTAGTTGCACCATATAAATTGTTTCTTCAATGTCTCCATTGAGAAACGTAGTCTTAACATCCATCTGATGTAACTCAAGATCAAAATGAGCAACAAGCGCCATGATTGTCCTAAATGAGTCTTTTGTTGAAACTGGAGAGAAAGTCTCAGTATAATCAACGCCCTCTTTCTGAGTATAGACTTTAGCTACAAGACGTACTTTATACCTCTCCACATTACCATTTGCATCTCTTTTAATTTTAAATATCCATTTACAACCAATAAGTTTTACACCTTCAGGTAATGGGACAACTTTCCACATTTTATTGAATTGCATAGACTCATATTCTTCTTGCATGGCAAGATTCCACTTTTGAGAGTTAGAACCTTTTATGGCATGATGGAAGTTGATTGGATCATCTTCCATCATTCCATTGTCATCCTCATATTCATGAAGAAATACAACATAATCATCAGGAATTGCATTTCTTCTCTCTCTCGTGGACCTTCTTAATGGCACTTGTTCTTGAGGTTGTTGAGGTTGTTTTTCTAGAACAATGGGAGGTTGTTCGACATTATCTTGTTGAGGTTATGGATTCACTTCTTGATCAATGGTCGGTTTTGAAGCATGCTCATTGTTAAAAGCGATAGTAGGAATTGAGTCTCAACTCGATTCCTCCTAAAAAATAATGTCTCTAACTTTATTTATCCCCCCAAATTAAACATCCTCAAAAAATATGGCAGTCTCCGTCTCGAAAATATTTCTAAATGTGGGATCATAAAACTTATAGCCTTAGATCGCTCAGAGTAACCGATGAAGTAGCAACTTACTGTCTTGGGGTCCAATTTCTTTTCATGCGGCCTATAAGGCATTGCCTCAGCTGGACAACCCCAAACACGAAAGTGCTTTAAACTAGGCTTTCGACCAGTCTAAAGCTCATAAGGAGTTTTCGCTGCTACTTTAGTTGGTACTCTATTTAGAATGTAAGTTGTTGTCTTTAATGCTTCTTCCCAGAGAGACTTAGGTAAGGTAGAATGAGAAATCACGTTCCTTACCATATTCTTAAGAGTCCGGTTTCGTCTTTTAGAAACACCATTCATATATGCTAAGGAAACCTGGCATGGTGTACTGTGAAACAACACCATATTCCTCTAGGAATTTAGCAAATGGTCTCGAACGTTGTTCACCTGATCCGTCATATCTACCGTAGTACTCACCACCACGATCATATTTGACAATCTTAATTCTTACGTTGAGTTAGTTCTCAACTTCAGCTTTATAGGCTTTGAACATGTTTAGAGACTGAGATTTCTCATGAATGAGGTACATATAGGTACCTATAACGTGAGTAGTCGTCTGTGAATGTAATGAAATATTGTTGACCATTCCAAGATGTTGTAGGGGATGGCCCACAAATATCTGTATGAATTAATTCTAAGACGTCTGTAGATCAGTTGGCACCCAATCTCTTAACTTTGGTCTGTTTTCCTTTTTATACACTCTACACAGACATCAAAGTCTGTAAAGTCAAGTGTATCCAAAATACCATCATGTAAATGACGCTCAACTCTACCTTTTGAGATATGACCTAAGCGTTTGTACCATAATGACGCCGATTTTTTCTTATTTAATTTGCGTTTAGTACCACGTGATTCCACGTGCAAGGTCTCATTATACGAGGCAATTGTTTCAAGCAAATAAAGGTTGTCATAAGAAAATGAGTAATCAGTTCCAACAATATTTGAATTTAAAGACAATGTGAATTGACCGTTTCCAAATGATGAACAAAATTCCAATTTGTCCAGTAATAAAACAGAAAACCAAATTATGTCTAAAAGACGGTACAACAAAAGTGTCTTTCAAATCCAAATAGAAACCAATTCCTAATAACAACCTAAAATGCCCAATTGTTTCAACTTCTACCGATTTTGCGTCGCCCACAAAGGTGATCTTTCATCATTACTTGGCTTTCTGTAGCTTAGACAACTCTGCATAGAAATACTTATGTGAATAGTAGCACCATAGTCTATCCGCCAAGTATTTCTAGGTACTGAAGTTAAATTAACCTCAGAACAGACCATCGCAAGAATATTACCCTTCTTATCACGTCAAGCGAGATATTTGGAACATTCTTTCTTTATGTGGTCCGACTTACAAAAGAAACAACCATTTGAGGACTGATGTTGTTTCTTCTGTGCCGGACCCTTAGCAGCTTCTTTCGTATGCTTTCTTTTCTTGCCCTTATCTTTAGAGGTACTGACAAAATGAACACTTTCAGTCCTATCTTGCTTCAGCCTTTTTTTCTCTTGTACACACTGAGAAATGAGCTCATTTAGAGACTATTTCTCCTTTTGACAGTTGTAACTAATTTTAAATTGGTTAAATTGTGGAGGAAGCGAAACCAAAACCATAAGAACGTACAATTCCTCAGAAAGCTTAATCTTAAGTGTCTTAAGTTTTGAAGCAACATGGAACATTTTCATAATGTATTCCCTTACATTTCCTTGACCCTCATACTTCATAGACATCAAAAAAGTCAGAAGTGATGTCATTTCAACCTTATCATTTTTCTCAAACGTTTCTCAATTTGGTCAAAGAAACCTTTAGCTTGTGTAAGTTCCTCAGAATCTAACCCTCTAAAGGCATCTGAAATACTGTGCTTCATGATCATTAGACTCATGCGGTTAGAACGTTCCCATCTCTCAAAATCCTTTTTAGCATCAATGGTGCTTCTTCAGTGAGAGATGCAGGTTGTTCTACCCTAAAAGCAAAGTCTAATTTCATGCAGCCAAACACTATCATTAAGTGTCTTTAGCATTCCTTGAAATTATTCCTATTAAGCATGTGTACTGAATTGATGTTAGAAGATACTATGGCAGCAGATGATGAATTTGCTAAATATTGAACAAAAGAATAAAACAAGTTTACATCAATAAACATACTTGAACTCATAATAATGGTTAATCTCATCCCAAGATACCAAACACAACATTACTATCATATCTTTGGTTAATAATATTAACTGTAAACGGTACTCTTGTCGAAGTAATCAAACATAGACAATAAGGTATGTCGAACAATAGATTAATTTTTGGATTAATATATTGCTCACATATAGAACTTTATAATTGTCACACATTTATTACCACAATTGGGTATAAAATTATGCCAAATATTAATTCACCTTTAGGTGAAATTAATAAACGCATGAACATCATACACACAACCATTATATGTCCATTAAATAAATTAATCTATGCAAAAGAGGTCACTTTGGAGACATTTTTATTTCAATTAACTTACTTAATTTCCAAAATCGATATTATTTATTAGGAGACGATCCTTACAATAAAATCAATTTTTATCCCAAATGAGGAGATCCTTAAGAAATTAATTCCATCTTCCCAACATAATATCTATTGATGAAAATAAACTTATATAATATGAAAAATTCATCAAAAGAAATACCCGAATATGAAATTGGCAAAGACAGAAAACAAATAATCTTAATTAATACTTTAATTATCCACATTATAATTTCACAAATTAAACAAGATATGCACCGATCATGTCAACATGTGTATAACAAGCGAATTTAAAAAAAAATTAATTTTGATGAATCCAAAAGCAAAGTCAGCCGCAAGATTTTCAGAAAAGTCATTTGAATGATTTCTTAAAGAAAACTACAATTAACCGTCTACTTTAATTAAAAAACCAACTTTTCCCTTAATTATCATGCGAAAAATAAATCAGAAACTACCTATTTCAACAGAAATTCAAAATTCGAAGTATAAACCATATAATTTCAATTGCTTATGCTTTCAGAAAATCATCAATAGAGTGGCTCTGATACCACTTGTAGGAATAAAATTCACATATGTAGGACATGCTTTAATCATAATTCAAGTCTTATATTCAATTCTACGACAATAATCCGAGAAAACTTGAGTAAAGCGGAATCACTAACCAGCTGAAGTCATAGTTGAAGATTGCCGAAGGTCAATCTTCCAAGAATACAGGTTTTTCTATTTGTATATTCTTGATGGGGATAGAAAATACAGAGAATTGGTATACTGCTTCTTGGGGACCAGACCCCTATTTATAATTGATCGTGTCTTTTTGAAAAGGTGCTTCCGAAGAGATACAATGGTTAGGAAATAACCTCCTATTCCTATATATTTCTTCGAAAGGGTGCTTCCGAAAAGACATAATAGTTAGGAAATAACCTCTCATTCATATCCAATCAATTATTATTATTTATTATTTGACCCCTCATCAAATAATAAATATAACATTTACCACATATATTATAATAGTATATACATTAATGATATATTTGCCCACATATTATTGGATTTAATCCAACAAGTGTATGGGTTAGTGTCGGCCCATCATTAGGTGATACATTAGTATTGCATTGCTTTTGATTTCAATTTGTAGGTTGAATATTTTGAATGGGAGCGAAAATGGTTGGGCATGAGTAACTGGTAGCTTCGATTAACCTCAAAATGCGATATTAACCTCTCGTTCGCCGTCCGATGTGTATAGCGTGACAACGGAGAGTGTCACATAGATTTTAAATTGGAAAAAATCGATCTGCGTAGTTAAATTAAAACAAATTAAAATGTTTTAGTTTTTAATAGTAGAATCTTAAAAACATGTGCAATATCAAAATTCGCTGAAACGTTTGGAATTTACAGACAATTAACCCAAAGAAAAATCTATATTAAAATAATTATGGTTTTGTACTTTTCCAAAAAAACCAATTAAATATATTCATCGCGTGTTTATCTTTACAAAAATGGGATAACGGAAAAGGCATTGCTTTTAAGCGGAATGCAATTAGTAGTTACACTGGCGGTCTTTTTCCCAATAAAAATCTACTTTTATTTCCTTTTCCTTGTTAACTAAACTTTGGTTTACCCATCCGCAATTATTATAGATATGTTCAAACTTAAAAAAAAAAAAAAAAAAAAAAAAAAAAAAAAAAAAAAAATTGTTGATATGTTCCAATAATTCATCATAAATTATTATTCTAAATACATTCTACATAATTCAATAAAGAAAAAAAATTGGTTAACTTTGAACACGAGCGAGCTCCATCCATCCTATTGGGAAATTCATTAGTATAAGTTTTGATGAATTCCAAAACCGGCTGACCCCAACCGAGTAGATGTTGCCAATACCTAATGTTAGAATTTAGGCTCGCTGTTTGAGCAAAGTTAAGATTTTATCTTTACAGGTCTCCAGCTGAAGATGGCAACAAGGCGTCACTCAGACAGAACATCAGTTGTGAAGAAAGACAACTGAGAGTTCATTTGTTCAGATGTAAACAAGGGGAAGTCTTCAAAACATCAGTTGAAGGAAACCAACTGAGCGTTCATCAAATGAGAAACAGTTGAAAGGAAGAGAACATCAGATGAAAAAGAAATCATCTGAGGGTTCAAACCCAACTGAGTAAAGAAGTGTAAGACAACTGAGGGTTCAGTTTCAGAACCTCAGTTATCGAATTTGAACAAGGAGTTCAACTGTTTTGAAGTTCAAAGTCAGCTGAGAACTCGACAGATCGGAACATCAGCTGAAGATCACTCAGATGAAGGTCAAGACTTTCAACCGACAAACCGAAGTTGACTGTCAAAGATTTGAATTTCAAAAGGAACTCACATGAGGGTTTGACCGTTGAGTCATTACCCCATCTGGCCCAACACAAGGCTGTCTCAGATGGAAAGCAGAGGAGCACAGATGCCATATCGGGAAAGTCTGCAGAGATGAGAGACAAGCCATCGCTTTCAACCGATCAGAGATCAACTGCTCCTCCAACGGCTAGTTGATTCTCTCTGCCTATAAATAGAGGCACCCTCTCATTCGAGAAGTAGAGATGCAGATAGACACATAGATGACGAAAAATTCAAAAGCTTTCTCGAGAGAAATCAAAGCAAATCTGCAAAATCATCATCTAAGAGCATCAGCAGCTGAGAGTTCCAATTTGAGAGAACATTAGTAGCTGAGGGTTCCTAGAATTCGAAACTGTTTTTGATCTTAGGTTGAGTGTTTATTCGTTCAAGCCTTAGATCCAGCTCTCATTCTTGATCGAGCTGTAGTTGGAAATCCTACCCTTTCTAACACCCTAAAAAGTGTGCTAGGACCTTACTCTTCCTGTAATTGAGTAGTCAGGTCATCAAGTACCCGTAAACTTGACTTAGGTTGTTTAGTGCCCGGAAACTAAACTGTAACGGTTACTCAGCCCGCGTAAGCTGAGTGGTTCTGTCCAGAAGAACTTGGACTGAGGTGTGTGGACTCACATCTCCCCGTGGACGTAGAAGTTATCTCCGAACCACGTAAATCTTGTATGTCGTGTTTATTTTTATTCAGTCCATATTGCATTTCTAACTGACCGAACTAACCAGCATTCAAACCTCTTTTGCACTTTTTCAACCGAGCTGTTTTGGTTCTTGACCAACCGAGCTGCTTTGCGTGAGTTGTTTTTAACGAGTTTATTTTCCACCACATTCCGCACAGCACCGCTCTTCCAGCTGAGTTTGCTTACTCAGCTGTGAGATCCGACCTGAGTCCTTTTACTCAGTTGAAGTTGTTTTCAAGTGTGAAGTTTTTCGAAAGTTGAAAAATCCTAACTGGTGTATTCCCCCCCCCCCCATACACCAGTAACTCGTTTCGGGACCATCAAGTGGTATCAGAGCAGTGGTTCAAAAGACTGCTGACTCTGTTTCACGAGGTGTGAATTCGAGAATTTTCTTCAGTGGTCAACTGAACAGATCTTTTCACGCTAGTGCATTCTTGCTCGCATTTTTATTGTCCTGTTTTTGTTTGTGCAGATGGACGTCAAGGACAAGATCACAGTCATGTTCTCTGTTGTCAACTATACATCATGGAGAACTCGAATGAAGAAGATCCTTTTGTCCAAGCATCATAGGATGCAACAAGTTCTCACATCTGGACCAATCGTCATACGAGACAAAATACTTCGCACACCCACAAATCCCAACGATGGAGATGCAGTGGTGGAATATGTGGAGAAACAGCCAGAGGACTACACTCCGGAGGAGGCCAAGGTGAGCCAGCTGGATATCTGGGCTCAGAGCACAATAATGTCCACGGTTGGACAAGATTATCTGCCCTGGATAGAAGAATGTGAGACCGCAAAAGAGATGTGGGACATCCTGGCCTCGCTAAGTGAAGGAAGCGACGAGACAAAGGAAAACAAGTTCTCGCATGCATGTCAAGATTTTGACAATTTCAGTCTGCGGCCTGATGAGACTATAGATCAGCTAGAGCTCCGGTTTATGGACATCATCAGAAGAATCCAATCCATCCGGAAAGGAAAAATACACTCTAAGAGAGATAAACCTCAAAGTGTTGTAAGCTCTACCGGCTGAGTGGGATACTTTCACAAATATCCACGAGAGCCGAGCTGACCTAGGTGAAATGGGAACTGAAAGATTGTTCTGAATCTTGAAAGGAAATGAGTATAAGGTCAACAGAAGGAGGTCGCAGCCCTCAAGTCAGACAAATAGAATTGAGGACGTCGGCTCAGCATCAAAGTCAGTTGCCCTCCAAGCTGACTACTCAAAGTCGAGATCGTCAAGGCCAACCAGGTCGGCTGACACGACTGCAAAGGAGCCAAGCAGAGAAGAACTGCAACAGAACATTGCAGCGTTGTCAAAGAAGTTAGCCGATATGGATACTCGGTTCGGCAAATATAAACGTTTCTATAAATCAAACCGAACTCGAGACAATTCGAAGCCAGTCACCAATGGTTGCTTCGAATGCGGCAAGGAAGGACACTTCAAAGCTGATTGCCCAGACCTCTCAAAGAAGGAAAGAGAAGCACTGAGGGCGAAGCAAACTGCAAAGAATAAGGCCATGGTAGCTGAAGAGGCAGCTGGCGATATGGACATCTTCACAGACACTGAAGATGAGGATGATCTGACCTCTACCAACAAAGTCATCAGTCCGGATCAATGCCTCATGGCACTTGGAACCGACCAAGATGATATTGAGGTACAATCTAATCCTGCTTGCTTAAATTCTTCCAATACTTCTAACATGCAGGAATCTATGAACGATGAGTTGGAACCCTCCTGGAATGATTTTCAAGAACTCGGTGAGGAACTGCATCAGCAGTCGGTTGAGTTTAAGAGTCTTCAAGCCCAGTTCGCCAAGCTTGAAGATTCCTTAACCGAAAAGGACGATCTGATCAAGAGACAAGCTGAAGAAATTGACCAGCTGAAAAGTCAATTGAGTACAGCCAACCAAACTGAGGCTTCAACTGATGAACAGTTGAAGGAACAGATCAAGGCACAGAACGAACAGTTGAACAAGCAAGAGGCTCAGATCGACCAGCTGATGAAGACATCAGATGCTCAGACCGAGCATATAGCTGTTCTTCTCAAGGATCTTCAAACTGAGAAGGACAACCTGACAAAGCTATATCAGTCATCCGAGATCATCGAGAATCTCATCAAATACAGACGGCAAACGGATGATGTGTCTGGACTCGGATACGACGTGGCAAAAGACACTGGAATTCCACCAGCTACCTTCAACAGGGCTGAGGAAGTCATGGTTGCCAAACCTAACACAGTTGAGTACGCAACTGAACAAACACCCTCACAACCGATAAAGGTAACTACGGCTGAGAAAGGCAAAGGAGCTGCAGATGGAGCACCAACGAAACAGTCCCTAGAGTCTACAACCGAGGGGGAATGTTCCAAGACTCAACGGAGGAACCGGAGACGTCGGAGTCGCAATCAAGCTCAAAATCGACAACATATCCAAGCTCAGAACCGACGTGATAACCGACCAACAAACCAACCACAGCAGAGATGGAACCAACAGAACCGACCAAGCTTCAACCGATATAATCAACAACGGTTCCATCACCACAACAATCAGAGGTTCCAACAGAGTCAACCTATGTGGAAAAGTTACGACAGCTATGGTTACTCATGCCACAACATGAATCAACATCCGGGCATGAACAGCTATCGTCAACAGCCAAGGCAATGGAATCAGAATCAACCAAGAAGATTCCACAATGGCGTCCGACCTCACAGACAAACTCAACAGGATAAGAATTGCCATCAAAACAGGAGGAAAGCCTCACCTCCTAAAGCCCAACATGGGAGAAATCCAACTCCTCCCAAGAAACAGAGCATCATTTCAAACAACAAGCCTAAGGATAACCGGGGTGTTGTTATAATTGATGAAAATGGGCAGATCGTTTGGAATGACAAGGCTATTCGAGTGTACAGAGAAAAGCGACGCACGGTTCCAGCGGGAACTGGTTCTAACCCTCCAGGACCCAACTGAAATTGGGGATCTAAGCGAGTTTCTCCTTGCAGGTACAGGAGAAACAGCTGAGAAAGAAGAAGGCATCTACAACAATGTGGGTGATGGATAGTGGATGTTCGAAACACATGACAAATCTGAAGGATTTGCTTGGAAGTTTCGTGGAGAAAGAAGGTCCATCAGTTACTTTTGGTGATAACTCAAAAGGTTATACCAGAGGTTACGGTACCCTTGAAACCAATCATGTTTCAATTTCTAATGTCTCTTTTGTTGATGGATTGAAGCATAACCTGCTCTCCATCAGCCAATTCTGTGATAATGGGTTCTCTGTCAAGTTTGATGCACAGGGTTGCAGAGTTAAAGATGTCGGATCAAAGCAGGTGATATTGTTGGGAAATCGATCTCCAACAGGAAATGTATACTACGCTGACTGGAACAGCAGCCTCCCTGACACTTGCCTGTTGTCAAAGAGCAGTTCGGATGTGAGCTGGCTGTGGCACAAAAGGCTCAACCATCTGAACTTCAAGACGATTAACCGACTTGCCAGACAAGAACATGCAAGAGGCATACCTAACCGAGTGTTTTCAACAACACATATCTGCAGTGCATGCCAGCTGGGAAAGCTCGCTAGAACCTCCTTCCGGTTGAAGTCAACTCCCTCAACCGACCGAGTGTTGCAGCTGATCCATATGGATCTCTTCGGGCCAGTTACACCAAAAAGCATTAATGGAAACGAATATACTTTGGTTGTAACTGATGACTACTCAAGATATACGTGGACCATCTTCATGCGCCACAAGAGTGAAACCCGAGATGAGCTGCCCAAGCTAATGGATCGGATATCGAACCAACAAGAGATGAAGATCATATCTATCAGATCAGATCGTGGAACGGAGTTTCTAAATGAAACCATCATTGAGTATTGCGAAAGGAATGGCATAACCCATCAGACATCAGCCGCACGCACTCCACAACAGAATGGCGTAGCTGAGCGAAGAAATAGAACTCTGAAGGATGCAGCCACATCCATGTTAGCGAGCTCAGCACTACCTAAGAGATTTTGGGCTGAAGCGATCAACACAGCATGCTACACACAGAATCGATCTCTTCTCACCAAGCGGTTAGGAAAGACGCCCTACGAGCTGTGGAGACGCAGAAAGCCAAATATTTCTTATTTTCGTGTTTTTGGATCTAAGTGTTATATTCACAACAATGGGAAGACTCAGTTGAAAACTTTTGATGCCAAAGCTTCGAAGGGCATATTTCTTGGATATGCAGCTCGGATCAAGGCATATAGAGTTTTCAACAACAGCTCTCGTGTTGTGGAAATAACACCTCATGTTAGTTTTGATGAATCTACCTTCGAGTGCAGGGAACAGGTAAAGGAACAACACGCGGATCCAGCTGTTCTACCAATTCTCACCAGATCGCAAGCTCTTCGGGAAAAGAACTGAGCTGAACCACTGGTATGGGCAACTGAGGATGAGGACCCATACTCCTCTGAAGATGAATGCAAAGACCTCAGCTCGTCCCTAGGGGGAACTTCAGCTGATGTCCCTCCAACTGCATCAGCAAATGTTGAGGATCCAGACTCAACAGCTGATCAATCACCAGCTCTAAAGACTCCAACTCAGATGTCTGAACAGCCACTGTTGGAAGAAGAAGGAAGACGCAACCGAAGATGGTATGAAGTTCATTCCACCAACGACATCATCGGAGATCCAACCGAGGGTGTGCGCACACGGAGCAGAGTTGCAAATCCAGAATCAACCGAGGAAGAATCCAACACTTATGCCCAATATGCTGAGGAATTGGCAGTTCTAGAGGAGTTCGAGCAAGCTGGAGATGTTGCCATGATTTCTTGCTATGTAGCTGATGTTCCAGAACCGAAGAATGTTGGGGAAGCTCTCAATTGTGTCCACTGGACAACAGCCATGCAAGAAGAATTGAATGAGTTTCTACGCAACTGTGTATGGGAGTTGGTAGAAAGACCAAATGGTGTCAAGGTGATTGGACTAAAGTGGATTTTCAAAAACAAGAGAGACGCCATTGGATTCATTGTGAGGAATAAAGCAAGGTTGGTAGCTCAAGGATACTGCCAACAAGAAGGAATTGACTTTGAAGATTCCTTTGCACCAGTTGCAAGGCTGGAAGCCATCCGGAACTTTCTAGCTTATGCCGCACATCACAAGTTCAAAGTATATCAGATGGATGTGAAGTGTGCATTCCTCAATGGAGATATAAAAGAAGATGTATAAGTTGAACAGCCTCCTGGTTTTGAGACTGGAGATGGAAGAGTGTACAAGCTGAAGAAAGCTATCTATGGTCTAAAGCAAGCACCAAGAGCATGGTATGACACTCTTTGTGGATTTCTTCTGGACTCGGGGTTCAAACGAGGTTCAGTTGATAAAACTCTGTTCACCATCAAAGTTGGTGAAGATATACTTGTCGTGCAAATTTATGTCGATGACATCATTTTCGGGTCCAAGTCGGAGGAGTTGTGCGAGAAATTCTCCGATCTTATGAAGAAAAAGTTCGAGATGTCAATGATGGGCGTGATGAATTATTTCCTTGGATTACAAATGAAGCAGTCACCTGAAGGGATTTTCATCAACCAATCCAAATATACAAGGGAGCTCATCACCAAGTTCGGATTGCAGACAAGTAAGACAACCAAGATCCCTATGAACACGAACTGGAAGATCGAACCAGGAGCTGAGGGAAAGCTCATTGATGCCAGCCAGTATAGAGGGATCATCGGTTCGCTGCTCTACCTAACTGCCAGCCGACCAGACATTTCATACGCAGTTGGAGTGTGTGCTCGTTTTCAAGTCCAACCAAGAGAAGCACACATGTTGGCAGCAAAGAATATCATTAAGTATCTGAAGGGAACTGTCAATGTTGAATTGTGGTACCCAACTGATGACAATATCCAGCTGACTGGATACTCAGATGCCGACCTAGCAGGAGATCGGTTGGACAGAAAGTCTACTTCTGGACACTGTCAGTTCATGGGAAGCAAGCTGGTTTCATGGTTCTCCAAGAAACAAGCGTGTGTTGCTACTTCGACAACCGAGTCAGAGTACATGGCTGCCGGAAGCTGTTGCATGCAAGTATTGTGGCTGAAGCAGCAGCTGAGAGATTATGAAGTCTCAACTGGACAGGTTCCCATACATTGTGATAGCTCGAGTGCCATAGCTATCTCTCTAAACCCTGTTCATCACTCTCGGACTAAGAATATCGATATTCGTCATCACTTCATCCGAGATCATATTGAGAAGAAGGATGTGTCCATGGAAAAGATCCCAACTGAGATTCAGAGAGCTGACATCCTCACCAAACCTCTTCCTGAAGCCCGGTTCAAGATGCTGTGTGATCTTCTAGGACTTTTGGATCCGAGCTAAAAACTCATCCGAGCTGAAGAGTCATCCGAGCAGAAGAGTCATCCGAGCTGAAGAATCGGATATCGACTTAAGGGGGAAGCTCAGATGAAGGGGGAAGCTCAGCTGAAAGGGGAATATCAGATACGAATTGCCAACTGAGGACATCAAACGTCAGCTGAGGAGATGAACTTGAGTCAGCTGATGGTATGCTGCAACAATGGAACAGACGTCAGCTGAACAGACGAACTCGAGTCAGCTGGTGGTATGCGGCAACTGAGGAATTCAACAAATGAACACAGCTGATTCAGACATCAGCTGACAGGTATCATTTATGACTGAAAGTGTTATGATATTAAATGAGAATGTTTGAAATAAATTCAAACATTCCTGAACATGTCAGCTAGACTAAACAAGCCATCATATCGCATTTAATGTAAAGTCTGGCTGAACACCTATAGCCTTACTTTATAGTGCGACTGGGCTGACACCTCAAACTATTCACCTTCTCACTCGCGCGCATGGTATATCAGTCAAAATTACTCAACAGTCGCGAAATCACAGCCGTTAATAGATTCGCGCGATTTAACCCCAGCCGTTGATTTTATCCGAGTCAAAGATTATATAATACGGCAAATCAAGAAGTGATCCTTACCTTCTCTTTTCGTGCATATCTTTACTCACTATTCATCATCTTCTCAAATCTTGTTTCGCCATTTCCAGTAAAGTCTTTCACTCTTTCTTTGCATATATATCTCCTCGAGATGGCGCCCAAGTCAAAAGCTTCTAAAAAGATGGTTTCCTCAGAACCTGCAACGTTCCAGGAATCGTTCGACATGGTGATGTCGAAGATTCATTTCGAACAGATATTATCCAGAGCGGCTCTCTCCTCGCCTGAGCTCGCTCCAATCGCCGCCATCCTCTCCGACCACCATCTGCTTGATTGGGCCACCCTCTCTCCGGCCCTGTTGCACAGGAAGCAGATCGTACATTTCTACCGGAATCTGCAACGAGTCGCAAATGACGGGCTTGTCACGATCATCCCGTGCAAGCAACGCCACAGAACCTCCCGAACTGTAGAAGACTCCATTGTGGAGATAAAGGTGTCAAAGGAGCTGGAGAAGCTCATCCCCAGAAACCGTGAAGCCACAGATGTGGTGGGGAACTTTTCTGACAAGGAAGCTGATGCCTTCCTTCAAACCATTCTTCTTGTTCCCGAACCATTGAAGGGGAGCATGCAAAGGACAAAGTTGAAGCCGGAGCACCGACTTCTTTTCGATGTAATTTCCAAATGCATCTTCGCATATGGTGGAGCCTTCGGGGACATAAGCCGTCCTAAGCTCAAGCAGCAGAAGGCCCTGGAAGAGATGCACCAGGTCGACTGGTTGGGATATATAGAGAGCCAGCTGTTGTCGGAGAAGCAGAAGATATCCGAGACGACAGCTGAGTCCGGAGATGTTCTGTTGAGTGTCAAGGGGACTCTCAACTTCGGGACAAAGATATCAGCCCTCATCCTCCAAGCCACAAAGGGTCTGCCGCTGACATGGGAAGGGAGTGAGGACACTCCAGTCAGCAAGCTGTCACTGTTCCCCTCAGCCAAGAAGGCCAGGGATGTTGTAGAAGATGTCTACACCCCCAAGGGTGTCCCCAAGCCAGCTGTGGAGGCAGCTGCTCGTCGCCCTTCGAGGACCAAGCTGGCGAAGCGCCAGCTGGAAGAGGTAGCTGAGGAGGAAGAAGACGAAGAGGAGGAAGAGGAGGAACCTCTGCAGAAGAGGCCAAGGATAAGAATCATCCAGCCAGCGGCTCAACCATCCACAACAAGTCCAGTGGTGGTCAAGCCGGCTGAGGCGAAGGAGTCAACCGAATCCAGTCAATCAGTTGACCCAACTGGGTTTATTCTTCAACCTCGCTAGGAGGACGTGGCTGAGGAGGCAGGTGGAGACGTGGTGATCCAAGTGGTGGATGCCAGCTCCTCTTCAGATGACTCTTCTTCATCTGAGGAGTCCCACGACAGTCGGTCTAGAGCTGATGCCAGCCAAGTTAACCCACCTGTGACTGAAGAAATCCTCCAGCCAGCCAACTCTCCATCCAAAGAGGATCCAGTTCTCTCAACTGGTCCTCAGTCAGATATTCCGAGCCTCTCGCTCGATGCCAATGTTGTGACCACTTCTTCGGCCAACGTTGATGAAACCATCGAACCCATAACTTTCGATATCGACCCCCCTCAGATCGATGAAGAAGCCAACCGCCAGGCGATCCTGGCTGAGTATGAAGGAAGACTCAGCTACTGCTTCCGCAAGTTGATTGGTATGTTCCCCGAGGCAACATCGATGCCCATTTTCTCTGTTCTCGGGACAGAACTTCTATACCAGTTCAGTGTCATATTCAGCTACTGGTACGTAAAGGAGGAGACCCTCAGGATCCATGGTTGGGACAAGTTAAAGGTCGAAGAGTCCAATCTGAGGGAGTACTTCGACTACCAGAGCCTGGAGGTGGCTTACAACCAAAAGGTGGCTGTGCTCCGACGACGTCTGGACAAAAGCATCCAAGAAGGGACAGACACCAGGGAGCTGTGCAATAACCCTGAAGCTGTTCACTTTCTTGATGACATGCTCGCCAAAAATGCCTCCTACATGGACGACGTCGACACAGCTGATGAGGCGGCCAAGAGAGAAGAAGACAAGCTCAAGGCCTACCTCGCCAGCAGATCTGCCATGGTTGTCGCGGAGTCTGCTGCCCAGCCACAACCACAGCTTCTGCTCGGACCCTCCGATCAGCCAGCTCTCTCAACTGACGTCATCTGCGAGCTGATCTCGGAGAGGGTCAACCAGCTGAGGACGGAGATGCTATCCAAGATCCAGCTGGGCAAGGAGAAAGAAGCTGACAGGATGCAGCAGCTGATGGCAGAAAATGCCAGCCTGAAGAATCAGCTAGATCACCTCTCCTCTTCTCTGCAGCACAAGCTCGAAGATCTCTCCACTTCTTCCAGCTCAGAGGTCTCGGCTCTAAGGAAGGCCGTTCAGAGTCTCAGCTCGGATTTCAACGTGTTCAAGACCGTTGCTGAATCTGACCTCGCAAAGTCCCAGCAGACTCAGGACCAGGAGTGGATGGTTCAGTTCGCCTCTTTCCGAGCTGAGTTCGTCTCCCTCCACAAAGAGGTCTCTGCGACTTTTGCAGCTGTGCAACGAGCTGAGCAGCGAGCTGAGCAGGAGCGCCAAGACCTGGAATTGGCGAAGAAGGTGGAAGAGAAGGACGCTGTTGAAGAGCTGTTTTCCAGCATTCAACAAGCTGAAGCCAAGTTGACCTCTCTGGATGGCACTGTTGCCACCCTTTTGGATGATGTCAAAAAGGGGGAAGACAAGGAGCCAACAGCTGGGGAAGACAAGGAGCCGGCAGCTGGGGATGGACAAGGGAAAGCTGTTCTCCAGCAAGGAGAAGGAGTGCCAGCTGAAGCTGAAGCTGAAGGGTCGCAGCCCGAACTGGAAGTCTCCCACGATCTCGTAGCCGAGCTCACAGCCGAGCTCGATGCAGAACTTGACGGGATATCCGTTGAAGACTGTATCGAAGCTGCCAAAGCTATGGAGGTGCCTAAGGAGAAGTACTTGAATCCCTTTTGGAACAAGAAGTTCGCTGCCGATCAGGCCAAAAAGGTAGCCAAGTTCGAGAAGGAGCTCGCCAAGGTGGAGAAGAACGTCGACAGAAACAAAGCCAGCCGGAGTGTGCGAAGAATTAACAAGCACCAGATGAAGGCTGAGGCTAGAAAGTCGACGCATCAGCTGCAGAAGAACGCTCCGCTCCCGTCTCGATACCCACATGTTGACAAGTGGATGAATGCGGAGTGGAACGATGACTGGGAACAGTTCAAGCATGAGTTCGTCAATGACTTCTATTACAGAAAAGTCTACTCGACTGAAGACCCAAGGCTAGCCTTCAAGGAAGCCCTGTGGGAACTCAGATCTGGAGACCCTGGAATGTTTAGTCAGTTCAAGCGAGCTATGCTGAATGCTCCGCTTGATCCCAACACTGTTCCAGTTCCAAAGAAGTGCATATACCGCCCTCCGATGATCAAAGGCACAAGCACGCCAAATAGAAATACGATCTTGGCTGAGGCGAGGCAAGTATGCAAAGAACACGGCGTCAACACTGGGATTGAGTCGGAAGCGAAGAAGGAGATCTTCAATCGTATCTTCAACAAGTACGGTCAACAGTATTTCTGAGCTGTCAAAGTTTTTGAGCTGATAATGTTTTTGGATGTTGTAGTTTTTGAAGCAACTGTTGTATCTTTCTTTTGCGCTTAACTTTGTAACCTTCAGTTGTAACAAAAACTTCAAAGTATATAATACGATTCACCTTGATGAATAATTCCTCATTGTCCAAGCTCTGAATCACAAAGTCTTTCAATTTCATGTTATAACTGCGCTAACCCTTTGATGTTTTATCTTATAGACTGTCTAGAATTTCAGCTGAGATTTTAGATAAGTTAGTGAGGTTTAAATCAGTAGTGGTTTCAAGTTGTAAGTGGTTTTGGCATCATCAAAAAGGGGGAAATTGTTGGAAAATTTATTAGTATAAGTTTTGATGAATTCCAAAACCGGCTGACCCCAACCGAGTAGATGTTGCCAGTACCTAATGTTAGAATTTAGGCTCGCTGTTTGAGCAAAGTTAAGATTTTATCTTTACAGGTCTCCAGCTGAAGATGGTAACAAGGCGTCACTCAGACAGAACATCAGTTGTGAAGAAAGACAACTGAGAGTTCATTTGTTCAGATGTAAACAAGGGAAAGTCTTCAGAACATCAGTTGAAGGAAACCAACTGAGCGTTCATCAAATGAGAAACAGTTGAAAGGAAGAGAACATCAGATGAAAAAGAAATCATCTGAGGGTTCAAACCCAACTGAGTAAAGAAGTGGAAGACAACTGAGGGTTCAGTTTCAGAACCTCAGTTATAGAATCTGAACAAGGAGTTCAACTGTTTTGAAGTTCAAAGTCAGCTGAGAACTCGACAGATCGGAACATCAGCTGAAGATCACTCAGATGAAGGTCAAGACTTTCAACCGACAAACCGAAGTTGACTGTCAAATATTTGAATTTCAAAAGGAAGTCACATGAGGGTTTGACCGTTCAGTCATTACCCCATCTGGCCCAACACAAGGCTGTCTCAGATGGAAAGCAGAGGAGCACAGATGCCATATCGGGAAAGTCTGCAGAGATGAGAGACAAGCCATCGCTTTCAACCGATCAGAGATCAACTGCTCCTCCAACGGCTAGTTGATTCTCTCCGCCTATAAATAGAGGCACCCTCTCATTCGAGAAGTAGAGATGCAGATAGACACATAGACGACGAAAAATTCAAAAGCTTTCTCGAGAGAAATCAAAGTAAATCTGCAAAATCATCATCTAAGAGCATCAGCAGCTGAGAGTTCCAATTTGAGAGAACATTAGTAGCTGAGGGTTCCTAGAATTCGAAACTGTTTTTGATCTTAGGTTGAGTGTTTATTCGTTCAAGTCTTAGATCCAACTCTCATTCTTGATCGAGCTGTAGTTGGAAATCCTACCCTTTCTAACACCCTAAAAAGTGTGCTAGGACCTTACTCTTCCTGTAATTGAGTAGTCAGGTCATCAAGTACCCGTAAACTTGACTTAGGCTGTTTAGTGCCCGGAAACTAAACTGTAACGGTTACTCAGCCCGCGTAAGCTGAGTGGTTCTGTCCAGAAGAACTTGGACTGAGGTGTGTGGACTCACATCTCCCCGTGGACTTAGGAGTTATCTCCGAACCACGTAAATCTTGTGTGTCGTGTTTATTTTTATTCAGTCCATATTGCATTTCTAACTGACCGAACTAACCAGCATTCAAACCTCTTTTGCACTTTTTCAACCGAGCTGTTTTGGTTCTTGACCAACCGAGCAGGTTTGCGTGAGTTGTTTTTAACGAGTTTATTTTCCACCACATTCCGCACAACACCGCTCTTCCAGCTGAGTTTGCTTACTCAGCTGTGAGATCCCACCTGAGTCCTTTTACTCAGTTGAAGTTGTTTTCAAGTGTTAAGTTTTTCGAAAGTTGAAAAATCCTAACTGGTGTATTCCCCCCCCCCCCCCATACACCAGTAACTCGTTTCGGGACCATCACATCCGAAGCAGAAGGCAACGATAATATATTTATATTTATTAAATTGTCCATCGAATACTAATTTATTTTTTTTACATTATTATTATTATTATTATTATTATTATTATTATTATTATTATTATTATTGGCCGGCGCATTCAATCATTATATATATTACTAAAAGGAAAACGATTCTTACTTTGAAAAAATCCTACGTGATACCCCTTTTATTCCTCCATTCATATTTATCTAAATTTTCAAATTTTTAAATTTTTAAATGTAAAATTAGATTTTAAATATCTTATACTAAAATCTTGTGTCCCACATCGGTTTCTCAATAAAACTTCACCTATTGAACAACCTAAAATTACCTAGAATCAATGTGTTTTTTCTCATCTTTTGCTCCACCAATTTTATTTGGCCAATTTATTTATTAATCGGTCGAATAAATAACTATATTTTATAGTTTAATTTGATTTAATTTGTTCAATTTATTAATTGGCCGAATAAATAATTATTTTTTGTAAGAGTTTTATTTTGCTAATTTATTTATTAATCGGCCGAATAAATAACTGCAATATTCTTGCTTTGAAAAAATCCTACATGGCACCCCTTATATTCCTCGATTCATATTTATCTAAATTCTCAAATTTTTGAATTTTTAAATGTAAAATAATAGATTTTAAATATCTATATTAAAATCTTGTGTCCCACATCGATTTCTCAATGAAACTTCACCTATTGAAAAGCCTATAATTACCTAGAATCAATGTATATTTTCTCATCTTTTGCTCCACTAGTTTTATTTGGCCAATTTATTTATTAATCGGTCGAATAAATAACTATATTTTATAGTTTAATTTAATTTAATTTGGTCAATTTATTAATTGGCCGAATAGATAATTATTTTTTGTAGGAGTTTTATTTGGCCAATTTATTTATTAATCGGCCGAATAAATAACTGTAATATTTTGTAATACCCCGGATAATTATTCCGTCTTTAAAATAAAAAGTTAATTAATAATCAAGGCTTTGCACGCCTAAGTTAAGGATTTTCGATTCTAAGATTTACGGTGAAATCCGTTTCTGAAAATAAATTCCAGAAGTCGGTCGAACGACTACTGTATTAGGGTTTTCGCGTTCGATAGAATTTTCGTCCGAAAACTGAGATTGAAAAACCGTCATAATTTACATTCACTTTTTCTTCGATACGAGTTCACCAGAGAAAGTCAGTTTTTATGATTTTTTCGGGCGAATTTTAGACTGTCTAATCTCGACTTGTTATCGGTTTTTGAAAAACGAATTAGGTTTTCCGAGTATGTGATTTATTTCTAATCTAACAGTCGAATTAGATTTCGTCGAATGCATAACCGACTAAGAATTTATTTCTCGACTTTCATAACGTCGTTCTAGACCCGGAAACGAGATATTTCGATTAATTAAAATGCATCCAAACGCCCCTTAACGAGTCATCACCTTTGTTGTTAGATTTTTATACCTTTATGGAATAGTAAGTGGCTAGTCATCCTCTCTCACTCTCTCCCCCATATCCGCCACTCCCTCTCTCTCTCTCTCTCTCTCCCATTCTCTCTCATTTTTCTCTCTCAAATCTCCATTGAAGTCATCTCCTTCAAGCTTTTCTCAAGATCACAAGTCATCCGTCTACCGATCGATTTCATTTCCGAGTTTATATTCGACAAGGTAGGCACATCTTCTACGTTATAAACCGAACAAAAACTTGATTCCATCAACTTCTTTTTTTCGAAAATTTAGAGGTGAAGAAGCATGAAGTTCTATGGTTAAAACATGATATAGTATGCTTAGAATTAGGTTTTGTGGATTGAATCATGAAGAAAATCATCCCCCTTTGAATTAGGTTAATACCGAAAATTTTTAGGGATTTAGGGGTTTTTGCTAGTTCGATTTTATTGATGTTTAATTAATGGATTAGTGTTCTACATGTTGTTAGATGACTACATGAATTAAATTAGAATTTTCTAAAAATAAAAGTAGAAATGTAAGAGATGAAGAATGGGTGATTTGATGAAGAAGATGATATGATATGCATGAATTGTTGATAGAAATGGTATGTAGGATGATTGAGGATGAATATATAATTTATTGAGATTTTTCTAAAAATAAAATGAAAAACGTAAGAGACGGAAACACGTCGGTAAGTTGAAGCTCGTTAATGTTTTGAGTATATGGTTTGCATATTAATGATGCTAGATAGATAATGATCGTTGTTGTAAAATTTGAACGAAATCGGAGAACGTCGGAATTTTAATTATTGACGAAGAATCGTCAATAAGTCGAGAATAGATAATGATTTAGGTTTGTGATTCGAACCTATGATAATCTTGTTAGTTAATGATCGTAACCGTAAAATTTGAACGAGATTAAAAGCCGATAGAAAAGTCGAATAAGGAAAATCAATTTAATAATAATGATTGTTGTCGTTTGACGAACGATATTGTATTTGACGATATTTCCATTCGAGATACGAGATGTTTTGAGTTTTAGTTAATAAACGAGAAGTCGAAGAATGAAATAGAAATTGAAATTTGATTTGGTTTAGTAATTGGTTAGTTTAAAATGACGTGGAAATGCTCGTCGTGTGTTTAATCAAAGGACATGAATGTGAACCCGATTAAGGAATATTGCATGTTGACTGCATTGAGATGAAATTTTCGTGAAAATAAAAGTGGAATAGCATTAATCGAACCTAGGGAATCGTGCGTCGAATTTTGTCGAGCATTAGGGTTTCGCGCTACTGTTTTGCGACGTTTCACGGAAACTGTCATAACTTTTAGCTCGCTTAACAAAATCGAGATCCGTAAATTGGAGAGTAAACTAGACATCCGTGGCTTTCTTTTGGTATAAATTTCATCCCCTGTTTTAATATGCTCTGTTCTGTGCAAACTCCAGAATCACTGACTTGTGCAGAAAGATTTCAAAACTTAATTTCTTAAGTTGAATTCTTTTCAACTTCGTTCCTTGTGAACTTTTAAGTCGTTAAAAATTATCGATATCCATTATCTACTGACCTAAGTGTCGAGTAATGAGCCGAGTCAGTTTGTGAACGAGAATTGATCGAGTCTCGTTTATTAGTTAATCAAAAGAAAGTAGTAAAGTGCAAAGGCCTAAAAGAGTAAAACCGATTCGATTTCTTGTTTCTTTTATCGTTGCGACCAAGTTATTTAAGTTTGTTTATTTACGATAAAAGGGGGAAGTCAGCTTTGAGGATAGGACGGAAGACTAGAGACGGAAGCTCATATTATAGTTCTGTAAACTTTAAGGTGGGCTTTTCTATATACGAAATAAAATGAGCGATGCTCGAAAATCTTTATTTACAAGCTTTGATAATTGTGTTTTCAACGTGATAATCAGAGCATGAAAATATTTGTCTTATGTGAGTTCTCTTGTGCCTTTCTGAGTTAGCCAAAAAGGGTCTAACTAAACGATCAGACCGCTGAGTTAACCAGAAAGGATTTTTCAAGGCTAAGTGTACACGGTAGCCGGTGTGTGTGGTACCCTGTTGAGGGGTAGCCAGCCGCGGTGAATAGAACGTGCGCGGAAGAAGTTAACTCTTCCCCGGCGTTGAAACAGAAGTTGGGCAAGTTTGAACGTAACATCAAGTAAAAGGCTTGGCCAAGCTATATTGTGAAAGTGAAAGAAAATGTTTAGTAGGCTCGGGTATTTGTTGAAAAACCCCGATGCGCTATTTATCAAGATGCCTGATTTATCTATACTTATGATATGTTTTCGGCAATGTGCCCACTAAGTATGTTTATACTTAGCCTTGCATATGTTTTATAAAATGTGCAGGTTGAGTGACGGGAGCGGCGGAGGTTGAGTCGAATGGTTTTAGGAAAGAAGATTAGAGTCTAAGTTCTACGTTTTTCCGCTGCCAAACTCCAAACTCTTTTGTGTTGATGTATATATTTTTTTAAGTCTAAGTTCATACTTTAACTTAGTTTCTTTCGGAACATCCTTGTCAAGCGATCATTCGAGGTCGACTCCTTTATTATATAACGAAGTCTTGTTCATAGTAGTTTATTCTGTTATTAATGTCTGTTTATTCGTTTATTCTTATTCATCCCCCTTCTTCCCCGCTTCTTTAATCCAATCCCTAGTCGCACCCCGACTTTGCCGTCCCTCAGGATTTGGGACTGTGACATATTTTTATAGTTTAAGTTATTTTATTTTGGTCAATTTATTAATTGGCCGAATAGATAATTATTTTTATTAGGGAACCAATTTATTAGTTGACAGAATAAATGGTTCCAAAATAGTTTAGATAATTTACTGGTTGACCGAATTATATTTGGAAATAGTCTAATATTTTTTTATTTAATTTGATAAAAAAATAAGTAATTTCTAATTTGTCAATTAATTAGGTAGACGGGCCAATTCTCAACTGACGGGTACCTCAACTCGGGATTCCACGTGACATATTTTCACTCTTTAATTATTCTTATTAATTTTAAAATTTTCATTTTATTCATTTTTTCATGTATTTTCTAAAATCTAAAATCGTCATAAATTGTGCATTTATAAATCAAAATCGTGGTCAACGGGTTTGATTCTGACCCGAAACCGTGGCGGTAGACGAGCCAATTCCCAACCGACGGTTACCTCAACTCGTGAAATTTTTCATTTTATGCTTTTTTTCATGTATTTTCTAAAATATATAATCGTCATCCATGAAATAATTTTTACGTTATTTGTAGTTGTGTTTCCAACTTTGCATAATCTTTAATTTTAATTAACGAATAAACCTATACGATTAAGGACGATAATGAATAGTACAATCATTATTTTTAATAAATTTTTGGATCTATATAAATTCTAAACAAATTTTATAAATTACGCACTTATAAATTAGAGTCGTGGTCAACGGGTAATATACGGATTTTTTTCAGAAAGCAATACAGATGACTAATTTTTTAATCGAATTTTAAACAAGTACGAGTATATAAATTTCAGACAAGTTTGAATAATTCTAAACACATCATCTCAAATTGTTTAATTAATCGTCTCCGTTGGAAACATAGAATATGTAGGAAAATTGACAGAAAAATTACTAACGATTTATCGACGAGCCAATTCCGACCAAGAATCGTGCGCGTAAATGGATCAATTCAGTACTTGCGGGACAACTTTTTTTTTTAATATATTATATAATTTTGAAGTCATAAAATTAAGGATATTAATGGTGAACTTTTATCTTATATCATTGACTAAATAATTTTATGAATCACAATCATTCCACTTAGGGGGCGTTTACTAACTAGGATAAGATTGACTATTCTTATCCCATGATTAATTTAATCCCACATGTGTAGTTCCAAATATGAAGAATGATCATGTGTGATGAGATATACTTGAATTTAATTCTTAGAAGTAAATGCTTGATTAGCCTATATTATTTTTATCTATCCACCTTATCCTGTTTAGTAAACGCCCCCTTAAAGTTTTGTAAAAAGGAAAAATTATCAAGTACATAGTGAAATAATTCTTGAAGTTATATTTTCAGTTAAAAAAGTTATTCTCGAAGTTGGTAAAAAAGAAAACGAATGTCATCATTTATTTCTCTATGAATATATTTGGAAGATGATTATTTATATAATACTACAACTTATAATTACATTTTTATTTATTAAATATTGTGTGAATATTTTTGGAATATAGTTATGTATATAATTAAATATTAATTTCAGGTAAAAAGAAAACAAATGTCATCATTAATATTTTTGTAAATATATTTGGAAGATGATTATTTATATAATTTAAAATCAGTATTGTAATAAATAGGCCGGTTTTAGATTGGAACAATCGGGGTAGAGGATGATTATGAAGCGGTGATTTAACTTATTTTTTTTTCTTAATCTTGTGTTGAATTCATAATGTGGGGTATTTAAGGTCACTTTCATCTTATAGACAATCTTAACATCTATAGTATTACTCGTTATCTATATATCTCTTCTCTCTCTCTCACTACACGCTCCTTCTCTTGCCTCTTTTTCTTAATAAAAAGCTAAAAAATTAAGCTTAAGAGTCGCTTTCCTTTGAGAGAGAAATATATTTTTGCCCACATCGATTTTGTAGAAGAATAGAGCTTTAACAATTATCGAATGTAATGAGAATATATTAGTTATAATTTTTAACAAACACAACTATATGGGTTTGAGATGTAAACATGTGGTAAAATTACTTTTTAATTAAATTTGAGATGTGTTCAAGGGATATAATTTTTAAGCGAGTTTAGTAGATTGCATAATCGAATTATTTAAGGATAAAATAATTAACAAATAATATTTATTTTAATCTATCATATATTAGTACTATTTAATAATTTTATTAATTTTTATAATTTCCCGTCGATTTTCGACGGGTTATACGCTAATACTGTATAATATGGCCTTATAAAACGCATTAGTTCAATGAATTAACATCTCATATTATTCTTTAGAAGTATTCTATACAACTGTCTTCATGATTCAAATATGAATTTGGACCCATTTAATTCTAAGAAATTATTTCAAGATTCAAGTTTGATCTAATTAATCCTAATATTTTTAATTCCAATTGGATCGGATCGCCCTAGGGCTTTTTCCACTATATGAGACTACTCATAAATTTATGTTGCTTCGAAAAAGAATCCATCAATTAAATCAAACTGTTAATTAGGAGTTACTACTATATATCAATAACGTTTATATGAATTAATAATGTTCAATCCACACTATCAGTTACTCCCTCTATTTTCTATTAAGTGTCCTATTATGAAATTTGATTTATTTTTTAATAAGTGTCATATTTCATAAATTTTGAAAAAAATGATGCAACTTTTAAGAAAAATGATGCAAAACTTTATATTTTACCTAAGTAATAAATGCTAATTATTTACATTTTAAGTTTTCTAGGCAATAATTATAAATAAAAATAGTAATATATTAATTTTCTTGATTTGTATGTTTTGACGGTTGAGGACACTTATAAAAAAACAGAAGGAGTATATCCTTAAGTGGAGAATTGGAGTTTGTAGTTGTAGGTTGTAGCTGAAAATTACCCAACTAGAACCAATATTCTACTTAATTATTTCCATCACACCTCATCTCCTACGGTTGAGCCCTTTGTTGCATCTTATTACACACATGAAAACAATTTATGTTAATCCTCAATAAAAACCACAAAAATTTATAGGAGATAATAACACAACTTTAACATGTCAAATATTTATGAACTCAATGCATAAAAACAAAACAAAAAAAACATGTCAAGTATTTAGATTCAAATTTAAATCATAAGATTTGACCCCATTTCATGTGGGACTATCTAATTCTACTCGCACAAGATTCCCCAATAAAAAAAGTAGGAGTACGTCACGCGGTATTTAAATTTCCTTACAATGTTGTTCAAAAAAAAAAAAAAAAAAAAAAAGTATGAATTTGAGTGCTTATCTGAAATTATTACTATTAATTTGTCAATTTAATTTATCATTTATGAGCATTTATTAAGCGAAGCCAATTAATGATGCACAGAGGAAACACTATAAAAAGGGGGTGAGAGAGTTAGTCCATTTCGGAGTGAAAAAAGACAGCCCTATATACTTTCTCACTCTAAGAATCTACTCTCTCTCTCTAGGAATCCTCCTTTGCTTTTGCACCAAATCTATTGATGGGTTTGTCCGATGGCGATGTTTCCTCACAGTTCCGCCAAAATGTCGTCGTAATGCGCCACGGCGACAGGCTCGACAACGTCGTGCCTCTCTGGGCCGCCTCCGCGCCGCGCCCCTGGGACCCGCCGCTCGCCGACGACGGCCTCGTCCGCGCCTTCTCCACCGGCGAAAAACTCAGAAAACAGCTCGCTTTTCCGATCCACCGAGTTTTCGTTTCTCCCTTCCTGCGCTGCCTCCAGACCGCCGCCGAAGTTGTCTCCGCGCTGTGCGCCGTCGATAAGAAATCCGACGATCCCAATGACTTGACCTCCAACGGCGTCGTTATCGATCCCTCGAAAATCAAGGTCGGTTGTTATATTTTATGCATGAAAAAACGTTTATTTTTATGTTGACCTGCAATTCTTCTTTGCTGTATACATAACATTTTATTGTCGTTTGAAGTTGCGTCGGATAATCTGGTGTTGGATTCTTTGAATTTTAATGCTCTTTCAGTATACTTCTGTTTCATTAAATATAGTTGCCTATTTTCAGCTAGATTATTTCTTAGTGAATCATAATAACTGGATTAATTACTTTCACTGAATTTAAGTGGTGGCATGGCATGTCTATGTGAAAGATGAGATGTACTATAATTTACTCGTTGGATGGAATTTCATTTCATCGGCTGAAAATCTGAGATTAAACTTAAAGAGTTGTTACAAAAATATCTGCAGCCTGCATGATTTGATAATGTTGGTGGAATAATTTTTCTTGCGTTTTATTCAAATCTGTTTCGACCACTTGGAAAACCACTATCATTCTTCTCCACCCAAAAAAGTCATCCTTTTTTCATGATCTTTATCATATCACTAGTTACCTTCCTATACCCGGTTGAAACGCTTCTATTTATCTCAAATAAGCATCACTTTATTATAAACAAACTAAAATTTCCAACCCCCAATTCATTGAGTCTAGAGTTGAATTTACCACTTTTAAATTATTTTCTAGACTAACCACAAATTCATTAGACCCCACCACATAATGTTAGACAATACAAGTAACCGAATATATATTCAGTTCCAAACCTCTACTTCCAAAAGGTCAAATCATTCATCCCAACATATTTAAACCTCAAAAACCAAGTACAAGTTTGTAAACTAAATTCTGCAATACTAAATGGAACCAAAACCACCCCGTAGCTTTTCTTAAGATGCTAAAACTGGAAAATAACATGTCGTTGTTCATGTGTGCTCCAGGTTTCTATCTATATTTTAGTTTGATCAAGTGACAAAATTGTATATATGTCTGTGTGTGTGTGTGTGTGTGCATTCTTCTAATCCATTTCCATGCATGAGATATAGTGTTAAAAATTGAACTCTTGCATATTTTTCAGGTCTCAATGGAATATGGATTATGTGAGATGATGAACTCTTTAGCCATCCGACCTAACGTAGCTCCTAAAGATGGGATTTTTAGTTTCGACATATCACAGTGTAAATCTGTATTACCTGCTGGAACTATTGATAATACTGCTGAAATGATTTATAAGGAGGTAATATTACAACAATGCTTTCATTATATTGTGATCTCTACAATATGAGCTTGTAGCAGCTTAGTTTTACTATGCTAAAAGTTGGTGTTGCCTGTGAATGTAGCTGCCAAGATGGCAAGAGACATTAGATGCTGCCAGGGCTAGATATATTCAGATGATCAAAAATCTTGCTGACAAATATCCTTCAGAAAATTTGTTGCTAGTGACACATGGTAAGCCTCTCGACTAAAGTAGCGTTTACTGGCTCTCAAGCGACAGGCAGTAGTATTATAAACTTATTTTCGAGGTCTTGCATCTCAAGCTACCTGAGATGTCATGTCAACGCCATTTTACACATTTGATTCAGTACAGTTGCTTCTCTTTGTGATCTAAGTTTGAAAAAAATGGTCTGTTTGCAGGGGAAGGAGTTGGATCTGCTGTTGCAGGATGTTTTGAAGATGTTGAGGTAGCTGAAGTCGAGTATTGTGCATATTCCATCTTACAGAGGTCGGTAGTTTTCAACGAAAACAAGTCGTTCGCTGCTGGAAACTTTGTGGGATCACTTAAAGATCTAGTTGGTGTCCAGTTAATGCAAGTTCAAGAGTCCTATTAAATTGCCCTTTCTGTCCTTGTTACATGTACTTTTCTTTCCTTGTGTAATCAAATAAACTTGCCATTCTGTCGTTGCTACATTCGCGATTTGCATTACTGAATCAATGGTAAAACATTGCTTCCATCTTCCTTGGTTAGATAATAAACTTATCCATGATGTGAAAGCAGTTTCTTGATTTGATTATATTGTTTTGCAGTAAGATATAATAGCTACATAGAAAGTAATAGTCCAAACATGATTTACGGAGCAACTAGAATTCATTTCTAAATATCAACAACATGAAAAAAAACATGAACTAGTAACAATACAACAAAGTTGTAGATACAAGACAACCACGTAGAGAATGTTAGATCAAAATACAGAAAGCCATGTTTGTAAGATTGCGAGACAGGTAACGGGTCACGACCAGTCAGACGGGCTAGGAAGTTGCTCGATTTGATCAAACGAGTCGATGGGAGGGAAATCATCATCTACAAGACTGTCGATGTCCACTGCATCACGACTCTGTGATGTTCCAGAAACTTGAAACGATGGAGCAATAGGGACTTGTGCAGTGCCCAACGGCGAATGGCCAAAGCCATCATCAAGAAAAGTGGGAGCTCCAAGCCTGCCAATGAAGTCTTGGCCTTCTATCAGCAGAGGGTAGTCCGGTTGAAGAAGTGGGAAGTGAGGGAAGGCCATATGCTGCTCTTGCTCCGGAGGCGGACAGGCGGCCTGATGGTATACGACTGGGCTCGGATACACCACCTCTAGGAAAGGCAACATCTCTGTGGTCTCATTGTGTGCAGTAGGGAAAAACTGAGACTTTGACACAAATTCCTCTTCTTTAGGTGCCTGCAAATAGGGGAGTAAATTTTTTATGATGTATCATAAAAGGCAAAAAAAAAAAAAAAAAAAAAAAAATGGGAGAAGAGTGTGACCTTGAGAGATGGAAGAAGATGAAAGTTGGAGTTGGAGTTGTGAGATTTGCTTGATGATGGAGTGGAGGTCTGCAGAATTCTTGCGAGTCTCTTTTGCCTACTGCTCCAGAAATTCTTGACGTCGTTGTCTGTTCTACCGGGTAAATACGTTGCGATTTTCGCCCATTTGTTCCCGAATTGTGCTTGCAGATCAATCACCGTTCTCTCCTCCTCTGCTGAGAACTTCACTCCCCTGCCGGAAAACAAAAACACACACAACACACAGTAGCCACAATCATCAAATTTTCACACGCAACAAAGGGAGAAAAGAGAATCCTGAGGCATGCGAATAAGCAAATTCGACGGAAAGGGCAAAAAGAGAGCATTTTTAACCTATTAACACGGTTGCAGCAAGAAACACAAGGCCATAATCATCAGCCCATCAGCGAGGAAAGAAAAACAAAAAACAGAAAACAGAAATTTGTACAATTGCAGGCACACACAGATAAAGAGAGAGGGAGAGAGTTTCGTACGTCTTCAAGTCAGGGCGGAGTTTGTTGACCCATCGGAGGCGACAGGACTTGCCGGTGCGGCGGAGGAGGCCTTTGGATCGAATGGAGCTCCAATCTCTGGGGCCGTACTTCTTCACGTGATTTATCAGCACTTCGTCTTCTTCAACTTTCCATGGACCTTTCTTTATATCCCGCATTTCATCATCGCGCGCAATCCTCCTCTTCCCTTCCATCATTCTCTCTCTACTCTCTCTCTAAAATGCTGCTTGATTCCTCAGTCTAGTTAATCTCACGGAGACCGAGTGATCCTGCTTCTGGATTCTGTACTCGCTTAATTGTCTGCAGATTATCTTTGGAGTGGTGATGGTATTCTCTCTCTCTCTCTCTCTCTCTCTCTCTCTCTCTCTCTCTCTCGGATATAATGTTTGTATCTATTTACTGTGTTGTGAGAATTGGAATTGGAGAGAGAGTGGCGGTTGAGACGGTTATTGCCACTATCTGCCCACTAATTAATTTACCCGCTTTCCCCAATTCTCTCTTATTTGAATTTCACCTTATTGGGCTTATTTTACAATAGAGGCCGTGCCATTCTTTATTGGATTATTATAAACCCATTTTTCAGCCCATTAGATAAAACTGTAGCATTCATGATTTAAAAAGAAAAGAAAAAAAAAAAAAACAACATAGATGGAAATGTAAATACTCCTCCTCCCACGGTAAATATTCCTACTTATTGTACATTTTTTTTATTCATCAAGAATAAATCTACTTCACTTTTCCACTAATATCAATTAAGACCTACAACAACTTTCACTCTCTATACCATTCATAATAACTTTATTAGATTTCTTCAAAATATGAACCCACTTCCAAATGGAATTTTTATTAGATTTCTTCAAAATATGAACCCACTTCCAAATGGAATTTTTTTTATGGAGGGAGGGAGTATCAAATTAAACAAAATTTATTTTTGTTTGTCCAAGTCCAAAATCTTAATTTTTTTTAAGTAAAAAACTATTATACAGTATGAGGTGAATCGGAAAACATACAAAAGAAGTTGAGAAGTAGTCACGTGCGTACCTTGAGGAGCACGTGAGCTGCACAACCCAAAACCCCAAGGCCAAGGGCCAAGCCCCTTCCCCTCTCGCTCATTTCAACCCTATGTGCCTCCAATTTCTGATTTCTTGATTCTTTTATTTTACTCTTTCTTGAGATTTCTTGATCAGAAAATAAACAAATTTTCACTTTCAATAAATTCACACAACTGCGTGGAAAAACAAATAATCAAAGCTTAAGGTTGTTGCAAGCTATGTACAGAGGTGGGTTTGCTATGAAGAATAAAGTGGCTAATATTTTGAGCTCATCATGCAACGGGCTGAAGCGTAGGAATTTCAACTCTGTAACTGGTGTAGATTCCTCTCAATATTCATCGTTGGCGACAGGAAGATCATTGGTTAGTGATTTTTACAAAAGGCGATGTAAAAACTTTGTTTTGGGTGTTTTAGCTGATGTAAAAACTCTGTGTTTTGTGGTTTTAGCTCATGTATTTTGATCAATGCACTGTGCGAAATACCCGTTTAATGTCAATCGTCTGTAAACGTACTGCTAATTATGTAATTGAAATGTTTGATTATTTGGAAACACAATCTTGGTTTAAGACTAAGAGGGATGATTTCTGTATTGAAAGATTTGTGATTTTGGCTGTGCATTCGTTATTAATTAATTAGCTAATTTGTTTGATGATTATGTTATGCTGTTGAATTCCGTGCTTGTGTTGTGCAATCGTGCAAAACATTTTGCTCCATGATTTTCTCTCTTGCTACATGCCTTAAAGATTTGCCAAGCAATAATCGAAAGTTTCTTATCCATCTGCATTTTATTTTTGGGTGCCTATTTAATGTCTCTTGAAGCTTTATGCAGCTTTATGCTACTCTTTATGCTTACAAGATGGTAATTACAGTTGGACTCAAGCCTATTTATTTATTTATTTGTGTGTGGTATATTTAGTCTCTTTGGTTTATGGTTATGTTTCAAGTTCCATGAATAGTCTTAGTCACTACAAATTTTTTCCTTGTGTTTCTGGCAATGGGACCTAACATTGATATTACTAATCTCAAAGTGGATTAAGGTTTAAATATTCTTTATTTACTTATAAATTGGCAGAAAAAGTGAATTGGTTAGGGGCTTTTGGCTCATCAGGATGAAAGCTAAAGAATAGTTTACCCTGCGAGATAGCATCTTCCTGCATATTCTACCTGGCTGTATTCCAGTTTTCTGTATGAAATAATGTTATCTTTCTATCTAGAAATACATTTTAGTGATGCTGATTTTTTGTCTTTTACCTTTGCAGGTTGCTCGTCCTGTTGGTGGTGGTATGTAGATTTCTTTGAATTGCTGAAAATCCCAAGTTCCATTTTGAAGCCATTATAGGAAAAAATACGGCACAAATACGAGTTCCGCACCACTGCATATTTGTGTACAATATTTAGAATATAGTTTGAATTATTCTGTTCCAGCAGTATTACGGTTGTGCATGTATATACTATCTTAAGGACTCCGTATCTCTTTTCCTTTTATATCTTTTTCTTGTTAAGGCGTGGTGTCAGGGTGTCCAAGTGGGGTTTGGGGGTGGTTTCAGAAAGTGATGGTCATGTAGTTTCCTTTTTGTTTATAATCACTGGTATCTTGCAGGGAACTCTATCCTACGCAAGGATGAGTGGGCTATGAAACATTCTCTGGTCTATCTGCCATCATTTCAACTTTCCGCAAGTGCAGGACGGCATATAAGCCGTTCTTTCCTTGCAAGATCCTTTGCATCCCAGACTACAGAGTCAAACAAACCAAAAAAATCACAGGTTTGTCCTTCAGTCAAAATAAATTGCATGCACTGGTGCATAAACCTTAGGCATAGCCTTATTTAAAACATGTGCAGCCACTAGGATCCACGAATCATTTGTGAAGAAACATTTTGTGATTTTAATTCGAAGGACCTTATAATGCCATATCTGACTCTCAAATCAACTTCCTTTGCATGAATTGTTCATTTATGAAGATTTGCTTGATGGTTTAGTTATACCATTTTTTTTCCATGTTCTACCTACTTTGACAGGCTCGAAAAGAGATATCCACCGTTGAAGACCCTTTCGATTCTCCCACTTATAATATCCCGGAGAAGCCAGTGACATTCACGGAGGGAGCTTCTTATAGTCTTGTAATTCTTGCAGGCCTTGGCATTGCTGGTGCTGCAGCATATGGGGTTTTCAAAGAACTTATACTTGAACCAAAAGAGTGAGTTCAAAATATTTGTTCCTGAACACGTGTATTCAGCTTTTGGTTTTACTCTTGTTTTCTGTGATATTAATGATGATCATGTTTTTCAGGTACAAAATATTCAACAAGGCTCTTGAAAGGGTTCAAAATGACAGCCAAGTATGTTTGCTCTATTTTCTGTGCCATGAATTTCATTTTCTTTAATGTTGAGCAGGAAAGAATGAGCTACTCCACCACATATGGACGTTATTAATTGCAGAACTGTAAAATGTAAACGCAGGCTTCACCGAGAAGTTGATATAAGACTTTGATATTCTTTTTAGAACATAGGTTCGAAGCAGTATTAGATGAAACAATTTCACCATAAATAACAAAATTCTGGTCTGAAATTAACTGGAATGATAGTGCTTTTAGTGTCTCAGATTAGTCAAATTGCTCCATCAGCTTCATTTCTTCCAGATTTTACATTCATGAGCTCTCTGATTGTAGATAATTTATTCCATAAGAATGGGACTTTATTCTTTTTGGATTGGAAATAGAATCATTGCTTGCTACTTTAATGATTAAGATATTAGTAGAAATCATCTCCACTTCATATTCATTTATTTCCATTGTATATTGGTCTCTTAACACAGCTTGATATTGAAGTTTCATTCATAGGTCTTGGCTAGTCTTGTTGACCCCGTCTTAAATTCATTTCTACCAACACAGGTTAGGGTAAGAATTGGTTCCCCCATCACTGGCTATGGATCAGAAAGCAGGAACCGCGCTGCTCGTCAACGGATTCCCCACAAAGTATGGAGTGATGATGATGGCACTGAACATGTACTGGTAAGTTGCACATAAAATCAATCTCTCTATAATATACCGAAGCTATTACAAATGTGGATATTATAGACTAAGCTTGCAAACATCTCAAGAACATCATGGAGTAATGGGCGACTGCCATTGTAGGTTAATTTCTTTATTCGCGGACCACACGGAGCAGGCAAAGTTATGTCAGAGATGTTCAAAGACAAGGTGGACAAGGAATGGAAGTTCATGTATTTAATTGTTGAACTCACTTCACCTTCCGCAACTCAACTCATGCTCGAGTCTTACATTCCAGCATGAGAGCATACCGGTTGATCAATTTTTGTCCAGTGTCTAGATGTTGGGCCTCAACGCGATATCCCATCAGCGGCTAATCTTGACATTTTAAGTTTGTTTTGAAAACGATGGTGCAGATATGAAGATTTTCTTCAGTTTGGCAGTGCTTGAATTGTATTCGGCAGCAATCTGTTTGTGGCCAGTTCACTTGCTGATTTCTAGCTTCTTCTTTTTTCACTTTTTTCCCCCTTCAATTTTCTTGAATGTCATTTTTGCTGCATTAGAACATATCAAAAAATAGAGTGGTGGTACATTATCCACATGTAGTACAACAAAATTTTTCTTGAATCCAAGAATTTTGGTGCATTTTGATAATAAATATTTCACTTGCCTCCAATCTGTCAAGTGTGTGCCTTTACCAAGCTAATCATTTTGTCCTCAAATAATTGCAGGTTAAAAAAATGCATTTAAATAAAGAGGAGAATAGAAAAGGAAAGTTCTGGAAACCTCTTCCTAAGAAAAAAAACGTACAAATGGTTTATTGAGATCCTACACTTTTATTGCTTCGTGCTCTTGCGTGCATTCTTTATATTTGCATTAATAGTCTTGAGGTCTTCCAGCTGCATCGATATTAACAAGAAAATTTAGTAAAATAAATAAAACTGGTCATGCAAAATTAAAACAGTTCTTTTCTAAACTTGGACGGATTTTTAACCAGGTAAATAAAAGTTGCAATATGCTGAAAATAAAATAGAAATGGCGTCTTTATATGCCCCAGGCGATAAACAGACAACAATTAATTCACATAAAAAAACAACACAAAAAAGAAGAGAAATTGGCAACTGAAGGGGGCTTTGAGAAGGCCTGAGGAGCACTTTAGGTCATCGAGTGGCCGAAACCCTGTAATTCGAACAAGCCAGGGCCTATACTGATCTGAGTTAAAGTGTGCATCAACCAAAATTGCTCCATGAGCAAAATCAAACAAAAATAGCATTACAGGGGACTGGGGTAGATCTTCATATTCTGCTTCAAATTCAGCAAGTGTTGCACTGAGCTTACTGTAAATGCTCTTTAAAGCAAGAAACTCCTCTATACTTTTAGTCCTTGTTTTTACATCTATGTAGCTGTTAACATCTTAAAAACTTAATCATCTAAATACTTAAAAATAATTTCTCAAGTAACTATCTAACACCAAGCTCTAAAAACATCTTACTTACGATTTAAGACACTAAAAAGCTCCTTAAAATAAGCTTAGCAAAAAAGACCCAATGAGCCCAAAATACAACTTGACTCTGATTAACCTACGAGACAAACTAGCAGCTAAATATCAGAAATGGTATCAAGTAAATTACTACTATTTGTCATGGGGTTCATATTATTGTGATATTATGACCAAGAACGAAAGCACATTTGTACAAACAACATGATATTATTTTCATCCACATCAAGAGGTCGATCTGCACCATCTACGATTACTTTCACTCATTTATCAGAACCCATTTCACCTCTTCCAGGAAGCAAGTTCGTATCATAAAAAACCTATTTCCTAACCATCACTCAGCTAACACGGCTCAAGCACTCATCTAGTTATCCACCATACTTGTCTTCAACGATCTCACCACGACATAAACTAGCCAAAATAGCACAAGGATCATAAGACACATAAAAAAAAATTACAACTATATTTACGAGCAAATCTAAGCCAAGATCATAGTAAAAGAACTAGATTATATATATTCTAGATATATTGGTTTCACCAAATTTCTAATTTTATTCTAACATAAGTTTCATTAGATCGATTTTTATCATAAATAATAGTAGTATAAATAAGTGGAATTTTGAACTAATTGCTTTATATTTAGTGAGCTAGTACACAACTAATGAGCTTGCTGCTCACAGACTAACTAGTTGAAAATTGTGAAACATGAGCTTTTGTACGAGTTCAACTACAAAATGCTCGTGAATAGACTAATTCGTTTATAGCTCCAATCTTTAGATCACCCATTTCAATGAGCAATAGCATTATTTTAGATACGTCAAACGACCAATATCGACCAATAATTATAGACTTCTAGTTACAATGGAAAGAGAACCATAGTGCTAAACTTAAACTGGTCAAGGAGTAGCAGTTTTAATAACTACATTATTCCTAGCACGGAAATTTAACAGACCACTTCAAAGATAGCAAACAAAATAACATTTTTTCTTTCTTATACAATTGTTGAAAGTATGTGTTAAACTAGTTTATATGCAATTAGACCAATAATAAAACATAAAATCAGAGGGTTTAGACAACAATTCATATTTCATAGATCAATAAAGTTTGGAAATAAAAGAACCCTTAAAACCTAATTGACATGAGATTCTGCATAATTACATTTCTCTGAAATAAAACATAAAAATAAAGAAAAAGGAAAATTGTCGAGATCGACAAAACCAAAAAGTTAGAGAAAAATACATACAGAGCGGATTCCTGAGAGCTGGAGGCCTGCAACGGCGCCGGTGGCGAAGGCGCCGATAAAGAGGGAAGCGACGGCGAAGGCCGTTAAAGGCATGAGGTTGTTGTGGCCGGCGTATCCCCTTTTGAAGATGGCGACGCCCCACCCCAATTGGGCGGCGGTGGCGCCACCCCAGAACCAGTAACCATTGATTGCGCCATTGGCCAACACTCTACTTTCTTCCTTTTCCTCCATTTCTCTCATTTCTCCAGTTACGTACGCCATAGCTAAGCCTAAGTTCAACTTCTATTCAGCTCAACTCGGCTTCATGTTTTGGGTCCTTTCTAAATGGGCATTCAAATTGGGCCTTTTAATTACTAGTACTACTTTTCTTCTACAGATGGAATGGAGCTCAAGTGTTGGAACAATTTAATTCAACCACCTTCTATTTTTAACTTAGCTTTCAATATTCTGATTTTTCTATATATCATGAAATATATGAGTACAATGTAAAAGTATAGTTATATTGGACCGAATGACCGGATACATATCATTTTGTTATCGATAAAAGATTCTATATCTACAATTGTATTTAAACCGAAATTGATATTAAAATAAAAGGTTATTATTTTTGTAGAACCACGTCAAATTTTTTCTTTTTTTTTTTATTATTATATGTGACAATCAAGTATTAGGCTTTCTGCATTGGGCTGTCTCAAGACACCCCAAGATGGAGACAGTGGGATGCGAAGGAGTGCGTCTCCAGACCGGCTCAAGCCAGCTTCCTTCCTTTTTTATTTTATTATTTTAATTCATTTTTCAAATTATTCACCCTTCACTCTTCAAATCTTTCACTCTCATTTCTTCATCTCTTTTTTTCTTGAAAAAATGGATCCCAACAATCTCTTCTCGTCGGCGTGGTTTCCCAACATGTAATTTTTGGAATTTATTTAATGAAAATTTCTAATTTTATAATATTAAAGTTAGAGACGCTTTAGAGACAATTGAGATGCAGAGGTAGTGTCTCTAAGAGCATCTCCAACAAGTAGTTCTTAAAGTGGAGTTCTATCCTCATTTTTGGTGAAAAATGGTGGGGTCCCAATCATTGGATAGAACTCCAGCAAAATTCTACAATGGAGAGTTCTAAATGGAGTTCTATCCAATGATTGAATAATTTTTATTTTTATTTTTAATAGTTGAAAATAAAAAAAATAAAAAAAATCTCAAAAATGCTCAACTGCCGACACGTGTCCAATTTGGAGTTCGAAGCCGAAGTCGAAATTTCGACCTACTGCTCGAACTCATGCTCGAACTCCACCTCTCCAACGGCTTAGAACTCCTGCTTGACCTCCACCTCTCGCTTAGAATTCAGCTTAGAACTCCTGTTGTAGATGCTCTAAGTGCTGAAATTAGAATTAGAGACATCTTGGAGACACTTTCAAGAGATGCAAACAGCCTTAGTACCTACAAAGATCGATAGATGGATAGTGTTTCTACCTAGATTTAACGACCAATACCAATTTTGTACTTAGCTAATTAAATATAAGTAGTAGGAGTAGTTGGCTCCAAGTAAGTAGATATGATTACAAATCCTCCTCCTCAATCTTCTTCTGTTGACTTGTTTGAGGAGCAGTCTAATGCAATGTAGGTGTAGGTGTAACCATTCCAATCCCATGTGACGCCCCACGGCTGTGCCGACATATATTATTATTATCGTAAAAACTTGTATAAGACCGGTCGTATGATATGCGACCGTCCTCAACGCGTAGTGTATGCGGAACACGCGTCTTAAAATGACCGTTCGTTTGAGCACATGAGATACAAGCGCACAAAAAGCGCGTCCACGTGCGTGTGAAATATATATATTTTTAATAGGGCGTGTGTATTACACGCATCTGACTTATTATTATTTTAATCCGTCAGATTTATTAGGGCACTTTCTAAAATGTGCTAATAGGTGTTTTTGAGTGTATTTCTATCTGTCACAATATTTTATTATTTTTGTAAAATTTCCAGATTCTTTTTGTTTTTTCTTCTTTTGTCAAGAGTCGAGTGAGGGGAGCTAAAGACCTCGGAGCGAGCCGAAGAATCCAAGTTGTTGCCACTAAAATTATCTTTATATTAGTAATCGAAGTCGAAAGCGAAGCCGTAAAATCGGAGCCGAAGACGGAGTCGAAAATAAAATGAAAAAAAAATCTAAAAAAATTAATTAATTTCGACCGGATTGACCCGATTGACCCGCGTTGACCGGGTCGGGTCAATTTGGATCCGGTATCTTCCCAAGCGACCTGTTGCACAGGAGATCGCCTCTATTATTATTATTATTATTATTATTATTATTATTATTATTATTATTATTATTATTATTATTACATCCTCATTTTATTTACTGTATGACATTTCTTTGCAACATCCTTATTTTTAGACCCTTCAAATTTTAGGAAAAATATTACACGCATCAAAATGTAAATAAAATATATCGAGCCTGATTTCTTCATATTGAAGAATTTATGTGGAGAGCCGAAGCCCGGAGATAGTCGTTTGATGTCCATGTTGCAAGTGGAGAGATCCATGTAAATTTTTTTAATCTTGCAAAATTGAACAATATATTTTAGTTACATATTCTAAAGTTGTGGCATATTTAAAATTTTGGCATATGTTTGAGCATTTTAGAATATTTTCTCAAAAAAATCATTTTTACAATTTTCTCTATATAACAAATTGGCTGAGATACAATTGAGGATAATAATATCGCATTTGGGTTTCTATTGGGTCAAAGTCGCTTTTTCTAAATTAAAATTAGGGCTTTTTAT
Organism: Schizonepeta tenuifolia; assembly: GCA_029490685.1. Classification (NCBI taxonomy): domain Eukaryota; kingdom Viridiplantae; phylum Streptophyta; class Magnoliopsida; order Lamiales; family Lamiaceae; genus Schizonepeta; species Schizonepeta tenuifolia. Next base: position 93,028,024 of record CM055958.1, read on the forward strand.
GGTTCTCATTGGAAGAGTGGGATTCTTTTCGTTTAATAATTAGGATACTCATACCAAGTAAAAGTTGGGGCGATCAAAATTTCTAGTGGAGAAGTAGAAAAACAGTCCTAATGAATAAACTCCCTTTAACTATTGAATATGAATTTGGACCTGAAATCAATAATGAGACCCATCTAAACTTGTACAAATTTTACTATCCTTGATACTTCAAGTAATCCCACCAACATTATCATTCCAAAGGAAAGAAAAAGAAAAAAGATTGAGACAAGAAAAATAAATACATATACTGTAGTATTGTTATACCTAGCGTAGGGCAGGTGAGCTAGTAGAAAAAGTTGAGATTGAGCAATATTGCAACGGTGTTTTTCTTTTGAGGGAAGTAAACTTAGCGAGTTTTCTTGAAATTAAGTAGGGAAGGGATGCCTTGAGAGGAGGGGACCCCACAAGACCAATTCAAATATCAACAACTCAAAAAACTTCAATTTTTCCTCCTTGTCAGAAAAAGTCAAGCCACCCAACATTAGTTGCCATAATTGTCCCCCTTAATTTAGATTAGATTGGCCAAACCTTTTCTTTTCAACTCTTCCACAGTTTGAACCAAATGCAGCAGCGTCGAACTGGCATCTCCATCAAATTCAACAAGTTCGATTCCAACGACAGACATCAACTTCACCCTACAACTTCAAAGCCAAAAGCATCAAAGATGAGAATAGCACTTCGGCTCTGTTTTTGCCTTTTTCTCACCACATTCCAATTCCCAGCATTTATACAGCAAAGGAAAGAAATTGGAAGAGGAACAAGTGGCAAAAATCCACAAATCTATCTTGGATCAACCAACTACACGAGTAAGAAAACGGAAAGGGCTACCAACCATTTCTGTTCAAGTATCCATTCTTGCATCACTACTCTTACAACGCCGGTGGCACGAGCTGAGAAAGGGTTCCGGTGGGAATTAGATTTAGCAGCTTCCAACTCAACTACCAACCTACGATCTTGTGCATACAATCTAAAGTACACACTTCATCATATTAACACGGTGCTCATCAAAGTTCTCAATTGAGCAGAAAACAAATGAGAGTAGAATACCATGTATGAGAATATTTGAGCCCAGTCAAGATTCATGAGTATGAACTGCTAACAGAACAAAAGACATGAAATTTCAACAACAGTTTGTCTTCCAGGCATGAGCAGCAAACAATGTTCAAATACAGTTAACCCCAATTAGTGATTATTCATTTAAAAGGAAAATGAATCAAAACTTATTGAGTAACTGAGAACTGAGAAAGAAAATCTAAAACATCTAAAAATCCATATTTACATCTGCAACTAATAATAATAAATAGAACTATCATTCATCTCTCAATTCTTGGAGATCAGCTTTGAAAGGGGGAAACAAAGGAGACAAGAAAGGAACAAAGAAACTGGGATGCTAAACCCTAAAAGAACACTAGTTGTTCTTCCTCTCAAATACTACAAGTTACTGCAGACTATACCTTCAAATGGCATCCCACCAAAAAAAAAAAGTTGGAAGCGAAGCAGCTTCCAGAAACTGCATCTTAAGGGTATAATCATAAGTCAGCCGCTGCATCTATCCCTGTATACAACAGCACCGTCATCCATATCAGAATTCAAGAATTCGAATCCAAAGCTAATTGGGATGATCTGGGCTGTATACCTTCATAGAATTCTCAGAGACCTTGTACGAATCTGCAGTTATCGATACCAGCCACAATCCAGGGAAACAAACCTGCGATCCATGAAAATTTACAAAAATCAATCACAATTATAACAGAGAAACACAGTATTTGTAACAAAATAAATAATTAATTAAGAGACAGAGACAAATTCAAGCCAAATCAGATCTTATCTTACATCCACTTGTTTCTGTATGTTTTTTGCCCTCTTCTTGGGCCGCCTTGCCGGCTTTGATCCAGTCAGCGAAAAAATATCCTCCTCGATCTCCTCTTTCGTTAGCGAGACAGAGATGCTCAGCTTCCTCTTCTCCTTCTTCCCACCGTTACCGCCGTCGTTTTCGCCTGATCTATTGTTCAGACTCCTCAACGGCGACTGCGCTTTACTCCTTTCCGGTATCGGCTGACTGTTATGCTTCAGCGGACCTCCGTTCACGTTCAGCGACTTGTGTATAGGCCTCCGAGGCCTCAAATTCCATGTCTTCGTTTCTTCATCAATATTGTTGTTATTGATCTTCTCCTCTTCTGGCACTTCACCACTGCAATCATCTTCGTCGTTGTTTTCAGACTTCAGCGGCTCTTGTTGCGGATTTTCGTCCTCCGTTTTGCTGCTCTTGCAAGGAATTTTGATTAAGATTTTCGATCTCTTGGTTCCAACCGCATCGAATACTTCTTTCGCCTTTGATTTAGCCTCGAATTTCTGAGTAGTTCGCTCAGAAGTTGTTGAATGGGGCCCGTTTCTTGCCCCGTCCGACGTCGAATTGGTTGAAAGATTTCTCCGGTGCTCAACGGAACCACCTTTGCCTTTGCCGGAAGCTTCGGAATCCGGAGGCGAATCATGCCTCGGCAAATGCCAAGCCGGATCACCGCCGGAAGGCGAGTGTCTCCTCCACTCGCGTAGCGGATGTGGTTTAGATGATTCTCCAGGAGACCGTTTCCCCAAGTTATCCCCGTGAACCGGAGACCGACGAGGTGACGGCGCCGCCGCCGCAGCAGCAGCGGAGTCACGGTAAGGGGACTGGTTCCGAGGCGGCGTCGCCGAGACGGAATCGCGCAGCGGCGACTGGCGGATAGGAGATGCGGTGGAGATATTCGGCCGCCGCGACGGCGATTTGATGGAGCGGCGGCGCTGGTGGGGGCCGCTGGAGTTTCGATCCTTATTCCATTTGAGATGCGGCAGCGTAAAATTGTGCAGCGGCTGAGATTTTGCAGGAACAGTGGAAGCCATAGCAGCAGGCACCAATCGCCTTTGAGCGCCGATTTCAACAAAACTTATTCAATTTTTATCAGCAGATGCAAATCGGAAAGAACAGCGTAAACTAATCTGTTTCGTGATCGGCGGCGAGGTCACATCTCAGACGATGCGAAATCAAATTAGGTGCATGAAACGAGACTCAGTGTGTGTTTGTATGTGCGCTCACGCGCTTGTGGATAAATTTTTGTTGGGGTTAAACGTGAATGAAGCTTGAGAGAACAGAATTGATGATTTAGAGAGAGAGAGAGAGAGAGAGAGAGAGAGAATGAGGTTGCAGAGAGAAGAAGATGAAAGGGAAGTGAGGTGGAGGAGGAGGAGGAGGAGGAGAAGAAAGTTAATAAAAATTCAACTAACACAAAAAATAATTTATATTTATATTTATATTATATATACAGACGTGTATATACATAATATACTTTCACACACAAACACGCACGCGCTGGCTCAAATCGTTAGAAGAGGGATTTGTGAACCCTAATTAGGGTTAGTCATTGCTTCACATGAATATCATTTACTTTTTTATTTTTTCTTTCTCCGTATTCGAATAGAAGAATTCTATAATCTTATGGGGAGAGAGGAAGATAGCGTTTCTAAAAAAATGATTATATAATTTTCGATTTGAAATTAAATAAAAAAAAGTAGGAATTGAAATTAAATAAAAAGAATAATGAGTTTATTAATTGTATAATATATTTATAGTTATTTCCGTCATTATTATGATTTATTTGTATGCAATATTAAATTTGTTCCTAGTTATTTATTTTTTCACAGAATTATCGTATATATTTTAGCTTTCGACAAATTTCACTATTTTTTCGAACATTACAAGAAATTTTAAAAACCGCATAACGATGAACTTAAAATCATAATTTTTGACACAAACATTAACCACTCTACCACTAAACTAACCCAAATAATTTCACTATTTTTAACTCCAACAAAACTACGCACTACGCACATCTCATCTGGGCAAATTCTCTTCGGCTACGTCTCGCCAATCATTTCAGGTAAGTATGCAAATTTCCTATATTACTTGTATTTAGCCTCCAAGTACACAAGCTTGTATAATTGTGCTTTTTAATCCAATTTTTTTCTGTCTAGAAAATACACAAATTTTGTGGGGCTTACTTTTAGATTTAGCTCGAATGCATTGTCCATCGAAATTATGTCTTAATGTTGGCACTGATCATTTTCTCTGACATTGATGAATTCCAAACATAGCAAGTTTGTGTATTTTCTCCTCAAAATATTAAATCCAACAAATTCATCCAGTATTCAAATTGTAAAAATATTTAATTGCATCACTTTTGTCGGGTTTTTTCTTTTTTTTTTTTGAACCATTAATTGAAATTCTTGTTCTGCCGTAAGACTATCTGCATTTCTTAGAGATCATTAGGGTGTTTCAAGGGGTGCTCCAGTACTAGAGCATCTTTAGAGATCTCTACCTCTGCATCCCAAGGGTGCTTCAACACAATATTAAACAATTCCCTATTTTCATTAAATTAATTCATAACATTCCATTAATAAAAATAACATCAAACATTACATTAATTCAAATAAAATAAAATTTTACATTAATTAAAATAAAATATAAAACATTACATTAATTAAAAAAATTACATTAATTAAAAATGCTCGACTACTCCCGTAAAGGTCCAAATTTCTGGTAAAGGTGCACGGTGAGATCATTGGTAGCCGAACGTCCTTTCGTTGATCTCTCAAGTCGGTTTCCCATTGGAGATAGGTCTTAAAGGCGATCGGAGTGGTCCGAAAGGATATCCCGCTAGTGGACGGAGAATCGGAGTCGTCTCTCCAATTCTCCATATCTTCCCACTCGTCTTCGATGATCATGTTGTTTAAAATAATACACGCGAACATGATGTCTCGGAGATGTTTCTTGTACCAGCACCGACCCGGAGCGCGTATTATTCTCCATCGGGCTTGGAGCACTCCAAAGGCTCGCTCTATGTCCTTTCTCGCCGCCTCCGCATCCTCTTGAACCTCGCCGTCTTTGGGTCACTTTCAACCCTCGGCGCTTTGATCAGTGTAGGCCAAGAAGGGTAGATCCCGTCGGTCAAGTAGTACCCTCTGTCGTAGCGGTTTTCGTTGACGGTGAAGTTGCACGGCGGAGCTCTATCCTCAAGCACATCGGTGAACAAGGGCGACTGATTGAGGACGTTGATGTCGTTGTTGGAGCCGGCACACCCAAAAAAGGCATGCCAGATCCACAAATTCTGCGACGCCACCGCCTCCAAGATTAAGGTAGGCACGCCTTGATCGCCGCGAGTGTGGACACCCGCCCACCCTTTTGGGCAGTTCCTTCAAGCCCAGTGCATGCAATCCAGGCTCCCGAGCATCCCCGGAAACCCATGCCGCGCCTCGTGCATTTCGAGCAGACGTGCGGTGTCAGCGGCGTTGGGCTTCCTCAAGTACCGCTCGCCGAAGAGGTCGATCATTTCCCAGCAAAACTTTTTTAAGCAAAGGCGGCCCGTGCTATCTCCGATCTTCAGGTACTCGTCAAACGTGTCGGCAGCACCACCGATCGCCAGTTATCGCACCGCCATCGTGCATTTTTGCACCGACGTCAGCCCCCATCGTCCGAGTGCATCTTGTTGATGCGTGAAGTAGTGGACGTTTTCCTCCAACGTCCTGCAGATGCGCAAGAACAAAACTATTTACTATTATTATTATTATTATTATTATTATTATTATTATGAATAACATTCCAAGAAAAGAAATAAGTAACCAACATTCTAGAAGCTAGTATGTATGATCGGGCGTCTCTCATAATTCTTTGATCTATACATCGGGAAAACACAAGTCACGAGAAGTTTTTTTTTTTCCTTCTATCAGTAAAAGAGAAGTTTTATACAAGGGGTACTCAAGCCCTTACAAGATATAAAATTTAGAACAAGACACAACTCTAACACTCAGCTAAGCAAGCTCTAGGATCCAAAAGTCACGTTGAATGTGAAACACCATATAAATTTGGAACATTAGACGACAAGCAAGATCAAATTCTAATCTTAATTTCATCAACCACCTTCCCGACCTCACAAACACATCCCTCAAAATCTTCTTAGTTCTAACCTTCCAAATAGTCTACACCACACCAATCTAAATAGTAGCAGCAATTCTTGAAACAACACCTCTTCCAAAGAGCTCACAATGTTGAAGAAAATGAATAATAGGATCGAAGTGATATATCATTGACGCATGCATCCACTTATGATAGTGAGACCAAACGTTAGATGCAAACTTACAGTTAAAGAAAAGGTGTATTACGATTTCATCATCTTCTTTGCAGAAGATACACCTCGCACATGTGGCATCAAAATTGATTCCCCTCTTACTCAGATTATCTTTCGTTGCAATCCCTTGTTTCAGAACCTTCCAAACGATAGTTGGACATCTTCTTGGAGCATAACTCTTCCAAACAATAGTTGGACGTCACGAGAAGATTTGCATATACCTACGGTAATGAAATTATTATTTCATATGTTATTTCCAATAAATTTGATGTACTTGCATGTATGATGAGCATAAAATAAACAAATAAAAAATATGTAAAGTCAGACTCAAAAGCTAGCGAGTAGCTAGTTGTTATGTAACTAATTTTTAGGCCGAAGCCTATAACTTTGTTTCTTTATCTACTTTTTTTTTTTCAAGGGAAGAACATTTTTTTTTCAAATTTATGCAGAAAAACTAGAAGACTATGTGTGGAAAGATACTTTGTGAAATCTTTCATTTTATGGTACACATTATATTAATTTATTATTATTATTATTATTATTATTATTATTATTATTATTAATGCATGTCATATTTATTGAGTGTCATATCACAAATATTGGATGATTCACACACATATATAGACAAAAATAAATTAATATATGTAGCACATACTAAATAATGTATACGAAAAAGTACCAAACGGGAAAAACGTTCTTTTGCTTAAATAAGATTATTAATTTATGGTTCGTAAGGAAACAAATGAGTTTTTGAAATGGTTTATATATGCCCCAAATTTCTTTTTAAATAATACATTTGCATTATTAAGTTTATTTTCCACTATTTTCTTTTGCCTCTCTCTATGCATCCTTTACGCATATTTTTAAATGTATGATTTGCTTCGTCAACAATCAAGTTGGCATCTGTTCGTAGACGAGCTACCTACTATTGAACTTTGTTGGTCACTATTGTATTTGTATATATCTTGTACATATATTGAAATAGAATTAATATATATTTTATCGTCTTATATGTTACACATATGTACCATTATTCCATTAAAATCAAGTTATAAGATCTTTACTACAAAACTGATCACAACGCAACGGTAAATCGCGCAGAGATGAAGGAGGGATTTTTAAGTTTAAATGATTTGGTGAAAATGTCAATAACGTCCATGCTTACACACAAAATTAAACAAACAATAATGATTAATCACATATTTGTGTAATTGCATTATTGAACATTTAACATGAACAACATGAATACCAATATTTTTCCTCAACAAAAAGAAAAAGAAAAGAAAAAATGAATACCAATATCACATGATGGGGACGGTCGCAATGCAAATCGGGAGAGAGAGCTCCACATTTATAGTAGCAAAAAACTTAGTATGATTTTTTCATGTTATATATGGTTAAGATATATTTACTAACTGAACTTGACTAATTTAAATCGTCGCGATTTGTAAATGACCAATGTTTATAACAACGACTAAAGATTTAAAGAATAGTCCAACTGTGACAGGTATTTCATGAGATGATTTCCAATGTGAGTTAATGAAACAAAATCTCTTTAATTTTTATACCAAATATTGGAGTGTGATATCTACATACAAACAATGAATGTGATTCATAAAGAGTAAACACTTTAATGTACTTTTGTAAATATTCAAATAAAACGAAAGTCATAAATGTGGTGGATATGGTTTCCTTTGATGGTAGAAAAGATCAAAGCAATAATGGTAATTAGGTGGTATTGATTAAATAAATAGAGTATGGGCATGTGCTAACCATTTATGGACTCTCATTATAAGCTCATGCAATTTCCACAAAATGCATATATATATATATATGGGTAATGATATTCGGCCACACTGTGGCCAGCCACACGAGCTAAAAATGGTAATATATATTTTTAAAATTGAAATATACCCTAATTGGGAAGCATAAATCCTAAAGGGGAAATGTGATTATTTCTATTTTTATAGTCAACTTTCCTTTTTTAAGCGTGTGGCTGGCCACAGTGTGGCCGGATATCTTTATTTAACACTATACATCATATTAAACTAACGGCCTAGTTTAATGAAGTGTATGAAAGTTGCATTTCCGCCTTAATCAATCTGTTAAGGATATATAAGTATTTTTGCCCCATAATCGGTGGGAATTTTACCTTACCACCGCAAAAACCTCCCCGTCTCTCTCTCTCTCTCACACACATCACACACATAATCGGTGGAAGTTGCATGTGCAATTTTTTTGGTATATTTTATTCATTTATTATATTTTACTATTGTTTTTTTTTTGCATAATTTTATTATGTTCTTTTTTTAGATTTTTATATTTTATTTATTGTTGTTTTAAGCATAATTAATTGTTTTTTCGGTGTGATCCGTTATTTTTTTTAAGATTCATTGCATTTTAGTATCTTTTTATATTATTTTTTTTTTGTACAAATTTATTTTTTTATTATAGATATATTGTTCTTTTTGGTACAAGTCATTGCTTTTATTATAATTTCATATTGTTTTTTTGGTATAATTTATTTTATTAGAATTGCGTATTGTTTTTTTGTATAAGTCATAACTTTTGTTATATTTTGGTATAATTTGCTTTTGTTATAGTTTCTTAGTATTATTTTTGGGTATAATTTTATTATAGTTTCATATTGTTCTTTTTATATAAGTTAATTTGGCATAATTGCTGATTATTATTATTCTTTATAATAATTCAGGAATTTTTGGTACATTTCATTGTTTGTTATTAGATTTTCATTATTGTTTTTCTTTGGGTAAAATTTATTGTTTTTTTTTTATCATAAGTCATTGTTCTTAATTTTCAGTATAGTTTATTGTTTTTTATTATAGTTATGTATTGTTATAAATCATTGTTTTTTTTGGTATAATTCATTATTTTTATATTATGTGTATGTAAGTAATACGAAACATAAATTTTAAACAATGTATATAACAAGTTAAGCAACAACTGATTTCTTTTTTTATGTGAACTATATACTAGATATCGGCAGCATATATACGCTAATATTGTGATTAAATTAGGTAATGACAATAATGAATAAAATTGAATATCATTTCCTAAAACGAATAAAATAATTTTGAGATAATCCCATGTTTTGAACACGACAAAATCTTGTAAAGATTTATACTTGGGGCTTGTTACCATAAAGCCCTTTTTAATACTAAATACGACAAATTATTTACTAATTTCAAATTATCACCACCCTTCAAATCTTTCAAATTTATGGCTCATATTTATTTCTATTTTAATTCATAACGTTACATTTCTATTATAACCATCCCCTATATATATATATATATATATTCTTGAAAGTTCTTATACATTTCAAAAGGTCTTTAAATTGCAAGAAAAATGAATCTGTAAGTTCTTTTTAAAATAAAATAAAATAATAAAGTATACATGTACATAAGCTAGATATATAAAGGGTTTACTCCATTTCTAGTAAAAACTAGATTTTGCCTCGTGCGATGGACGATAATAATTTTATCGAGCAAAATAATAAAAGTAATTATATTATAAATTATACATACTACAATAATTCAACACTTCTAAATGAATACCCTCTTTAATAGTAAGTATACCTTATACTGCCTCCAACTCACTGAAATTGTTATGTCTATTCGACACAGAGATTAAGATAAGTGTAGAAAGTTAAAAAGTGAGTAGGTCCATCACTTTAGAAAGATTTTGAAGAGTAAAAATTTTCTTTATTTGGAAGATGATAATATGAGTGAAATCATATATAAGAAAATGATGACAACATGAGTAGGTCAGAGGGAATATATATTATTTTTCATTTTTCATTTTTCATCTATCCACTCATGGAATATCATGTTTTTTTGAGGACATAACCTCACCACTTTGTTATATCACATAAATTTAAATTGCAGCATCCTTTACTCCACTAAAATAACCTTAACATTATTTTTAAAATCTAAAACATACTCCCTTCGTTCTGTTTAACATGTCTCACTTTTTGACACGGAGATTAAAAAAAAGAAGGATTAGATGTAAATTGTATGTTTAATGTAGTGAATAAAGTGATATAAAATATTTTTTAATTGATAAAGTATTTTTGAAGTGACATTTTTGAATTTCTGAATTTCCCTAATTACTAACCCCCACCGTCCACAAAAATAGGCATCATCCCCATCCACAAAAATAGATACCGCTATTAAATAATTTTATTTAACATAGTGGTAGTTGTTTTTGTTAGTGGGGGAAAAGTTTTTCCTTTTGTTTTTATTTTTGTTGAATAAACTAAAAATTTTATCATCCTAATATCATACGAAAAATCAGGACTTTCTAACAATACAATGCTACAGCATGAAACGAAAAATCAGGAATTTAAATTGACAGTTTATTTTGAATTTTGCCGGCAAAAAATTACCGTTGAAAACTGTGGTTTCATATATTAATAGATGTGTAAGCAAGAATTTGATATTAGGCTGTCTGCAACCCGTCTCGAGCGGGGGTGCTCGAGGAGGGAACGAGCAGGGGGTGGCTCGAGCGGGCTGCGTGGCGGGGGGCAAGAGCTCGAGCACAGCTCGAACACTCGAGCATGGCTCGAGCGGAGGTGGGGGTGGGGGGTGGGAGAAGCCAAGGTGAGAGGGGAGGAGGGGAGGAGGGGAGGTGGCGGCGACGGGTGGCGGCGAGAGAGGCAGAGGTAGGGGAGGAGGGGAGTGGCGGTGGTGGGGGAGGAAAGGAGAGGAAGAAGAAGCTACGGGCGGCGTGTGTGTGTGTGTGTTTTTTTTTTTTAATTATGTAATTTAATAGATTTTTTTTAATTTAATAGATTTGATTAAAGGGATTGATAAATATGAAATATGTAAATATTTGTAAATATTTGATTTTTTTTATTTGTAAATGGGGAATTGTTTAATATTGTGCTAGAGCACCCTTGTGATGCAGAGGTAGAAGTCTCTAAAGGTGCTCTAGTGCTAGAGCACCCCTTAGAGCACTTCTTAGTCTATGTTTCCAACTTTTTGCCAGAAGAATTGTACAAGGCTATAACTTCTATATATAGTGGTAGTACAGAATCAAATCAATCAATAGAGAGAAGTTTGAAATGATGCGAGAGAATCTAAGAAGAAAGTTGCCCATATATAAATGTGCACGTGTTCTCCTACACAAAATTATTTCACATCTCCAAAATCCTCCCTCTCTCAAATTCCAGAATTTCCCACAAGTAGTATTTATAAGCAAGGTGAGGTTGAAGTATAACTCACAAAGGTAGTAAAGCATAGGAATATTCAAGAAAGCATAGAGAGAGCGCAATGAGGATATAAAATATGAAGCCTGCTCTCACTAGATCAAAAATTGAACGCTTATGGTCATGATCAATCTACATATTACACTCCAATCTCTCAATTCCTATCTAAATAAGAATAACGAAAAATCTATGAGCAAAATTGACCAAGATGTTCACAAATACATTGCATTCCCCATCTCCAGAAAAAACCCTCTTCACTTTGCTCAGCCTCATTCCCCTCCAGCCAATTAACTAACTATACATGATAGTTGCCAACAGATATTACAATGCCATTCGAGTTCGTGGCAAGAAATATGCAAAAATACCCTCGTGTGTCGAGCAATCCAGGGAGCTGATCTCTCTGGAAGCTTGCAGTGCCCTACTTCAGTAGATTCTCTTGCCACATCTTTGCTGCAGCATGATTCATACGAGAAATACGAGCAACAAATGTTTTCTCACTAGTAGCTATTGTGGTGGCCAAGGAGTAGGTTTTTTTTACTATAACCTTGCTCCTTGAGCCATTTATGAAATCTATATCTTGGTATGATTCGTTTCTCCAAGTTATGACACAGATATCCGGGGAAAACCTCGAGGTACTGCAACGAAGCACCTATTTCAGTGCGAAACTATTCAATCTTCTTTTCAAGTTCGTCCAGATTTTGGTTAAGAATTCTCGGTGCAAACTTCAATATAGCTAAAAGTTTAGAGTATTCAATCCCACAGCCAAGAAGGAGATCAAACCTTTGCTGCAATTCACTGCTAGAGTTGTGGAACTGATTCAATGCTTTAACCGCAAATTTATTCTCTCCGAAACCAAGGCTTTGTACGAAATCCAATTTTGTTTTCGAGTAAGACCTCGTTCGTTTAGCTTCTAATTTTCTCATGCTCTCTTCATAGTGCTTATCCATGTCCTCAGTAGAGGGCATAGTATAAGCAGTCAACAAAGCCGGATCCCCGTTTTGAATTCTCTCAAATAACCATTGACCCTTGTCCATGGCCTTCATTACACAAGGCACATTAGCTAATCTATTCCTCCCGAAAAAGTGAGGATACTTGTGCTAGAGAGATTTCAATTCTTGCTCTTCCATTCCAAAGTGTGCAAGAAACCCTGAAACCGAAATCACCTGATCCCCAAGATTGAAACCACAAATCTCCGGTCTTGAAAGAATAAGCAATCCAACTTCGTCTCTTCGAACATTCAACCTACAAAAATACTCAATCTTGCCAACCAAATGCTCCTTCGAATACTCGAGAAATATACTCTTGCTTCCTCCCATCAATCCCCCAAGCTTCCCCATCTCACAACCCAAGTCATAAAACAGCTTGATTTTTTCACAAACCTCCAACACAACATCCACATTTTCATCAACACAACTCAACAAATCATAATCGAAAAACAATAACTTCAAATCACACAACAACCCATCTGCATTACTATAAAGAACTTGAGGAAAATGCCAATCCTATGCTAATTACTGTAACACCATTAAACCCATAATCATTAATTTCTTCAATCCTCCTCTCGAACTCCGATGGATCGGCTTCGAAAATCGAAGAATCCTCTCTACACAACAATCCCAGTTTCCTCCAAGGGAAACCCATCCCCCCCAATGCACAAACCACACCAAAACGATCCCAATCAGAAATAAAGAACGTATTTTTAGGGAAAATAGCAGGTGCGGTTCCATTCTCATCGCAATTCAACCCAATGCTTTCCAATAAGAAATCGAGTTCGTTGATAGGATGGTACCTGAGAAATCACTGAAACGTGCAAGAAAAATTCGAGTGCGAAAAGGGGATTTTGGAAACGAGTTTGGAGAGACAATGAGGCGAATTTCTATAGAATTTGATAGTGAAGAAAATAGAGTACATTTCTAATGAAACAGTAAACTCGAGCAAATGTTTATAGATAGAATTTTGAATACAATCACTTACCCAACTCTTAGCTACACTGTCTATTTATACTACTACACTCATAAGAAACACACTCAAACAATCAATCTACACCATCCAATAAGCAACTAATCAACGTACAAAAATGAAAGATAAGATGATCACGTGGATCACGGATCCTCCCTAAACAAATAAGGGAGCTAAGATAGATGCATGCACACTTCATGCAGACGTGGCATAAGCTTCCAGCTGTTTCCAGTAGCTTCCAACAGCTCTCCTCTCTTCACCCCCCCTCAAGATGAGCATGGTGAAGGTCCATCATGCTCATCTTGGACAGTAGCAAACGGAATCTTGGACCGGGCAATGACTTAGTAAAGAAATCAACTAACTGATCCACAGAAGGAATGTAGGATGGCTCAAGAAAACCAGCACAAAATTTTTCCCGAACATAATGGCAGTCTAAATCAAGGTGCTTAGTGCGCTCATGGAAAACCTGATTTTGAGTGATGTGCAATGCAGCTTGGTTATCACAATAGAGAGATATAAGAGAAGCGTGAGGATATCCAAAATCATGTAAAAGATGAGAAAGCCATACCATTTCTTTAGTAGTAGAACTCAATGCCCTGTACTCTGCCTCTGCAGAAGACAAAGCCACTGTAACCTGTTTCTTACACCTCCAAGAAACAAGGGCTTTACCCAAAAATAAGCAATAGCCTGTGAGAGATTTCCGTGTGAGTTTACATGTTCTCCAATCAGCATCACTATAAGCTGTCATCTGGAAAGTATTCTCAACGGGATAAAATAAACCAAGAGAGGGACAACCTTTAAGGTATCGAAGCACATGCAAGGCATCCTTCCAATGACTCTGACATGGGTGAGAAACATACTGACTCAGCTGCTGAACTGCATGAGAAAGGTCAGGTCGAGTGAGATTCAAATACAACAATTTCCCAACAAGTTGTCTGTAAGATTCTGGTTTGTCAAGAGGATCAACTGAAGAAGAAGACAAATCCAGTCCCAAAGGAAAAGGTGTAGAAGCAGAGGAACAACCAAGCAAACCCACACTATTAATGAGATCCAATATATACTTTCTCTGATTAAGATAAGTTCCACTCTCTCCCCGGGCAATTTCCATACCCAAAAAATAATGTGTATCCCCCAAATCTTTAATAGTAAAAGCAGAATGCAAGTATTGCTTGAGTTCAGTAATAAGGTCTGCATTTGGGCTAGCTATAACGGCATCATCAACATAAACTAGCAAACAAATGAAAGAGTCACCTTGTCCCTTGAGAAACAGACAATGATCATGTGCTGACTGAACAAAGCCATAGGCCAGTAGCTTCCTGCAAAATTCATTATTCCATTCCCTCGAAGCTTGTTTGAGCCCATACAAGCTCTTCACTAGTTTGCAAACCTCTCCTTTCTTTGCCTTAAGATAGCCTTGTGGAGGTGTCATATAAATTTCATCAGTGAGATATCCATGTAAGAAGGCATTATTAACATCTACCTGATGCAATCCCCATCCATTACCTGTTGCCAATGCAATGAGAAAACGTACAGTGACCAGTTTGGCAACTGGAGAAAACACCTCTGTATAGTCTACACCATATTATTGATTGTATCCTTTGGCCACAAGTCTGGCTTTGCATCTTTCCACAGTTCCATCTGCTCGAAGTTTAACCTTATAAACCCACTTGGAACCTATTGCCTTCTTCCCTGCATGTAGAGCACATAATTCCCATGTCTGATTTGATTCAAGAGCAGCTAACTCTTGCTCCATAGCTAGTCTCCAAGCTGGAATTTGATTGGCTTCTTGAAAGGACTGAGGCTCTTGAATCTCATCAAGATGAACAAGAAAAGTCATATATGCAGGAGTAAGCACATTTGAAACCTGATAAGGGAATGTAGGTGGAGTTAAACTTCCTGAAGTAGAAGTGGCAGAAGTAATAGTCACACTGCCTATGTAGTCTTTCATCCATGTAGGTGGATGCCTGTTTCGAGTAGGACGAGTTACCTCCACTGGAGCAATAAGTGAAGCATCACTCTCAGAATCATTTGAAGAAATAGTATACTCAGGATCCTGTGTGGCAGATAGTGGTAAGTCTGTGTTAGGAAGGAGTGTAGCATCAGGATCTGCTGATTCTGGTGGATGAGTCTCAACCGATGTAGAGGGTGAAGCACCCTCATCAAATAACTGAGTAATAGGAGAAGAGAAAACTCCTGAATGAGTAAAAGAATCCACAGAAGAAATACTTGAATCAGCAAAAGGAAAGACTGAGGAAAGGAACTTGACATCTCTAGATATTATCACTTGATAATGATCTAGATCATATAAAATATATCCCTTCTTGTTGATAGCATAACCCAGAAATACACATTTTGAGCTTCTACTATCAAATTTCTTTCTTTGGGGTGAGAGATCAACTGCATAAGCAAGGCAACCAAAATGCTGCAAATTTGAGAGATCAGGTTCTTGCTGAAAACACATGAAATAAGGTGTTTTCCAATCCAAAATTCGACTAGGGGTTCTGTTTATAAGCCAGGTGGCTGTCAAGATGGAGTGTGGCCAGAATTTCAAAGGCAAATGACTAGAAAACAGAAGTGCTCGAGCTACCCCCAGTAGTGTCCAATGTCTTCTCTCAACTATCCCATTTTGCTGTGGAGAGTAAGGATAGCTAGTTTGATGC